>CM062804.1:1483858829-1484417526 GCA_031772625.1 Pinus tabuliformis
GCGGATATGCGTTGAAGTTGATCTCGGCAAGGGTCTTCCAGAAGCAATCAAACTAAAAGTGGACGACTGGACGCATATTCAACAACTGGACTACGAACAAATTCCTTTCAAATGCAAGGTATGCCACGAATACGGCCATTTCGCCAATCGCTATCCTAAAATTGTTAATGTTGAACCTGATCAATTAGAAGAACAATGGGAAACTGTAAAGAAAAAGAAGACTGCCTCTAGCTTGAAAGCAAACTCTGAAGATCCTCCCAAAACTGCCCCTCCCAAGCCTAATCCCCCTTCAGCTCCGCCCAAAGCCTCCTCCTCAGCTGTCCCTTCCCCCTCCTCTCCTCTTGGTCCACCCATTTTCCCCTCCTCGGGGCCATCCTCTGGTTCCCCCCTGATCTCTTCAAATCCCTTTGGTGCCCTCTCTCTCCCTGATAATGACCCCCTGATCCCCCTTGAAAATGACCCCCCAATCCTCCTTTCTCTTTCTCAATCCTCCCCCTCCCATTCCCTCGCCCCACCCCCACCCCGATCTACTAGAAGCTCCTCGAAAGAGCATGAAATCAATCAAGAATCTCAAAAAAAAAGGACCTGGTAGGAGATCAAGTAAACAACAAAGGAATCAAAATGCTCAAAAAGACATCGCCATGGGAACTCAAAATCCCATAGAAACTTATATATTGGGACAAAATAGCAATGAAACAACACATAAGGAGCAAGGGGGACGAGCATCCCTCCGAAACCCAAATACTCAATGATTAAAGTCATATCATGGAACTGTAGGGGACTAGGGCACCCCTCAAAAATTGCTGCTATGAAAGATCTCACAGCTCATGAGAAGCCATGAATTGTAATGATTCAGGAAACAAAACAAAGATTGCAAGAGATGACAAGAATTATAGAACAACTCAGACATTATGAGGGACAAATATGTGAAGCAAGAGGAGCTTCTGGGGTATCACCACAATGTGGAACAAAAATACTTGGAAATGCACATCCAAAACTATCACTCCATATTGGATCAAAGTCACACTTGAAAAACAAGCAGAGGATAAACAAATAGTCCTTTACAACATTTATGCTCCGAACCATTTCAGAGATAAAGATCAGTGCTGGGCTACACTTGAGGAAGACATCCAAACTGAAGATAATAGGAATATCATCTTTGGGGAGATCTAAATCTTATATTACACTCCAATGAAAAAAGAGGAGGCATTTTTACTCATGATCCTTATAGAGCAAAGCTAGAAAACATCATGCAAGAGTGCGATTTAGTAGACATCATTCCAAAAAATCAGAGGTTCACTTGGAACAACCGCAGGCTGGGCAGAGATAAAATTCTGGAGCGCCTTGACAGAATTTTGGTAAATACTTCTTTCCTCTCTGATTTTTCCACTGCTCACGCTGATATTCTGCCTTATTCAGCATCCGATCACTATCCCATTAGCATTGTTCTTGAAGTACACTGTCCATTGGGGTCGTTGCCTTTCAAATATAATTCTCTTTGGCGTAGCAATCCTATTGTGGATCAGATTGTCCAAACAACCTGGCACCAACATAAAGAAGGATCTCCGAGATTGATTTGGGAATGCAAGCTGAAGAATACAAAACACGCCCTGAAGGAATGGGTGAAGCAGCATTACAAAGAACCAGAAAATGTCAAAGATGAGCTGAAAAATAAATTAAAAGAAACCCACAGAAAAATTGAGGAACATGGGCTGACCCAAGAGGATAAAGCATTAGAAAGTGATATATATTATCAGCTGTACAGGGTTAATAGAGACGAAGAGCAGAAATGGAGAATTAAGTCAAGACAGCTTTGGCTTCATGAAGGAGAAAAAAATATAGCTTTCTTCCATAAGCAAGAAACTGTCTGGAAAGTCAGAAATAATGTCACCATGATCAACGATGAGGAAGGCCACCCTCAAAAAACCGAAGAAGCTATCAAGCAAACTGCCTCAGCCTATTATAGCACTCTTCTAACTGAGATAAAGGAAACAAAGGATTATTCAGAATTTCTACAGCATACGCCCAAAGGAGTCAGTGAGGATATTAATGCAGACCTGATTAAGGAGATCAATGAAGAAGAAATACATGATGCCATCTGGGCTCTCCAGCCAGATAAAGCCCCAGGCCCAGATGGCTTTCCTATCTGTTTCTATAGATCATACTGGGGAGTAATAAAAAAGACCTTGTCAAAATGCTAAGATGGGTCCAACGTAAATGCAAAATTGGAGGATTCACTAATGCCACCCACCTCGCCCTTATCCCTAAAGAAAATCGACCTTTGACTTTCTCTCGCTTTTGCCCAATATCCTTGTGCAACTCATCATATAAAATTTTGACAAAAATCTTGGCTACTCGTCTAAAGCCTATCCTCCCCACTCTCATATTTGAAAATCAAAGGGGCTTTTTGGCCAATAGGCAAATTTCAGACTCCATCCTTCTTGTCCAAGAGGCCATACACTCCAGTGAAATCCGAAATGAGAAAGGCTTCATCTTAAAGTTAGACTTAGCCAATGCCTTTGACCGTGTCAGACATTCATTCCTGTTTGCTGTGCTTGAAAAAATGAGTTTTGCCACATCCTTTATTAGCCTTATCAAAGCCTGCATTACAGGACCTTGGATACCCCCTCTTCTAAATGGCAGACCTGGACCTTCCTTCCAATCCGCTCGAGGCCTTAGACAAGGCTACCCTCTCTCACCCTATCTCTTTATATTAATGGCTGAATCTTTTAGTGAATCTTTTAGTAGAGCTCTGGATTACAATCGTCTCATGGGCCTCATCACCGGGATCAAATTTGACAATGGAGTCAAAAACATTAATCACTCTCAGTTTGCCGATGATACACTTTTAATGGGGGGAGCTTCAAGCATCATAGCCCGTCGTTTTAAAACCCTCCTAGACAAATACATGAGCTATTATGGAGGTCTGATAAATTATCCTAAGAGCTGTATATATGGGTGGAACACCTCGGCACATGTTCTCCATAGGATTGCTCGTACTCTTGGGGTTCCTTGTAAGCTGAACTAGGAGCAATTTACCTATTTGGGCATGCCTGTAAGTGCTGGCAAGTTGAAAGCTACAACTTGGGAAATTATTATTGACAAAATGAAAAGGAAGATTCAGCATTGGGGCACTTCTTGGCTTAACCCTGCGGGGCGCATAACTCTTCTGAAAGCAGGCCTCTCCTCCCTGCCCTTATATTGCTTTACACTTATACAAGCCCTCGCTAACTTCCATCTTAAAATGGATGCTCTCCTTCGACACTTTCTTTGGCAAGGAGGGAGAAATGAAAAAAAAAATACAACTTGGTTAGCTGGAAGCAAGTCACTCAGCCATGTGAGAATGGAGGGCTGGGAATCAGATCTTTCAAATTCCTAAACCTCGCCTTTGCTGGCAAGCTGGTTTGGAGACTTATAACTCGAAGGAATGGTTGGTGGAAAACTGTACTCGAAAAAAAATATCTCAGCCACCCAAGGCACCAACTTTTGGATCATGAGCTTCCCAACAGAGCATGTTCCAAAATCTGGAGGATGTGTAAAAAAGCTATTCCTTTTCTTGACCAAAACACTTCCAAAGTGCCCAAAGGAGGCAACTATATAAGAATTGGAGAAGACAAAATAATGGGCAACAGCCCATAAGCCAACGGCCTGGTACTCAGCAGGTTCTAGCTCTTTTCAGCAATATAGGTATTCAAACTCTGGCCCAGATCTCTCAATGGGAAGCCCTCTCCCAAATCTGGAAAGGTTGGAGTTTCCCTCATATACCAACGAATGTAGAAATCAGTCTCAACAACCTAAAAACTTATCTTCATGGTATAGCGCCCACCAAACGCTACCTTGCTGATGAATTCCGATGGGACCCTTCAGGCACTATCTACTCTATTAAGGCAACTTATCATCAGATTTGCACCAACGAGTATCCCATGGCAATCTGGGCACATTGGAGACTTGTTTGGAAGGCAGAAACTCTTCCAAAAATCAAATTCTTCTTATGGATCCTCTTAAGAGGGAAAGTCCTCACTGCTGAGAACCTCAGAAAGCGAGGAATAATTGGGCCATCACGCTGTCCAAACTGCCAAAACGAAGAAGAGACAATTCAGCATCTGTTTATAGATTGTTCCTTTGCCTCAGCCTGCTGGAAAGAAGCCTTTCAGAGTCACAACCCCCCCGGGTGCCTGGCACTAGTATATTTGAAGTGTTGCACATATGGAAAAAGAGCTACCCGTGGGGAAGAAAAGCAAACAATACAGCTCGCAGGGTTTGGAATGCCCTACCTTGTACACTTCTCTGGAACATCTGGCTAGTAAGAAACAGAATGATCTTCAAAGGCACAGCAACCAATGTTAGAAAGCTCTATAACAAAGCTTGGAATCTCAACCTGGAAACACTATCCACAAAATGTCATTGGAATCTGAAGGTGCTGGAACTGACAGTCGAAGAAAGGAATTACATAGGGCATATTCTGGACAGAAGCAACATAGAACAAAAAAGACATGATCCCAATAGCAGAGACAAGCCCAGATGCAGCTGGAAAATCAGGATGAAAGATGAAGAATTTGCTCGGTGGCTCAGGAACAGCAATACTCATTATCTTTTTTTCGATGGAGCCTCCAAATCCAGCCCAGGAATGGCTAGGGCTGGAGGTCTTATATGCAACGGTAATGGAGATGTGTTAACTGAATATGAATGGAGTCTGGGCCATGCTTCAAACAACAGGGTTGAAGCTTTCGCCCTCCTTCAAGGTCTGCTCCAGCTTCAGAAACTTGGTATATCCAAGGCTACTATTATCGGAGACTCTGCCATTATCATTGGTCTGATTATAAGCAACAGAAAAGCCCAAAACCTGAGTCTGCAGCAAATCATCGAGCGATGCCATATTCTGGACCAGCAAATGAAAGGCAATCTCTACTACCATGTCCTTCGATCTCTTAACAAAAACGCAGATAAACTGGCAAACAAAGCCTGCTCACACCCTGTTGGCAACCTTCGGTGCAATGGCACTGATCATTACTTTTTCTTGCCATGATCAGGCTCTATCCCTTTTGTAGATCCAATCCACAACAGGTCATTGTTCGTAGTTTCCGAAGCTCTCTGCCCTGCCTCTCTGTGAAGAACCAAATCTCTACCTCCTATCCTATGGCAATGGCCACCACAGATGTAACCTATTCAACTCCAAACTTGAACTCTCTCTGTACCGCCCTTCCAAATCCCTCAAATCTCTACGATCTCAGCGATTCCAACATTTCTCGATCAGTCATCTGTTTTACTACTCCCGCTGGCCTTTTCCTATCCCCTATCTATCGGTCTCAGGCGCAAAATGGGCATGGCTTTTCGAAAATAGCTTTACAGCTCCCCCAAACAGAGTATCCCTCTCCCAAGTTCAGTCCTATGGCAATCCTGTTTTCCTCCGAATCCGCTTCTCAGGAGTTCCTGATGTGCCCTCGTCTAGTCCAATTTGCCTGCACAAGTGGCATAACTCTATCAAGCGCTTTCCACTATAAACCTCTGGAAATCAAAGATATTTGCATTGTTTGCTTATTTTTTCTGGATTCAGCAGCTAGAGTCTGGTGCGACAGGAAGTCAGCGATCATTAATCCTCAGACAGGAAGATACAGTGTAGATGTTGTTGATTGGGAAGCATCGCTCGATCTCACAAGGCGTTGTCGTCATGCTGTTGCAACTATGGGCGATCTAGTACATGGTGACTTGCGAGAAGATTGTAACCTCAGTGGGCGGCAAACTCGACACATTTTGCAAAAATTAAAAATGAAGTGCAAAACCTGTTATATTTTACTACAGTTTGTCAGAGTTTATACAGCATTTCGCTTCTTCACAGCGACGGAAACAAGTTGTAATGCTGACTCAATTAACAACTGTATCTGCTGTTGGATCATCATTTTCCAACATCATTCTGTAAAAATGGAGATCCGTCTCCCTCCTTTTTTCTTTTGAATATAAACCAGCAACCGATATTGTGAAAAAAAAAAAAAAAATATGTAAGCTCTTTGATAGAGTCTTCAAAGTTTTTGTCATGGTATCGGACCCAAAGGAGGGCTCGATGGACAGAGCTGTAAGCTCAATGGTTAAGCTGGAGTAGTTGGACAGAGAAGTTCAGTGGACCGTTGTTGGAAGAGAGTTGGTTGAGTTGTGAGAAAGTGATTTAGTCTGTTGGCCTGGTGTAGATACATGCTGAAGAATTGTTTCAATAAGGCAGAAACAACAAAGGCCCATCCTGGAGTTGTTCGCTGCGGTGGTGTGAAGGCAAAGCCTGAAGCTATTTGTTGGGTGCCACTGTTGTGAGGCATGGATAGGACTGTGTTGTGAAGACTTGAGGGCATGGTAGTGACTTCTCGAAGAGTTGTGTAAGGGAGTTGTGAAAATGCCGATTTTTCACAAAAAGTTGTTCCATTCATGCTTAGAGGAGTCAGTTCAGCGTGTAAGAATTTGTTGTGTTGAGCCGACTGTGGTGTTTTTTTTTTGTGCGGCCTGTCTGAGCATTGAAGTGTGTTGTAGAGAGGCAACAGAGGCGGTGTTTTGTTTGAAGTGTGATAACACTAGAGCGTGGAGGAGCCTGGAGGGCCGAGGAGAGCCGAGGAAGGGCGTCGAGGAGCGCTGAGGGTTGTAGATGCCATGAGAAAGTATTGTTGTTGATGAAACTATCTCGTTGGCTCTGCCAGTTGCAATTTTTTCTTACAAGTAGAAATCTAAAAGTTGTGTTGCTCCAGTCTTCTTAAGCATAAAAGAATTGCAGAGTGATAAATTTAATAAAGTTAAGAGAATACACTAACTTTTAAAATTGTTGTAATGGCCCCGCCATTGACAAGAATATGTGGTCTGCGCTTGGAGGATATTTATTGTATTTGGAGGCGGTGAATATAAGGGTTTGGCCGAGCAGGGTTGGAGTTGAAAGCCTTGGGGAGCTGCCTGGAAGGGAGTGGAGCTACGTGGAGTTGTTATCACAATGAGCGTTGTCATGAAAAAGAAATCAGGGCAACGAGGGAGTTTGTCCTATGGAGCAATATGCAATTGTTGGTTGTTGTTTGAGTTGGTGTTTTCATTGAATGAGCTTGTGTTGAACCTAGGTCAATCACAGAACAGTTGTTACAGCCCATGGTTTGTGTTGAATAATTCATCCATGTGGACCTGTGTGCAGAGAAAAGTAGTTGCATTTGTATCACTGTGTATTGAGCTCCTGATTTCTTGGTGTGGACAGTGTTTGCTGAGTGAAGCATGGAATGGTGAGGAGTCAATCCTAAGTATGGGTGAGGAGTAGGTCGATGCTGCCTATTGTGATGTGAAGTGAGAGGCGTGAAAGTTGAGGATTTTTCAATGGATTTTTTGTAGCGCAGAGGAGTAAAGTTGGTCATGGCTACTGTTTGATGAAGCTGCCAGAGCTCGTGGGATCGTGAAGCTTGAAAAAGGAAATGAACATTGTTGCCTGATATACGACTCCGTGTGTGGAGATATTACCGTGAACGAGTTGGTTGGTTACCACCTTGTGTGGAGAACCACGTAGAAATTCACCGATCTGATTGGAAGACAATGAGTGCGATAATGTTTGATAGTGATCTTTTTTATGATGCTTTTTTAGAGAGTCCATTTGGAAGTATTTTTGGGTCGGGTAATATTTTTTATTCCGGTAGTATTTTTGAGTCAGAAGAATTATTTGATAAACATAATGGTTTTATCGATGACCATGAATATCAGGAGGTGTAGTCTATTCCACATGTTCCTGCAATCACTGAGAGCAGAACTTGCTTCTCTAGGAACCCAATTGTTAGAAATTTGATTGGATCTACTTCTAAGATGGTTGTGACAGTGGAGGATACAACCATGGATGTTGTTTAGAGGTCACTCATGTTTGAAGATGAGTGCATTTTGGTGGCTCCTCGTGGAAAGTGGGGAGAGCATGAATTGGATTACCTTGTTTTCATTGTTCGGGATGTTGCCTTGCATCCCAATCTAGAAGAGGTTGTTGATGTTAAGTACGTAAGCAAAGAGAAATTGAAAGAGATCATAAGGAAATCAATAAAGGTGAAGATGAAACTGCACCAAAGAATGAACAAGCATCGACCCTTTCGCAACAAGGAAAAAACAAAATGTATCGTTGTAAGCCTAGCTGAGACTTAGACCAGCAGGGAAGTTAAAGTTTAGGTTGTCGTGATTAAGGGGAGGTGTTTGAACATTAATCACAACAACGCCAACTACGTCGACCATTGTTCCATATCGACGCGTTTAATGTGAGTTAGCAAGAGTCGATAAGACATCAGTTTCAATCGGCGGATATCATTATTGATTCTCCTGCTTATGCATGTATAAATAATGATGTTTAGTAATGAAATAAGTAAGCTCTTTGATAGGGTCTTCAGAGTTTTTGTCACCCCATTCCGTTGAAAGAGGCAGGTGATTTGCGACAACTGGTGGAAAAAATATCGAAGGCAAGGGTGGTGATGTTGAGAGAAGCAAGCCATGACACCCATGAGTTCTACGAATGGCACCGTAACATCTCAGAGCTCCTAATATCCCAACACAGTTTCAACTTCATAGCCCTGAAGGGCGACTGGCCCACCACTCAACAACTCAACAAGTGAATCCTCACCGCTCCAAAACACACAGCAAGCAGGCCGGCCGTGGCGGGCGTTCCGAGGGAAGCCTTCACCCGTTGGCCGACATGGATGTGGGAAAATAGAGAGACCGAGACGCTCCTAGAATGGGTCTCAGATTTCAACTCCAACGTTGCCAACAACAAAATTTGGCACCAAGTACGGTTCTTCAGCTTGGATGTATATTCTCTATTCAACTCCATCCAGGTCATCATCGACAAGTCAAGAAGGTGGACAAAGAATAGGTTGAGCACGTGCGAAGGCATTACACCTGCTTTGATCCCTCCGACTGGAACAAGGAATACATGACCAGTGTCCTAGAGGTACCCGAGGGTTGCAAGTCCTTTGCTCTCAAGGTATCGACATCGATTATTATGTCTTAACAGCTATTTTTTTAATTCTTATGTCGATTCTTATGTCTAACACTAGTTTATACCGGCCAAGTTTTGGAGTTGATGTGACCTAGGTATAAATAGTGATACAGAGAGTACCCATAACTTTGCTCAACTTTCTGATGATTGCTCAAACAAGGCCTGGCCTGATACAGTCTACCATCTTCATCAAATAAGAGACTCTGCTACCATTGTCCTACCTAGACCATGTTGTCATGTCCTATCCACCACGCAATTAAAGCATGAATCAATCACTGAATTTGAAATTTAAATTTGATTTTTCAACATAGCGTTAGCGCCACATGAATCCGAAAATTCGCAAGTACAGTCTATACATACAATTGGAGTAGTTTATAATTTTCAAATTCGACTATGAATTAGAGTAGTCTATAAATTTCAAATTCAGTCGATGATCCATGCTTTAATTGCATGCATGATGGACAGGACAACATGGTCAGGATGGTGGTGGATGGTGGATGGTGGTCGCGGAGTCTCTTAGTTGATGGCGATAATGGACCGTTCAGGGGCCAAAACATAGGAAAGTTGAGAAAAAGTTGTAGGTAATCTCTAATACATGTTATGGCATATATGTATCACCAGCTAATACATGTCATGGCATGTATGTATCACCAATACCCTCAACTCCAAAAATTTACAACTATAGACTACTACAATTGTATTTAAATTTGCTACCAAGATTCTTGGACTTGGAGATGTGATGTCTAACATTGATTCATATGTTTGAGAGTTGTTTTCTTGATTTCCTTCAAAATGATAATAATTGTATGTATATTTTGTTGTCACAATCAATGTTCTTGGAATGTGATATTGATATCGCTTCTTGGCAACCAATTTTTTTGTAGTTATTCATCCATTAATGCTCACTATGTACATCCAATCCCCCTCGGCAACCAATATTTGTGTAGCTATTCATCTTTTAATGCTCTTTTAATGCTCACTAAGTACATCCAATCCCCATCTGTGGAGGCCATCCACCGATCCCCATCCCTCATGGGTTTGCATCCCATGGCATCCAGGCATTCCCTTTGTATTTTTGTACGTTGAAGGGATGGTGAGGATGAATGTACAGATACACTGGTGATCGCATCCCTTGTTGCCCAATTGCTTGTAGAGAGGTCGAACTAGCTCTTCTAGGAGCTTCCACCATCAACTGCCCTCTGCGCACCTCAATGCCGTTGACTAAAATGTGGTTCAGAGCTTCTGCAAAGAGATGGTTTGACCTTTCCGCAAGCAAATAGGCAATAAGGGATGTGATCACCGACGTATCTATACGTTCATCCTCGCCAAGGTATAGAGTCATCCTTGCCATCCTTTCAATGTACAGAAATGCAGAAAGATGCCTAGGTGCCATGAGATGCGAACCCATAAAAATGCCCATGTGCCATGAGATGCAAACCCATAAAAGATGGGGATCGATGGATGACCTCCATAAATGGGGACTAGATGTATTTAATGAGCATTAAAAAATAAATAGCTACACAAATATTGGTGTCATCGTTTCTTATTTCTGACCGTTGATTTCTCGATTTTCTTTAGAATGGTTGTATGTATATGTGTTGTCCCTCATTTCTTATAAACAAATATCGGTTGCCGCGTTTCTTATGTCTGACCGTTGATTTCTCGATTTTCTTTAGAATAATTGTATGTATATGTGTGGTCACTATCAAGGTTCTTCTAGATGTGCTCCGTCGGCAAACGGACAACTGCACGGAGGAGGAAGTGTTCGATATCCAACAGAATGAGAAGATCGTAAGCGATGCCGATGGGTATTACAGGGCGGTGCTGTTTGGGCACCGGAACTCGTGGAACGTACGGGAAAATCACATGATGGACATGCTGGCCTTCCTGCTGGACCGGTGGCCCCGTGGGAAGGCGATTGTCTGGCTCTAAACACGCATGTCGGAGATTATAGGGCAACCACGATTGTCAACTTCGGGGAGGTCACCTTGTCAGGCAGAAATACGGGCAAGACGCCGCGGCCCTCGTCGGCTTCGGCCCCTACCAAGGCTCCGTCATCGCTTCCGACAGATGGGGTGGCTCGATCCAGAGCATACCCGTGCCGCCTGCGCGGGAAGGGAGCTTCGATGACATCTTTCACAGAGCGGCAGGCACGAGTGGTAATAACCATTTCTACGTTATAGTCCGAGAGGGCGAGGAGTCAGAGGGGAATAAGACGCTCGCGAAGATGAGAGGATACCGAGCTATAGGCGTTGTATATAATCCAGAAAAGGAGAGTGGGCACTATGTGCCTACAAGTCTCTCCGGTAGATACGAGAGTTTCGTATTTTTTAATGAGTCCAAGGCGTTGGAGCCTCTATCTGGCCATCTCAGTCCAATGAAAATATCAGAGGCTTGGCCTAGCGGAGTTTGATATGTATTATTCTCGTCTGTCAATCAGTCTATAAAAAAAATTTGGAAGCTCGGATGAGACTTGTTTCTGGAAGTGGGACATAGTGGTTATCATCAAATTAGAAGGAATCGTGTATACATTCATCCGCTAGGTGGAAAGGATTTATCCAATATGTTCAATAGGTAGTGTTCCTTTGGCTCCCTTGTTTCCAGAAACGGGACCAGTGCTCGTCATCAAATTCGACTCATCCAATCATCAGTTAGGTTGATCGTCCAACCTTTTTTAATTTCAGTGTCCTTTTCCAAAAGATGTTTTAATTTCAAGTTGACTATATATTCAGTCGTTATGTTTTTAATTTCATAAAAACGGGTTCGGTAAATATTCAGTGGTTATGGTTTTAATTTATATACATATATGAATGGTTTATATATATATATAGCGAAGCCATCTTACTGATATGGTTTTACACACAAAAGCATCTATGTGCGCATCTATGAACACTGCATTTATAATTTAAAAACAAATTTTAGTAAATAGAGAACTATATAAATAATTTAACAGTTACATTCATAATATAAATAATTTTAAATAATTTTTGTTTAATCATTTCAACTAATCTTCGTAAACAGAGAAATTTCAGTACTAAAGCACTATAAAATAATTTAAATTTTACTTTCCTAATTTAAGTAAACAGAGAAACTATAGCATCAAATAACTATAACATCATGAGCAGATTTATGAAAACTTCATTTATAATTTAAAATCAATTTTTTTAAATACAGAATTATAATATGTGATTCTATATACAGATTTGTAATTTAAAAACAAATTTTAGTATATAAAGAATTACAACAGCTATGTCCAGTAGAGACCTGTGAAGACTGCACTTATAATTTGAAAAAAACACTAATCATTTTTGTTAGCACATATAATAAAATACACTGGAGGTAGATAAATGTGCAATACATATTATTTGAATTATTTATATACAAATACACTTTTATGATTTTTGGTTTTAAATTTCAAGTCATTTCTTCACAACTATTTACATTTACTTGTGGTTTTGCTGTAAAGATAATATTTAAATATTATGTTTCTAACATTCTTTTTTTAATTAGGACTATTTACCTTTAATTATGAATTTTTTTGAAGATAATATTTAAAGATTATGTTTCTAAAGTATATGATTTATGTTTCTAACATTTTTTTTAATTAAAAGTGGTTGGAATCCGGTAAAAAATTTCAAAATTTTTTTGTAGAGGGAGCGTTTGAATTATGTTTTTGATAGTGGAAATGGATTCAGTACCATCAAATTTTTGAGACGGTAACTTGGATTTACAAAAATCTCTACCGGATTTTCTCAAAATATGGCTGAAATTTCTTTAACTTTAAGGGCAAAAAACAATCTAGTTAGAGTGTTAAAATAATACAATTACTCCTTCATGAGGAGTTAGATAAAAATAGAGAGTCAATGAGTGATTGCATGATTGAGTGTTTGAGTGTTGAGTCAAGTGAGTTAAGTGATAGACTACTTTGAGTGTGAGATTGCATGTAGTTGCATGTCAAGATATTTTAGGCAGTTAGCTAGTTGGAAAAGGTTTAAATACCCTTCACCAAGTTCATTGTAATCATTATGTTTTGTGTGATCAATAAAAGAGCAGCAACTCATGTTTTATGTGTGAATTGTATTTTCTCTTCTCTGCTTTTCCAACAAATTAATATCAGAACAAGGGAAAACACATTAGCTGTCTGTGAGAGAAATATATTGTTTCTCGTAGTAGTTGAACATTAACGCGTTAGGCTTCGCAAGCATTCGGAGCTGCCGTGGAGCGTGAGCACCCATAGAGCGTGAACCATTCATTGACGTTCCAAAGGAGTTCCGGAAGTTTTCAAAGGCGTATTTTTTCACGTGGAGTACCTTTGTCATATTCACGTGGGTTGTTCCTCTTTGGAAACGAAAAGTTAAAGAAGGTTTACGTTATTCATAAAAAAATTATGAGATTAACATGAATATTTACGGTGATTGTTTTATGAGGTTCACTTAATTGGTTTAAAGTTATATAAGGTGTGGTAAAATAGAAAGAGTTTTCAAAAAAAATTACGAAAGGGTTTATTATAAAGTTGTGTTTTTTTTTTTTTTTTTTTAAGAAAAACACTTGGGGTTTTATTGGAAGATTTTTTTTTTTAATAAAAAGAAAAACACTTGGGGTTTTATTGAAAGAAGTATTATTTTTTCAAAAGAGTTTTACAAAGGAGAAATTTAGGGTATTTTTTTAAAAAGAGAAATTTTTGGAGAAAGATGGCTTTCTCAAATTTGCAGCCACAGTTCCCACAGTTTATAGGGAAAGATTATGATGTGTGGGCCATTAAGATGGCGACCGTTTGGGATTATGTGAAGTTTGGGTTTTCAGAACCTATGAACGAAAAAGATGAACAATCTCTCACTAATGCAGAGAGGGAACAATGGAAAAAATACAAGAAGAAGAATGCACATGCGTTGCAGCTTATTCAACAGGGAGTGGACCTAGCAATATTTCATAAGATTATGACCATGTCTTCAACAAAAGTAGCATGGGATACTTTGGCGAAAAATTACAAAGGTTGGCCAAAGTCAATATTGTTAACTTGCAGAATACTATGAGAGATTTTGAAAGTCTACAGATGAAGGAGATAGAGGACATCGATTCTTTCATGAATCAGGTCATAACTATTGTAAATCAATTAAATATTTATGGTGAAGATATAAGAGATCAAAGAGTGGTTGAGAAGGTTCTCCGATCTTTGTCTAGCAAATTTGATGTTGTGGTAGCAGCATAGAAGAAGCCAAGGATTTGGCATCATTGATAGTTGATGAGCTTATGGGATCACTTCTATCGCATGAGGCAAGGATAGACAAAAATAAGGATTCCACTTTAGAGACTGCTTTCAAAAGTCAGGTTTCTATTTCAAGAGATAGAGGTCGAGGCAGAAGTAGAACGAGAGGCAGAGGACGAAGTGAAAGATATGGTGGTCAGAGAGATGACCGAGAAGATCATGAACATGCAAATGGAAGCAACTACAAAAGCTTCAACAATAATCAAAGAGTTGACAAATCAAAGGTGAGATGTTATTACTGCAATAAATTTGGTCATTTTGCTCGTGATTGCAGGAAGAAAATAGCTGATCAAGGGAACCAAAGAGCTAATGTCACTACAGAGAGTACTAACTCTATGTTCCTAGCTTGCCATACCATGCATGAACCTTCTGCTAGTGTGTGGTTGTTAGACAGTGGTTGCAGTAACCACATGACAGGCAACAAGGATTTGGTTGCAAATTTCAATCAATCTGTGAAAACAGAGGTAAAGTTGGGGACTGATAAGACTGTGGAAGTAGATGGCAAAGGAGTGGTCAACATTCTGACCAAGCAGGGGGAGCCGAAGACAATCTCAGAGGTATATTATGTTCCTAGTCTTAAACATAATTTGTTAAGTGTTGGTCAATTGACACAGAAAGGATACAAAGTTATCTTTCAAGGTCAAGAAGTTGTTATATATGACAAGCCCCCAAGCAGGCAATTGATAGCAAAGGTGCAGATGACGAGGAACATACTCTTTCCTCTAATTTTGAATTACAGTGGTCAGGTGAGTTCTTTTACAGTTACATGTTCTGATGATTATTGGTTATGGCACTTTCGATTTGGACACTTGCACTTTTCTGGTTTAAGATTGTTGTAGCAGAAATAGATGGTCAGAGGATTACCTCCCATCAAAGAGCCTGCTAGTACTTGTGAGTGTTGCATTTTGGGAAAACAACACCGTGAAAGTTTTCCAAAGGGAGTTGCATACAGACTTTTGTGGACCTACGAGGACACAGTCGATTGGTGGAAGTTGCTACTTCATCACTTTCATTGATGACTACAGCAGAAAGACTTGGGTTTATTTTTTGAAGCAGAAGTCTGAAACTTTTGCAAAGTTCAAAGAATTCAAAGCCTTAGCAGAGAACCAAGTGATCAACGGATTAACGTATTGAGGTCAGATCGTGGTGGAGAATATGACTCAAAGGCATTCCATGATTACTGCAAACAATGTGGAATCAGAAGATAGTTTACAACCAGGTACACACCGCAGCAGAATGGTGTAGTAGAGAGAAAGAATAGGACAATTATGAACATGGTAAGAAGCATGTTGAAAGGCAGAAACTTGTCTAATGAGTATTGGGCAGAAGCAGTTGCATGTGCTATTTATGTGATCAACAGATCTCCTACAAAGAGTGTGATGAACAGAGTACCAGAACAAGCATGGTCAGGTATGTATTGCAACGTATCTCATCTCAGAGTATTTGGATGTGTAGCTTATGCACATGTTCCTAAGGAGCGAAGAGGCAAATTGGATGATAAAAGTGAAAAATGCATATTCATTGGTTATAGTGAGCAATCAAAAGCTTACAAATTGTATAACCTTGTCTCAAAGAATACCATAATTAGTAGAGATGTTGTGTTCAAGGAATAAGAGTCATGGAATGGAACTGTAGACAAAACAGTTGATGCACAAGTGCCACTAATGGAAGAAGATGATGTAGCAGTAAAGGAGCAGCAAGAATCACAGGTGAAGACACCAAATGGAGACACACCAATAAGGACTTCAATATTTTCAGAGAAGCATGGATCCTTAACCAGATCAACGATCAAGATTCTCCCAGCAATCAATCACGTGATGAATCAAACAATGGTAAGATAAAGATGAGAAATTTGAAATATATTTATGATGATTTGGATGTTAGTTCAAATTTTGATTGTTGTCATTCCAACCTTCTTTGTTTGAAGAAGAAATCAAAGATGAAAATTGGGTGCAAGCCATGGATGAAGAAATTGAAGCTATTGAAAAGAATGACACATGGGATTTGGTTGATTTACCAAAGGACAAAAATCTCATTGATGTGAAATGGGTGTACAAGACAAAGTTGAATGAGAAAGGTGAAATTGACAGATTTAAAGCATGACTTGTAGCAAAAGGATTCTCGTAGCAACCGAGAATAGACTTTGGAGAAACATTTTCTCCAGTAGCCAGATTGGATACTATAAGAGCAGTTCTAGCCACAACAACTCAGAAAAAGTGGAAAGTATATCAGATGGATGTGAAATCAGCCTTCTTGAATGGAATTCTAGAAGAAGAAATTTATGTGCAGCAACCTCCAGGATATGAAGTTGAGAGTAATGAAGACAAAGTTTACAGGTTGAAGAAAGCGCTCTATGGATTGAAGCAAGCGCCTAGAGCTTGGTATAGCAGAATCGACACCTACATGATTAAGAATGGATTTTGCAGAAGCAACATTGAGCCTACCTTGTACACAAAGGTAAATGAGCATGGAAAGATTTTGATTGTTTGCTTATATGTTGATGACATGATTTTTACAGGTGATTTTGACATAGATGAATTTAAAGAAGCCATGATGAAAGAATTTGAGATGACAGATCTTGGTCTCATGAAATATTTTCTTGGCATAGAAGTTGAGCAATCTGAAAAAGGAATTTTTATTTGTCAAAATAAATATTCCAAAGATTTGTTGAAAAGATTCAGGATGGAAAATTGCAAACCTATCCCTACACCAGTTGCAACAGGTACAAAGTTAAGCAAGGATGATGAAGGATCAGATGTCAATCCAACTTTATTCAAAAGATTGATTAGTAGCCTCATGTATCTCATAGCTACAAGACTACATATCATGCAAGGAGTGAGTTTGATTTCCAGATTTATGGAGACTCCAAAAGACACACATTAGAGTGCAAGAAAACGAATTCCGAGACACATAGCAGGAACTAGAGATTGTGGCATAATGTATGCAAGAACAAAAAATAAAAAATTGATTGGATACGCAGATAGTGATTTTGCAGGCAGTTTGGATGATATGAAGAGAACTTTTGGCTGCGTTCCACCTTGGTTCAAGTGTGATTTCATGGGCATCTAAGAAGCAGCCCATTGTGACACTCTCGTCAACAGAAGCAAAATATGTAGCAGCAACATCAGCAGCATGTCAAGCAATGTGGTTAAGAAGAGTACTTGATGGACTCAAGCAAAAACAACAAGGATCAACAACAATATATTGTGACAACACCTCAGCGATTTCACTATCCAAGAATAGTGTGTTTCATTAGAAGAGCAAGCATATTGATACTAGATATCACTTTATTAGAGAACTTGTGAGAAATGGAGAAGTTCACTTGAAGCCTTGTAAATCTAGTGATCAATTGGCTAATATATTTACTAAGTCATTAGCACAAGATGTGTTTGAGTTTCATAGAAGAAACTTGGGTGTTGTAAGCCTAGCTGAGACATAGACCAGCAGGCATGTTTGAGTTGTCATGAGTCATGTTTTAGTTTAGCAGTTGTAATTAAGGGGGAGTGTTAAAATAAGATAATTACTCTTGCATGAGGAGTTAGATAAAAATAGAGAGTTAGTTAACTGAGTGATTGCATGATTGAGTGTTTGAGTGTTGAGTCAAGTGAGTTAAGTGATAGACTACTTTGAGTGTGAGATTGCATGTAGTTGCATGTCAAGATATTTTAGGCAGTTAGCTAGTTGGAAAAGGTTTAAATACCCTTCACCAGGTTCATTGTAATCATTATGTTTTGTGTGATCAATAGAAGAGCAGCAGCTCATGTTTTATGTGTGAATTGTTTTTTCTCTTCTCTGCCTTTCCAACATTGACTACCCAAAAAAATCTATGTGACTTTAAGAAAAAGCTATAAAAACGAATAGGGGAGTTTTTACCAGAAAAATGGCAATTAGGAACAACCCCATGGTCATGCCTAGGTGTATGTGGGGAAGGTGCAGAGCCAATTAGGATCGAACATAGAGTGTTCAGAAACAAAAGAAAAAGGAAGTGAAAAAAGTAAATTTCCCTATATTCCCTTTTCTAATAAGAAGATCTAACATGAGACTTAATATTTTTGTCCAAATAATTCTTGTGACATGTTCTTTTTATTTTCCAATTTGCCAGAATTATCATCAACAACATCTCTAGCAAAAAAGAATGGAACATTTTGGATAGTACCTGAATCCTTACAAAGAGAAAAACCAGATATAGAGAACACCACATTTCTCCTGCTGGAAGATCCTGAAAGGTTATCCGTAGCTAAATTACTCGACTCTGAGTGCGAGCGTCGAGTCACCCAAAACCGCCATGGACAACAACTTAGCATGTGACTAGATGCCCTAGTAATCGATGTGTTGATAAAATGTGTAGTTCCCAAAACCAAGTCAATGTCTGCAGGAAGACCTCCAGAAAAATCCATCTCTACGAAGCCCTATGTCATTTGCCTATCAAGGCTGCCCAGGCTGTCATCTTCGAGAAATATGAATTTTTCTATGAAGTCTCCAATTTCCATTATCGATTGTCTCGACCATAGCTCCGATGGGAGCCTGAGAAGCTTAACCCATATGAATAATCTTTTTCATTTTTTTCACAATGTTTTAGTTTTTTTGAGTTTATGTGGAATGTTGATTCTTTGAATATTTGGAAATCGGACGGACATGACTGCACCCATGTCAGTCTGATTTTCTAATAATTGGGGACAATAATCCACATAAGAATGCCTTCTAGTTTTAAGTGATGAATAATGTAGATATTTAAATATTTGTATGGAGAAACTTTATCTATAAGATTATTATAATTGTTGATTCCTGGAATATTTGGGAATCCAACGGATATGACCACACCCATGTTGGTCTCATTCTCTAATATTCAAGGAATCAGCAATTGACATAAGAATGCTCTAGTTTTAAGTGATGAATATGGTAGATATCTAAATATTTGTATGAAGAAACTTTATCCATAATTATTATAATAAATAAAATTATGATAGTTAATTTTTTTTAATTTAATTATTATAACTTTAGTTTAATTAGTATTAACCTTCACCTCTATCTTGTCCATCTTAGAGAATTCTAGTATATTTAAAAATAAATATACGATGAAATATCTAAAAAAAAATTTAATTCAAAATTAATTTATAATATTGAAATTTTTAATTTAATCAAATTCGTAAATTTTATATATAGCTCAAAAAAAACTGTTACGTAATTAATAATTTTAATAAATTAATATAAAAATTAAAACTTTGATAAATTCGCATATATATCGCTCAAAAAAAATTGTTACGTAATTAATAATTTTAATAAATTGATATAAAAATTAAAACTTTGATAAATTCGCATATTGTTTTTTCTCTCTTCGGGCTGGATGTCTATTCTCTCTTAGACTCCATCCAGGTCGTCATCGACGAGCTCGAGAAAGTGGACAAAGAATTGGCTGAGCGCGCGCGGAGGCATTACGCCTGCTTTGATCCCTCCGACCGGAACGAGGAGGAGTACATGATTAGTCTCGTAGAGGTGCCCGAGGGTTGCAAGTCCTCCGCTCTCAAGTTACCGGCATCGATTCGTATGTCTTAACAGCTGTTTTATTTTTATTTTTATGTCGATTCTTATCTCTTACAGTAGTCTATACCTGCGAATTTTTAGAGTTGGCGAGACCTACGTATGGATAGTGATACAGAGAGAACCTACAACTTTGCTCAACCTTCCGATGACTGCCCGAACAGGCTCCGATTCAGTCTATCATCATCGCCATCAACTAAGAGAATCCACAGTCTTGCCTGGACCATGTTGTCTTGTCCATCACACAATATAAACATGGATCAGTCACCAAATTTGGAATTTGGAATTGAAAACATGGATCAGTCACTGAATTTGGAATTTGGAATTTGGAATTTGAACATATCGCTAGCTTAAATTTCAAATTTAAATTTGAATTTAAATTTTAAAATTAAAATTTGAATTTTCAATCCTATAAGGAAGGTCGTGATTATGCACGGTGGATAATTACTTTTTTTTTTTCAGAAGGAAAAAATCGGCATGTTATATATTGAGTATAATATATTGATCATGTTACATTTTGAGAACCATGTTCTTGGAAAAATATATGGATGAAAGATCACGGTGGATAATTACTTATATAACACAATCAGTTAATCAAAGGAAGGTGGTGATTATGCACGGTGGATAACTACATATATAACACAATCAGTTAATCATTACTGCACTGCTTCAACTTAGATAGAAGATTCCTGCCCTCTACGGGTAGCTTAATTTCAAATTTGAATTTCGCTTAATTTCGGCTTAAAGTTCAAATTTAAATTCGATTTTTTAATTTCAAATTTGAATTTAGATTTTATATTTTAAAATTTAAATTTAAATTTGATTTTCAACCTACAGCTACCGTCACACGAATTTTTGCGTAAATTTAAATTTCAAATTTGAAATTTAAATTTGAGTTGAAATTTTTGCCTAAATTTAAATTTGAATTTTCAACATACTAATTTGAAATTTGAATTTTGAAACATATTAATTTGAAATTTAAATTTTTATTTGGATTTTTAACATATCGCTAGCTTAATTTCAAATTTGAATTTAGCTTAAATTTCAAATTTTCATTTTGAATTTTCAACATACGGCTATCCAAAATTTGAATTCAAAATTTTGAAATTTGAACATACCGCTATTTTTTTCAACATATCGCTAGCTTAATTTCAAATTCGAATTTAGTTTTGGCTTAAATTTCAAATTCGAATTTCAATTTGAATTTTCAACATACCGCTTGCGTTGGACAAAATTTTGCGTAAAATTAAATTTGAAATTTTGCGTAAAATTAAATTTGAATTTTCAACATACAACTAGCGTCACACGAATCAAAAAATTCGCAGGCAAAACATGGATCAGTCACACTGAAATCTGAAATTCAATTTTCAACATACCGTTAGCGTCACACTAATTTGTGTTTAAATTTCAAATTTAAATTTGAATTTTCAACATACCTGTAGAAATTCGCAGGTATAGTCTATACATACATACAATTGGAGTAGGCTATTCCTGTCTATATATACAATTGGAATAGATAGACAATTGGAATAGTTGGAATTTGATGGGCAAAATGCTCGTCATAAGGCATTTTGACCGTATTTTATTTTAAAAATTAAAAGAAACCGTTTTTTGCGATGGGTTTAGAAAGTTATAAAATGTATTTTTGATGGTTCATTTTTTAATGAAAACTTCATTACTATCTCTCTCAAACCGCTGAAAACATGCATGGCAGCAGTTCTGGAATTTGATCGCACTTATTTACTCATAATATATTTTATTGACTTATCAATAATTAAGCCTTGTAATATGTGGCATTTGGAATTTGTGTCCCTCTCAAACCGCTGAAAACATGCATGGCAGTAGTTCTGGATCGCACGTATTTACTCGTAATATATTTATATATTTTATTGACTTATCAATAATTAAGCGGTATTTGAAATTTGTGCCATAATATTTGTTTTTATGGAAATAAATTAAGTTCATATTATTTAAAGTTATATGTGAATATTTGATGATCAATAATTAAGTGTTGTAATATTTGGAATTTACATTAATATATTTGTTTTTATTTAAATAAATTAAGTTTATGTTATTTATATTTAAATAAATTAAGTTCATGTATTGTGTTGGTTTTATTAAAAATTCAGCTTTTAGGTTAATTCCATGTGATTATGATGGTGGAGAGGAATGTCAAAAATAGTTTTGGTCAATTTCAAAGTCTTTGAGATGGAAATTTATTTTTGGGAAGTTTTATTGGTTCATATTGGTGAAAGAAATCCATTTGTTTTTACTGAAATTGCAACATTTAAATTATCTAATAGAAATCCAAATTGAGAATATTGAAATAGGAATGATTGCAATAACAATTAGTTGGGCGTGAGTAAAATAGATTTCTAGATATACCCATAATTTTTGTATCATGTCTTTGGAAGAATAACTCATAAGTGGAATCTGGATGATATGGGAATTGTGGATCCCATCTATGAGTAAAACAACCTTCATGATTCAACAAATCATTTAGTTATGGTTATGTTTTTTTTCTTTTCTTATTATAAATCTGTGAGAAAAATTAACATAGTTGTGTGATTGAAAAGTAATTTTTTTAATTAAAGCTTTATTAATGAAGTGTCAATTTTTTATCAAAACATTATGATAGAAGGGCAAAATTTTAAACATAAAGTTCCTTAATGGGTAACATAAAAACCCAAAACCTCAAAAAAAAAATTGTTTGACGGGTAATGAAGAATCCAAATTCCAACACTGCCTATACCTACGAATTCCACAAATTGTATATCTATACATACAATTGGAGTAGCCTATACCTACAAAGACCTAGGAATTCCACAAATTGTATGTCTATTCATAAATTGTCGTAGCAATTCCACAAATTGTACGTCTATGCATACAATTGGAGTAGCCTATACCTACGAAGACCTACGAATTCCACAGATTGTATGTATAGTTTCGAATTCCACAAATTGTATGTCTATGCATACAATTGTCGTAGCCTATACCTACGAATTCCACAAATTGTATTCTATGCATACAGTTGGAGTAGCCTATACCTACGAAGACCTACGAATTCCAAAGTAACGTATAGTCCATAATTCTATACCTACGAATTCCAAAATTGTGTGTATAGACATTATATGTATAGGCTATACATACATATAATTGTATCTTATACTCTCTCTGCAAATAATTGTATCTTATACTAATTGGAGTAGTGTCTCTACCTATGAATTCCAAAATTGTATGTATAGTCTATACATACATATAATTGTATCTCATACTAATTGGAGTAGTATTGTATGTATATTCTATACATACATACAATTGGAGTATCTTATATTAATTGGAGTGGTTTATAGATTTCAAATTTAGTCATGGATCCATGCTTTCAACACATGGTCAAAATGGCGGTGGACAGGAAGTCATGGTTAGGATGGTGGTGGCGGAGTCTCTTAGTCGCCTGGCCACAATGGACTGTTAAGGTTGATGGATACATGCTTTCAACCCATGGTCAAGACCGCAGTGGATTGGAAAACATGGTCAGGATGGTGGTGGCGGAGTCTCTTAGTTGATGGCCACATTGGATCCTAAGGCCCCAGAACATAAGAAAGTTCAGCGACCAAAACATAGGGAAGTCGAGCAAAAGTTGTACTTTCTGATACATGGCATGTATGTATCACCAATAACCTTCAACTCAATTTTTTCTTTTTACAACTATAGACTACTCCAATCGTATGTATATTTGCTGCCAAGGTTTTTGGACTCGGAGATGTTATCTCTTACATTGATTCATATGTGTGATAGTTGTTTTTTTTATTTCCGTCAAAATAATTGTATGTATATTTTGTTGTCATATTCAATGTTCTTATTTATGTCTTATATTGATTGATATGTGTGGTAGTTGTTTTTTTATTTCCTTCAAATAATTGTAAAATTGTAGGTATGACAACAAATTGTAGGTATATTTTGTTGTCATAGTGAATGTTCTTGGAATGTGATATTGATATTTGTTGGGAATTTTTTGGTAAATTCCAAAACAAAATCTCTGAACAGAGAATGATGCTTTCTTTTTGCCACAGGATTTTAACACAGGGAAGTAAATAAAATTTCTGAGCAGACAGTTTTCCACATACAAATGAAATTTGTATTCATTAATAAAATGCTTGATACAAACTTCTTCCTCTTAACAGAGGGATTCACCAAGAACTTAAAAAAAAATTACTCTGTCTCTTTTAGAAATTTTACATTACTGTGTGTAAAAAATTATTTTACATTTACTGCTGTAAAAAAAACATCTTACATTTACTGCTGTAAAGAAAAAAAAAATTCTTTTACATGTGTTGCTTCCCATTACATTTCGTTTCTTCAAAAAAATATCTTCATGCTGCTCCATTTTTTTTTCATATTCACACTGCTGTGTGTTTTCACAATACATATGCCGCGCACAGTAAAAACATAAAAATACATTCGTTTTTACTTGTCCCGTAAAAACTACACCTGTGAATAAAATTAAAAACAATATAATTAAAATACTATTAGCTATGCCCATACTTCACTGACTTAAACAAATAATAAAATTAAAAACATTTACCTATAATCTACGAACATGAGTAAATACCATTAATTTATTCACTGCAGTAAATGGCGGTCAAACCAAAAACTTCACGCAATGTTCATGTGCAGGCTTGAATGCAGATTTGGATTAATCGAACGATGGACAACCTTCATTCCAATCCAACGGATATTGCTTGCCCAAACAAAACGAACATTACGTCCCAATGGAAAGTTTTGCAAAACGTACTGGGGACACACGTCAAATGGTGATTGTATCGGGGGCGTTTGAGAGAATACCACCAACTTGTGAAAAGCGGTGCGATAAAGACAAGCAGTTTTCCGGAATAGTTTTACAGTCGCCGTTTAATGGTCGCTGCAGTTAGAATTACAATTTCAACACTCCCCTTTAATTGCAACCGCTGGGTTATCAGTCATACCCAAACTCTTTCTCAAAAATTCAAAGCTTTTCTGGTCCAATGGCTTTATCAGAATGTCTACAACCTGTTCCTGATTCCTGCAATGTTTTAAAACTATTTCTCCATTGCTTACCAATTCCCTGATGTAATGAAACTTTGTGTCAATGTGTTTCGTTCTCTTATGAAACACTGAATTCTTGGATAATGTAATAGCTGAGCTATTGTCACAAAAAATTACTGTTCCTTTTACTTGCTCTTGGCATAAACTCCTTAACATTCTTCTCATCCAAACTGCTTGACATGCTGTTGCTGCAGCTGCCACATATTCTGCCTCTGCTAGACAATGCTACAATAGGCTGCTTTTTAGAAGCCCATGAAATGGCTCCTAAACCCATGTGAAAAACATAACTGGATGTGCTTTTCCGATCATCTACACTTCCAACCCAATCATTATCAATGTATCCAATTAAATCTGAACATTCTGAAGCAGTATATAAAATGCCAAACCTTTTAGTACCTTTAACATACCTCAGAATCCTTTTTGCTGCCTGCCAATGTGCTTCTTTTGGCTTCTCCATGAATCTGGAAATTAAACTAACAACAAACATTATATCTGGCCTAGTTGCAGTCAAATACATGAGGCTGCCAATTATGCTCTTGTACAAACTAGGATCAAAATCCTTGTTGTTTTCCTCTTTGCTAAGTTTTAATCCCATCACTATGGGAGTGATTGCTGCCTTGCTCTCTTGCATATTGAACCTTTCCAATACTTCATTAACATATTTTGCCTGTGAGATAAAAATCCCATTTTCATTTTGATCTACTTCTATTCCTAAGAAGTATCTATGCAAACCCATGTCAGTCATTTCAAATTCTTCTTTCATGACTACTTTGAAGTTTTCAATAAGGTAATCATCATTACCTGTGAAAATAACATCATCAACATATAACACTACAATTCGCATTTTACCATCCTTTTCTTTGATGTAGAGAGTGGGTTCTCCCTCACACTTCTCAAATCCATTTTCCAGTAGATAGGAATCTATCCTACTGTACCATGCTCTTGGTGCTTACTTTAGCCCATAAAGAACTTTCTTCAATTTGCACACTTTGTGCTCTTCGCCCTTCTTGTCATAGCCTGGAGGTTGTTCAATGTAAACCTCTTCCATTAACACTCCATTTAGGAATGCTGACTTCACGTCCATTTGGTAAACTTTCCACTTGTTTTGTGCTTCTATGGACACCACTGCTCTCACGGTTTCCATTCTTGCAACCGGTGTGAAAGTTTCCTCATAGTCTCTCCCATACTGCTGCTTATATCCTTTGACAACAAGTCTTGCTTTGTGTTTTTCTATTTTTCCTTCAGCATTACTTTTGGTCTTGTAGACCCATTTGACTCCAATGACTTCCTTCCCTTTTGGTAGTTCAACCAAATCCCATGTCTTGTTTCTTTCTATGGCATTGATCTCGTCATCCATAGCTTCTATGTTAATTTCATCTTCGAAATGAATAGGGTCATCAACATGACAATATAAAGCAAACAAAGAATTCATACCTTCATCATAAATGTCACTTAAATTTCTGAATTTCTTACATCTTTCATTTGGTGTATAAGTGCTTGAAGACGCACTTGAATTTCCTCCTTATGGTGTGCTTAGAGAAGCACTTTCATTTCTCCTCAACGGTGTCCCTTGCTGCCCTTGTGTTGGCGTTGTTGTTTGGGGATGTATTTCAACCATCTCCTCATCATCTTTATCATGAGACAAACAATTTTTAACATTCACTGTTTTCTTTATGCTTCCATCCCAAGCTTCCTCCTCAATGAATTGAACATCTCTGCTCACAAAAAACTTCTTGGTAGATGGGATATACAACCTGTAAGCTTTGGATTCCCCATTGTATCCAATGAAAATACAATTCTCCCCTTTGCTATCCAACTTCCTCCTTAGCTGATCTGGAATGTGTGCATAGGCCACACATCCAAAAACTTTCATGTGGGTGACTCCTTGCTTTCTCCCACTCCATGCTTCTTCCGGCGCTCTGTTCATGACTGCTTTTGTTGGGCATCTATTCAAAATATATACTGCACAGTGTACAACTTCAGCCTAATAATCATTTGGCAAATGCTTTGCCTTTAGCATACTCCTTGCCATATCCATGATGGTCCTATTCTTCCTTTCAGCTACTCCATTTTGCTGCGGGGTGTACCTAGCTGTAAATTGCTTGTGAATTCCATTTTCTCTACAAAACCGTAGGAATTTATTGGAGATATACTCACCTCCTCTGTCAGTTCTTAGAACTTTGATATGCAGCCTGCTTTGATTTTCTACAAGTGCTTTGAAATTTCGAAATTTTTCAAACACTTCACTTTTGTTCTTAAGGAAATAGACACAAGTCTTTCTGGTGAAATCATCCATGAATGTTAGAAAATATTGGTTGCCTGCTAGTGATGGAGTTTGCATTGGTTCACATAAATATGAGTGAACGATTTCTAAGGGTGCTTTTGCCCTTATGCTTTTCCCTGATGGAAATCTTTCTCTGTGTTGTTTCCCCAAGATACAACCTTTACAAAGGCTGTCTGGTTTCTCTATCAATGGTAATCGTCTTACCATTCCTTTTCTACTCAACAAGTTAAGACCTCCAAAGTTGAGATGTCCAAATCTCAAGTGCCACAACCAATTTTCATCTTTTGGTACGCTTTGGAAAGCCTCTTGGGTAACTGCTGCAATTACTTCTTTATTTTTCAAATCTGCCTTTATTCTAAGAGGGAACATCCTGTTCCTCGTCATCTTCACTTCAGAAATACATCGTTTGCTGGGTGCTCTATCCATGATGGTACATACATCATTCACAAAGAAAACATTGTACCCCTTTTGAACAAGCTGTCTAATACTTAAGAGGTTACATTTCATTCCAAGAACATAATAGACATATATTATGGTTTTCTTTTCACCTTTCTTTGTAAATATTTTTACTTCTCCTTTTCCCATAACAAAAATTTTACCATCAGTCCCAATTGTGACTTGTGATTTCACACTTTGATCCAACATAGAAAACAGGGTTATGTTTCCTGTCATATGGTTGCTGCAACCAGAGTCTAGAAACCATATATCATCACTGTTTGTTTCAGCCATATTACAAGCTAACAACACATTATCTTGGTTGATACTTTCTCTAGTGATATTTGCACTTGATCTATTACTCATATCATGCTGCTTCTTCCTACATTCATTTGCACAATGCCCATATTTTTAACAATAATAACATTGGACATTGGATTTTTCATACCTTTGTCCTTGAGCATGATGTTGTCCACTTTGTTGGCTGCTGCCTTGGCCTTGGTTCTGATTTGGATTGCTGCCTCTTCCTTGAGCATTTGTTGGACTATTTCTTCCACCTCTGTTTTGGCTTCTGCCTCTTCCTCTCTTGTTTCCTCTGCCTTGACCTCTTCCTCTTCCAAAGGAAATCTGGGTCTTGAAAGCATGCTCTAGAGATGAGTTTTCATTTCTACTCAATCTCTGCTCATGTGTTATCAGTGATGCATGTAATTCATCAACTGCGAAGTTTGAGAGATCCTTTGTCTCCTCTATGGTAGTGAAAATCACATCAAACTTTGAGGGTAGGACCCTCAACAGTTTCTCCACAATCCTCCTTTCTTCAAGAATCTCTCCATGAGACCTTATCTGTGTGACCAGACCAATCACATGTGTGAAGAATGAGTCAATATTATCTGACTCCTTCATGCACATGTTCTCAAAATCTCTCCTCAGCAACTGTAGTTTTGTTTTCTTCACTTTCTCCATGCCTTGATAAGCTGTCTTGAGAGTTTGCCATGTTTCTTTGGATGTCTTGGTTGTTGCTATCCTTGGAAACACACTCTCATGCACTGCTTGATATAAAAATACGAGGGCTTTGGAATCCTTTTTCTTATTTCTCTTCAATAGATCTTTCCCTACCTGAGTTAGCCTATTAAACTCATCTTCATCTCCTGGTTCTTCAATCCCATATTCAACAAGTTCCCATAAATCTTGTGAGGCAAACAGGGCTCTCATGGTTATTGCCCAATAGTCATAGTTTTTCCCATTAAACTGTGGGAGATGAGTATTAAAAATACCCATGTTAATGCTGGTGCTGGCCATTCTTGCACTCCTTAACTATGCTTTAAAATGGTTGACTGTGTATTAAAATAACTCACTGTCTTCAACAGCAACACAAAAAAAACTTTGAGAAATACCTGAATCCTTTCTTGGAATGTGTCTTCACTCTGCTGGAGAAGCTGCTGCAGCAAGAAACCTTCCTTCAGCTTCTTTGACACCTTCAAAGAGACTGGACAAGCTCCGGTACCACTGTTGTGAATTTTCTGGTAAATTCCAAAACAAAATCACTGAACAGAGAATGATGCTCTGTTTTTGCCACAGGATCTTTAACACAGGGAAGCAAATAAAATTTCTGAGCAGACAGATTTTTCCACATACAAATGAAACTTGTATTCATTAATAAAATGCCTGATACAAACTTCTTCCTCTTAACAGAGGGATTCACCAAGAACTTCAAAAAAAAATTACTTTGTCTCTTTTAGAAATTTTACACTAATGTGTGTAAAAATTTCTTTTACATTTATTGTTGTAAAAAAAAGGACAATCTTACGTTTACTGCTGTAAAGAAAAAAAATTTCTTTTACATGTGCTGCTTCCCATTACATTTCGTTTCTTCAAAAAAAATATCTTCATGCTGCTGCATTTTTTTTCATATTCACACTGCTGTGTGTTTTCACAATACATAAAAAATTTCTTTTACATGTGCTGCTTCCCATTACATTTCGTTTCTACAAAAAAAATATCTTCATGCTGCTGCATTTTTTTTCATATTCACACTGCTGTGTGTTTTCACAATACATATGCCGCGCACACTAAAAACATAACAATACATTCGTTTTTACTTGTCCCATAAAAACTACACCCATGAATAAAATTAAAAACAATATAATTAAAATACTATTAGCTATGCCCATACTTCCGTGACTTAAACAAATAATAAAATTAAAAACATTTACCTATAATCTACGAACAGGAGTAAATACCATTAAAACCATTAATTTCTTCACTACAGTAAACGGTGGTCAAACCAAAAACTTCACGCAATGTTCATGTGCAGGCCTGAATGCAGCTTTGGATTAATCGAACGGTGGACAGCCTTCATTCCAATCCAATGGATATCGCTTGCCCAAACAAAATGAACGTTACGTCCCGATGAAAAGTTGTTTTGCAAAACGTACTGGGGACACGCGTCAAATGGTGATTGTATCGGGGGCGTTTGAGAGAATACCACCAACTTGTGAAAAGCGGTGCGATAAAGACAAGCAGTTTTCCGGAATAGTTTTACGGTCGCCGTTTAATGGTCGTTGTAGTTGGAATTACAATTTCAACAATATTGTCTTTTTGGTAACCAACCAAATGTGATATTGATATTTTTTTTTGGTAACCAACCAATATTTGTGTAGCTATTTATCTATTAATACTCACTAAGTACATCTAGTCCCATCTATGGAAGCCATCCACATCTTATGGCATCCAGGTATCCCATGGCATACGACATCCCTCTGCATTTTTGTATGTCGAAAGGAAATACATAGTCCCATTAATACTCACTAAGTACATCCAATCCCCATCTATGGAAGCCATCCACATCTTATGGCATCCAGGCATCCCATGGCATAGGGCATCCCTCTGCATTTTTGTATGTTGAAAGAATGTACATAATCCCATCTATGGAGGCCATCCACATGCCTCTGCAGATCGCATCGAGCATCGCGCTTATTTGTACATTCATCCTTGCCATCCTTTCAACATACAGTAATGCAGAGGGATTCCTGGATGCCATGGGACTAATGAGAAATGATTATGGGTGGATCCCTCCATAGATGGGGACTCTTGGATACCATGGGATCAATGAGGAAGAGGAATGGTGATGGGTGGATGGCCTCCATAGCTGGGAATGGGGATTCTATGTACTCTATGAAATAGATACACAAATATTGGTGGCCTCCATTCTTATGTCTGACCGTTGTTTTCTGTATTTTTTTAGAGTAATTGTATGTATATACGATGTCACTATCAAACATAAGACGATTGTTTTCTGTATTTTCTTTAGAATAATTGTATGTATATGTGATGTCACTATCAAGGTTTTTCAAGATGCACTCCATCGGCAAATGATAATTCTTATGTTTGGCAGCTGTTTTTTTTATTTTTCTTCAAAATAATTGGTATGTATATGTGATGTCACTATCAAACATAAGACGATTGTTTTCTATATTTTCTTTAGAATAATTGTATGTATATGTGATGTCACTATCAAGGTTCTTCGAGATGTACTCCGTTGGCAAATAAACAACGCCACGGAGGAGGAAGTGTTCGAAATCCAACAGAATGTGAAGATCATGAGCGATGCCAATGAGTATTATAGGGTGGTGTTGTTTGGGCACTGGAACTCGTGGAACGTACAGGAAAATCACATGATGCACACGCTGGCCTGCCTTTCGTATCGATGGCCCAGTGGCAAGGCGATCGTGTGGGCTCACGACACGCATGTCGGAGATTACAGGGCATCCACGATGGTCAACTTCGGGGCGGTCAATCTGGGCAGCCTTGTCAGGGAGAAATACTGTCAAGACGTTGTGGCGGTCGTCGGCTTCAGCTCCTACCAGGGCTCCGTCAACGCTTCTGATAACTTGGGGCCTGGAATTCGACGTCCTGCGGGATGTATTTTGCGTTCTAGGACGTATTTGACGTTGGTTGAAAAACTTTCCAGGACGTATTTGACATTGGCTGAAAATATTTCCAGGACGTATTTGACGTTGGCTGAAAAATTTTCCACGTCAGGTTTGACGTGTCCTATAAAACAACAACCCATCGTTTTGACGTCTAATTTAAGAGTTCAACCGTCAAAAACTATAATACCTCTATTTCATGGGAGTCTGGGCTTGGTACCCGTACACAAGGCAATTAGAATTTAATGCTATTTAAATTCTATAGCATCCAATTGCCTAGTAGCTAGTACCTAATAGGAGTAAATCTCCCACTACCATCTGCAACTTTGCCCATACGAATGATATGTGCAAATTTAATATACAACGACCATTACCATTAGCTACTGGTTTGTACTCAATGGAGAGTTGGAGACAAATGGGGTTTTAAAGATTGCTTTGACGCCAAGCTAAACCTAAACTGATGAGACGTGCAAAATTGAAATCTTTAAATATTCATCACTCAGGTGCGAAGCATTGCATGCCAGCAAGCTCACTGTCATTTTCACGAAATGGTTCACTGTCCAGGCCAAGCTCATTGTCATTTTCATGAAAATGTTCACTATCCAGGCCATTGACAGCTGAATTAGTGGCAACCATCTACGAACAATCTGCATGAACTTGAAGCTATCTACCTAATTTCCCAAGAAAATGGAATGGTGACTTTGTTCCATGATCCATCCATTAGAATGGAGGAAGTATAATTACAGGCAAGGAAGAAATAGACAATGGGCATGTTCATGTGCCTTCAACGAGGTAATACACATTCTTTTTTGCCCTGACCATTACCCCAAGCCTTATTCTTGCAAGTTGTTGCGGTAGTCCTTGTCGTTTGATTGCCTTGGATGTTTCTTTCTGGACATGCGGCTCTGGTGCTCCCTGGCATTGAAGATCTCAGGTTGAAATTTGAGGAGTCCTGGATGCTCAATAGGGTTAACTTATTAGCTAGTAACCCAACTCGCCATGTCAACTAGCTCTGTCAAAAACAATTCGATAAGTTTTTCAGGTCAGATGATAGCCCTAAATTATTTTTTGACTAGAGTTTAATTCTAGTGTTTGATTATTGCATGAAGCAACTTTGTAATGATGTATAAATTTTATTACCTCACCATAATCCTGCCTGATCAGAAATATATAACATAGCAATGCAATCACATCTCTACAACAACCCAAAACCTCCGAAAATGCTTCAGTACTATGAGACAATGTAATACTTTGAGGCAGTGCTGAGTGAAATATTTATGTCCATGTCCTTAACCCTAGTGAACACTTCAACGAAATAATGCTAATTTTCTATGAAGAGTAGGGATGTATAGGAACACTACTTAAAACATTAGGGTGGTTTTGAGAGAATCAGTTTCTCTCATCCAATGCTTCTCAGGCCTCGTCTATAAAACCGTGGATGATTTTTTTAAGTCTCGAGTTTGTTAAAAGGTCTACTTTGTTAGTTACTTTGTTGTCAACTAATTGAAAGGATCCCTGCAATATAGCTGTTTGCCACAAAGTGATCCACAACTCTTTAGGTTGCAGTAATTGTATTTAGCATAGTTTTATCTTTTAATATAATGTAATGTTGTGAGCATGAAATCAATACAGAAATTAGAGAGACTTGTATTAAGCAAATGAATGTAAACCATGTAAATTAATAACTTTCTTTAATTACAATCACAAAAGTGAATTCTACCCGATTTTCTTGATATTGTATAGGATAAAATGAATAATATAGAGTTAAATGAATAATAAGTTATGTTCGTTTTTGGATTTTTTGTAGCCTCTCTGAGAGAGTATCTTAAGCCTAAGAACAACCTGCACCGTGAACTCTTTTGACGGATTTCCATGTTCATAATAGTGATTGCATTTATTATTTGGTTTCTCTGGTTGAAGAATGAAGAGTTTCACCAAACTAGTGGTTCTTTTAATATACATATTTCAAAAATGGTTTTTTTAATCTACATATTTCAAAAATGGAAAATGGATATACAATTTTTCATTATAAACGACTAGGAAGGAAATTATTATCACCTCTCCCAACCACGAAAAATAGGCCAACTCTTTCATAGGAGGGGATTATAATTGGTTTTGTTGATACCTTTTTAGCTTTTCTCACATAACAACAACCATTGAATACACGGGTTACCTACTTTAGCGAGGATCCAATTTCAGTAAACCAGTTTTTGTTTTCCATTCAACTACATATTTTTTTCAAATCTAGAAAACCTTTTTACAATCGTTCAATATAAATTGACTTGGAAGGAATTTGTCATTAGCTTTCTAGCGAAAGAAAATTCTGCCAACCTTTCCAACTCATTATTATACTCCAGTAAAGGTATAACAAGGAATGGAATGGATGGCAATGAAAATATAATCAATGGTCTGCTTGCAGGTAGAGGATCATGGTTGACTTTGTCCCAATCTCAATGAACATAATGATTCCAATACGAACTTTCTAACATAATAGATGTTTCTCTTATTAGAGAAATAATAGATTTATAAGGAAAACTTTGAAACGAATACATTGAAATAGAGTCCAAGAATACTATATATATTCATAGTTTAAATATTAGATTATAGTGATAATAACATACCAACTGGATTTTTTATCCCGGGCAATAAACATGCGTGGGAGTATCTGTCCGGACAATCCAAAGTCTCGATAGTTGGCTCTAGGTCTTCCAGTCGAAGAACAACGTCGATGGAGACGTGTAGGTGCACTATTACGTGGTGAAGATTGCAATTTTTTAATGAAAAAAATTGTGATTTTGCTTAATCACAGTTTGGAAAATAAATAAATAAAAAGTTCATTGATTTTAAAATTATCAATCATTTAAATTTTAATAAAAAGTCATAAGAAATATAAAAGAAACTTCAAAAAAATTATAAGAAATATAAAAGAAATTTCAGATATTTATTTTGTTTCTTTTAATTTTGTGAGATTGATTTTATCCATTTTAATTAATAATATAATTTTTAATAAAAATATAATGTTTTATTAAGATGGGAGCAGGTTAGGAATTTCAAATTAGGCAGAGGCTCTCATCAGGGTATTGGGAGAGCTGTAAAAAAGGGTTATTCCCACATTCAGCTCTTCATCCGTCCTAGCAATGAATTACGGTGATTGTAGTTGTGGATAGAAATTTTGCCCTTTTGGATAGGATAAAAAAATTGTGTCAATAGAATTTGGTTTTGTGAGAAGGTGTACATAACGATATTGGATACTATAAAAAAAATTGTGTTGATAAAATTTGGTTATGTGAGAAAGTGTATATAACAATATTATAAAGAAGTAAGTTATAATCTCTATTAGGATGTGAATGTTTTCATGTAGTATGAGATAAATGAGTGTTTTATTTCTAAGTAGTTATATTTCTCTTTGTAAAAAGTGGTTATTTTGATTATCTCAAGTTTATGGAGTGTTGGTTGTTGAACTTTAATTCATTCCATCTTAAATTTTGCACCCATCTCTTAGATTTTTTTTTCTTCATATATTGTACCTTTTTAATTATGAACTATCAAAATGCACATTTTCCCAATAATTTCTATTTAGCATGTAGAATTTGGCAAGGACTTTGTTAAGATGAGAGAAGATGGGAATCTTCTTGTGTCACATAGATGGAATTTTAAGATGGAGTATGACCGCTACTGTTTCCCAAAGAGAATAAGAAAGTGTACTAAGTTCTACATGGTGGATAGGGATTAGCTATAGGGATTAGCTTCCTATCCTTGATCTGAATTATTAAGCATCAACGAAATCATAATCCTTTCTTTTTGAGTAAAATATAAATCCAATATCAAGGTGATGAATAATATCTTGAAATACATGTTAATTTAGGTAAAAACAAAGCACCACTTTTGAAAGGAGATTAATGAAAGTCTAGATGTAATAGTAGTTAGACAAATAGTTTGGAGATTAAGGGAAGTTGACACTCATACCTTTATGAAAAGCATGAAAAATGTAAAAACTTAAACAAATTTTCATTTGACGCTGGTAAATTTGAGTAGAACTTAAAATGAAAAGCCTGAAAAATGTAAAAACGTCAACAAATTAAAAAAAAAATGTAAAAACTTCTACAAATTTTCATTTGACAAGCAAAAGGGGATTTGAAATTCCAGGCCTGGATGGGGCGGTTGGGTCCAGAACATGCCTGTGCCGCCTGTGCAGGAAAGGAGCTAGGAGGACATATTTCATAGAGCGGCAGGCACGACTGGTAACAACTATTTCTACCTTATTGTGCGAGAGGGAGAGGAGGCAGAGGGGAATAAGACGCTGGCGAAGGTGAGAGGACACCGGGCTATAGGCGTTGTGTATAATCCGGAAAAGGAGAGAGGGAACTATGTGCCCACAAGTCTCTCTGGTAGGTACGATGCTTTTGTATTTTTTAATCAGTCCGAGGCGTTGGAGCCTTTATCTGCCCAGCTCAGTCCAATAAAAATATCAGAGGCTTGGCCTAGCGGAGTTTGATACGTATTATTCTTATTCTCGTCTGTCAATCAATCTATAAAAAATTTGGAACCATAACATTGTCCACTCTCCACAGTCTGCACGGTCTAGGGCAATTGGGAACCATAACATTATCATTTTTGGGGTTCACTATAGAGTAGAGTGGAAAAATTTGACAAGTGTGAAGATGTTAAGTGCTATCTCAATAGGTAGAGTTCAGTTATCTCCTTTATTTCTAGAAATGGGACTTAGTGTTCGTCATCAAATTCGAAGGAATCATGCATATCTTCACCCGCTAGTCTCAAGAGATTGATCCAATCTGTTCAATAGGCAGTGTTCCTTTGGCTCCCTTGTTTTTGGAAACGGGGCCAGTGTTCGTCATCAAATTCGAAGGAATTGTGTATATATTCATCACTTTGGTTGATTGGACTAATCCAATCTGTTTGAATTTCGGTGTCTATTGTTGCAGAGGATGTTTTAATTTCCAAGTTGAGTATATATTCAGTCGTTATGTTATTAATTTCAGAAAAGCCGGTTTGGTAAATATTCTGTCTTTATTCTTATGTTTTTAATTTTTATATTTATGTATATATATAAAGCGAAGCCATATCGTTTTAATTAATATATATATATATATATGTGAAGCGAAGCATGTTACTGACATCTGGAAAGATTTGAAGTTTTATATAAGAATACTTTTAAGTTGGGGAAATACATATTTATCGTTTTTCGTACGGAAACTTTATAACAAATAAACAATTCTTCCAACATTCTTACGAAGTTGTAAAAAAAATGGTTTATGAGATTGCCTTAATTTTTGGTTTGCCGGGCCAGCCTGGGGAAGGGGAGGGGAGAGATAGGATGTTACATTTTATATACAAATTCATTTAGAAATATAATAGTATGTGAGGTTTGAAAAAAGATTTCAAAATAGAAAATGTTTATTTAAATAAATCCATGTTAAAAATATAATAGCATGTGAGGTTTGAAAAAGGATTTCAAAATGAAAATGTTTATTTAAATAAATCCATATTAGAAATATAATAGCATGTGAGGGTTGAAAAAGGATTTCAAAATAGAAAATGTTTATTTAAATAGTAAGTAAGGAAATAACAAAAATTTTAAACAGGGAACCATAATTTCAGTAAACAGGAACCATAGCGTTAGAGAACTTATGAACACTGTAACACTATTTATAATTTAAAACTTTTTTGGAGAGAGAAGTACAGTTCAAATGGAAAATGATAGTACTTATTTTAAACAGTCAAGTCAGGAAATAGAAAAATGAAGATGCTTGAAAATGCTTATAAATATAATTAGTATTTTCAACAGAACTATAATTCCATTGAATTAGAACTATAAAATCTATCATCTGTCTGCAGATTTATGAAGATAACATTTATAATTTAAAAGCTCAGACATTTTAAAAGGTTAAGAAGGTCAATATTGCAACAAAGATTATGACATTGAGATGTAATGTGGTTGTAAGCTGGGCATTCTAAGAGGAGGTGATTTTCATCCTTGATGTTCATATTCTCACATAGATGCAGATTCTTTCCATCCATCGTGTTTTAGGAACTCCCCCAACAACCCATTTCACTATAGAGCTCATGAGAGTTCGTTCTAATCTTGTCTATATTAATTTTCTTCTTTGAGCTAGTTAAAATAAAGAGATACTTTTGATCTTCTAGGGTGGGGTTGATGACCTCATAATATCTTAATTTTCTTTTAGTTGCTAAATCTTTTTCACACCACAATTTTTCTTTGAACTTAGAAGTAACAGTATTTTTAATGTTATTAATATTTTGCAATGCAACATTCTCCTCGATCTCCCAATAGTTTAACCAAGCCCTGTATAGTTAATTGTACACAAAAACATCTATGTACGCATCTATGAAGATTGCACTTTATAATTTAAAAACAATTTTTAGTAAATAGAGAACTACATAAATAATTTAAGAGTTACACTCATAATATAAAATAATTTCAAAAAATCTTAATAGATATTTTAGTACTAATTAACTATAAAATAATTTAAAGTTTACATTCATAATTGCTATGAACAGAGAAACTATAGCATCAGATAACTATAACATCATGTGCAGATTTATGAAAATTGCATTTGTAATTTAAAAACAATTTTTTTAAATACAAAATTATGATATTTGATGCTATATGCAGATTTATAATTTAAAAACAAATTTTAGTAAATAAAGAATTACAACAACTATGTGCAGTAGATCTGTGAAGACTACATTTATAATTTGGAAGAAAAATAAATATGAAGACACTAATCATTACATAGTAGATCTGTGAAGACTACATTTATAATTTGGAAAAAAAATAAATATGAAGACACTAATCATTTTTGTTTTAACATATACTAAAATATACTGGAGGTAGATAAATGTGCAATACATATTATTTAAATGATTCAAATACAAATACAATTTTATGATTTTTGGTTTTAAATTTCAAGTAATTTTTTCACAACTATTTATTTACATTTACTTGTGCTTTTTCTGTAAACATAATATTTAAATATTATGTTTCTAATATTTTTTCTTTAATTATGACTATTTACATCTATTTATGTTTTTTTAAAAGATAATATTTAAAGATTATGTTTCTAAAGTATATGATTTATGTTTTTAATATATATATATATATATATTTTAAGTAGTTGGAATTTGAGCAAAAATATTTCAATTTTTTTTTTGTAGAGTTAACATTTGAATTATGTTTTTTATAATGGAAATGGATTCAGCACCATCAAACTTTTTAGACACTAAAACCTTGAAGTTTAATGACTATAATTTGGATTTAAAAAAATATCTACTAGATTTTCTCAAAATATAACCAAAATTTCTATAATTTTCAAGCAAAAAACAATCTTATTAAACTACCCAAAAAAACCTATGTTAGGTTAAAAAGAAACTATATAAAAACAAATAGGAGAGTTTTTACCAAATAAAAAGATGGCAATCAAGAACAATCCCAATCCCATAGTCATGCCTAGGTGTATGCGGGTGCAGAACCAATTGGGATCGAATGCAGAGTGTTCAGATGCAAATGAAAAAGGAAATGAAAATAGTAAATTTTCCTATATTCCCTTCTCTAATAAGAAGATCTAAAATGAGACTTCATATTTTTGTCCAAATAATTCTCGTGACATGTTCTTTTTATTTTCTAATTTGCCAGAATTATCATCAACATCATCTTTAGCAGGGAAGAATGGAACATTTTGGACAGTATCCGAATCCTTATTTTCTAATTTGCCAGAATTATCATCAACATCATCTTTAGCAGGGAAGAATGGAACATTTTGGACAGTATCTGAATCCTTACGAAGAGCAAAACCAGATATAGAGAACACCACATTTCTCCCGCTGGAAGATCCTGAAAGGTTATCCCTAGTTAAATCACTCGACTCTCAATGCGAGCGTCGAGTCGCCCAAAACCGCCCTGGACAACAACTTAGCATGTGACTAGATGCCCTAGTAATCGATGTGTTGATAAAATGTGTAGTTCCCCAAACCAAGTCAATGTCTGCAGGAAGACCTCCAGAAAAATTCATCTCTACGGAGACCTGTGTCATTCGCCTATCAAGGCTGCCCAGGCCGCCATCTTCAAGAAATATGAATTTTCATGTAAAGTCCCCAATTTCCATTATCGATTGTCTCGACCATAGCTCCAATAGGAGGCCCAGACGATTAATCCATATGAATAATTTTTTCATTTTTTTCGCAATGTTTTAGTTTTCTTGCGTTGATGTGGATTGTTGATTCTCTAAATATTTGGGAATCTGATAGGTACCTATGTCCATCTGATTCTCTAATATTGGGTGATAGCAATCGATATAAGAATGTCTTCTAGTTTTAAGTGATAAATAACTTAGATATACAAGTATTTGTATCAAGAAGTTTTATTCATAAGATTATTATAATAAATGAAATTATGAATAATTTTTTTCATTTTTTTTCACAATGTTTTATTTTCTCTGGGTTTATGTTTATTGTTGATTCCCCAAATATTTGGAAATCTAATGGTCTCATTCCCTAATATTCAAAGAATCAACAATCAACATAAAAATGCTCTAATTTTAAGTGATGAATAATATAGATAAGATATGAAAAAACTTTATCCATATAATTATTATTATAAATAAAATTATAATAATTGATTTTTTTAAATTTAATTATAATTTTTTAAAATTTAATTAGTATAACTTTAATTTAATTAGCATTAAACTTTCACATCTATCTGGTCTATCCTAGAGAATTCTAATATATTTAAAAATAAATATACGATGAAATATACTTCTAATTTTTTTATTTAATTCAAAATTAATTTATAATATTGAAATTTTTAATTTAATCAAATTATGTAAATTTTATATATCGCTGCAAAAACAAATTGTTACGTAATTAATAACTTTAAAAAATTGATATAAAAATTAAAACTTTGACAAATTCGCATATTGTTTTGGTATAAGTATACAACAAGATTATCCACAACGCTCAATAAAAAAATCGTTAATTTCAAGTACAATTTTCCCATGCTGTTTGACCATAGTTTAATAGTTTAAGGAGTTGTTTTTTTTTTAATTTTTTAATTTTTTTAAATAATTAAAAAATATAATTTAAATTAATATAATAATATAACTTAAAAATTCTAAATCATTAAATTCATTTTTGCATTTTTATTTTATATATAATTATGATTTAGAAGAAAATAATATTAATTTGAAATTATATAATATTTATATGAGATTATTAGTTTATATTATGATTACGAAAATTTATTTAATTTGTTTTTAAGATTATGTTAACAATTTATTTGTTATTTAATTTATTTGTTATTTAATATTTTGTATAGTTATTTTATAATTGTATTAAGTAAGTGTGCAAAAATAAATATACATTTATAGATAGCAAATTCTTAATATTTGAAATTTTATCTATTAATATAAAGGAGACTACTAAAATATATTTATAAACAGAAAATAAAATTTTAAACTAAAAATATATTAATTCTACAACATTTAATATCAATACAGTCATATAGTCATATAATTAAATACCCAATAAACATAAATAATCAATAATAAAAAAACATTAAAATCAAAAGAGTGGTGTTACATAAAGGTTAGTACGGAATGATTAATTTTATCATCATTGTTTACATAAAATTTTGCTATTTTAAAATAATTATTTTACATCATTTTTACTTTTTAGTGCTTCATAACTCCATGATTAAGAAAGACTTACAGTAGTTTTCTGTCTATCTCTGTACATAAATCATTTGTGACTTTTCATTATTTAAATTACACTTTTACATAATTTATTATTATTATTATTTTAAATTAAAAAATTTTAACTTTATATTTCTTGCTATATATATTACTTCATAACCTAACCATCACACTCTCAATTGAGCCAACCATATGGACTAAAAACCATTAATTTTATCCCTTAAAATGTATCCATATTCCCTTAAAAAAAAATGACAAATTATTAAATCTATATAATCACTCGTTTTTATTTAAAAAATAATGGAATTTCTATAGGTTTGTGGAGGTAAAATAGTATGCCTATCAGCGTAGAGATCACTTCGTAGCGCCAAGAAAGTTCTTTGGGTCATCAGCTACGGGATTGGCAGAGCTGACACGTTGAATTTACCTAGACGACTCACCGGATATTAATCTGATCCATGTCTTGCCCAAAACTGCACGCGTCAACAACGAATGTCACTTGTCTTGGGCAGAAAGATTTCAATTGACATGTTGAATTTGGCCAGGCAACTCACCCTATTTGAGTCCGATACACGTCTTGTGAAGAACGGCTCACGTCAACGACGGATATCACATTTTTTCCCCTTAAATCTCCATGACTTACGACCAAAAAAGAAATCGTTAGGTTGAAGTATGAGTATCGAGAGTATGGTAAAGGAAGTAGGCAGGCTCGCCATTCCTCTGAAAGAGGCGGGTGATCTGCGGAGACTGGTTCACAGAATATCGAAGGCGAGGGTGGTGATGCTCGGAGAAGCGACCCATGGCACCCACGAGTTCCACGAATGGCGCCGCAATATCTCGGAGTTGCTAAATCTCCCAACACAGTTTCAAGTTCATAGCCCTGGAGGTCGACTGGCCCGCCGCTCAACAGCTCAACAAGCGAATCCTCGCCACTCCAAAAACACACAGCAGGCAGGCCGGCGGTGGTGGACGTTCTCAGGGAAGCCTTCACCCGGTGGCCGACATGGATGTGGGCAAATAGAGAGACCGAGACCCTCCCGGAATGGATCTCAGATTTCAACTCCAACGTTGCCGACAGCGAAAGTCGGCGGCGGGTACGGTTCTTCGGGCTGGATGTCTATTCTCTCTGGCAACCAATAGATCCCATGCTATTGGGCCATTAATGTTTATCCTCATCTTATCCCTATACCATGGGATTCATGGCTTGTCATCCTATGTAGCACCATATCTTGCTCCCATGGCATCCTTCGGTAGTAAATGCACCGGCGCTACTGAATCTGATGTATAGATACGACCGAGATTTCCGGCTTACCCTAATAGATTTGCGGCTGGCATTTACGATCTGATCGGCTCGTATCTACCAAATTATCCTCTACGCTTTATGTTAAAATAAATATTATAATATAAAGCTCGTATCTACCAAATTATCCTCTACACTTTATGTTAAAATAAATATTATAATATAAACATTCGTTATTGTTTAATATAGATACGAGCCGATCAGATCGTAAATGCCAGTCGCAAATCTATTGGGGTAAGCCGGAAATCTTGATCGTATCTATACATCAGATTCAGTAGCGCCGGCGCATTTACTGCCGGAGGATGCCATAGGGGCGGGATATGATGCCATAGGGGCGGGATATGGTGCTGCATACGATGGCAAGCCATGAATTCCTTGCTATAAGCATAAGATAGAGATAAGCATTAATGGCCCGTGGGATCTATTGGTTGCCATTCTCTCTTCGACTCCATCCAGGTCGTAATCGAGGAGCTCGATAAGGTGGACAAAGAATTAGCTGAGCGCGTGCGGAGGCATTACGCCTGCTTTGATCCCTCCGACCGGAACGAGGAGTACATGATTAGTCTCCAAGAGGTGCCCGAGGGTTGCAAGTCCTCCGCTCTCAAGGTACCGGCATCGATTCTTATGTCTTAACGGCTGTTCTTTTATTTTTATGTCGATTCTTATTTCTAACAGTAGCCTATACCTGCGAATTTTTAAAGTTGGCGAATTTTTAGAATTATTAGAGTTGGCGAATTTTTCGAATTTGAAATTCGAATTTGAGTTCAAATTTGAAATTCGAAATTCGATTTGAATTTTTGAATTTTCTTTTCAACAGAAAAAAGCATGATGTAATTATATTAAGATGATATAATTTGTCGAGATACAGTTATCTCCGTGGAGACATAAAACTGAAGGCCGTTCCCTCATAACAGAATACCTGCTGCTGTTACAACATCATACCAATGAGAGATGTATTTGCCGGATTGTAAACATATTGGGAGTAATGCAAATGAGCCGTAAGAGTGGCGATAAGAGACAGCCTGATAAAAAGTATGAGCTACGCCGAGGTGGGCACAAATCCTGTAATGGAGACCAAGATTGATTGCAGAGGCGTGTTGGATTCCTGGAAAATACGGTGATTCCGCCAGGTCCAGATGTGCCAGCATGTTAAAATGAAGAGTGCGCGCCATGAGGGCCGTTGTGTGCTCCACCAGAGGAATGCGTCCAGGACAGAAGGAAAGGAGCGATGCGTAAAACCATGAGAGAGAGAGAGCTCATTCCAAATTGATGAGGAGACTGTACAGTCAAAAAACATGTGGAAGTTTGATTCAGGATGAGCTGAGCAAAGAGAACACCTGCTCGGACCATGCCAACCTTTTCTCTGGAGAACCTCCCAGGTGAGGTTCTTGTTGGAGAAAAGGAGCCAGGAGAAGAGGATCGCCTTGAGGGGGCAGGGGGCTTTCCATAGCTTGATAGGGAAGATGGGGAGAGGAGGCGGGAGGGTAGAAGAAATGAGGGAGTAGATATTTTTGACAGTGAGAGGAAGGGAAGGTTTCGGAAAGGACCAGACCAGCTCGTCAATGGTGCCTGAATGTGTGAAAGCTATGCGAGAGAAGCTGTTTGTAGCAGATTGCCATAGGGGATGGAGGGGAGGGGGAATGGCGAGTTGGTGATGATTTTTCCAGATGGGCTGGTTGGAGTGCCATGAATCTATAAGCCTGCTCCATGTAAAAAGGCCAGTGGAATGAAAGAAGGCAAGGAGAGCAGGGGGAATAAAGGACTCAAGGCTATGTTGAGTGGGGTCAAAACAGATGAGTACCTTCATGCCGGTGGCAATGGACCATTTAAGATTCTGCAGAAAGAAAGATTGAATCTTCCTGAAATTTAACCAAATGGTGGAGCCATTTTTGATACCAATGGAGGAGCGCCTGTGCCAAAAAGAGATATTTCGCCCCTTTAGATATTTTTGTCTGATGTAGGAGCTCCAAGGATTGCTGCCATATATGCCTCGGTGTAGGGACTTGCAGAGAAGCGCCCTTCCAAAGGATCTTAAGTGCAGGAGGCCCCAACCGCCAGTATTCCTTGGCCTGGTGATGGAGTCCATATTGACCAGGTGAAGCTTGGAATGTGATGAGCGTCCTCCCCACAAGTAATTTGCAGCAAGAGTCTTCATATCGCTAGCTTAATTTCAAATTTCAAATTTGAATTTGAGTTGAAATTTGAATTTGATTTCAAAATCTGAAATTGGACATTCGAATTTGATTTCAAATTTGAAATTTAAATTTGAGTTTGAAATTTTTGCGTAAATTTAAGTTTGAATTTTCAACATACTAATTTGAATTTTTAATTTTTAACGCATCGCTAGCTTAATTTGAAATTTGAATTTTGATGTGAATTCTGCATTTTCAACATATCACTACCTTAATTTCAAATTCGAATTTAGCTTTGACTTAAATTTCAAATTCGAATTTTAAGTTGAATTTTCAATTTTAAAATTCCAATTTGAATTTGAATTTTTAACATACTGTTTTTAACGCCAATCTAGCCGATCTAGCCGAGAAAGGCTCCTCAGGCTCCTCGTCTTAAATTCTAGGTCCGATAAGATAAATTATAGGTATAGGTAGGTCTCCGTCTTACTCTCTACCTATAGTTTAGAGGTATAGGTAGGTCCTACTCTCTACCTGTTTAGAGGTATAGGTAGGTCCTACTCTCTACCTATAATTTAGATGTATAGGAGGTATAGGTAGGTCCTACCTATAATTTAGAGGTATAGGTCCTATAAATTATAGGTAAGGAGCCTTAAATTCTAGGTCCGATAAGATAAATTATAGGTATAGGTAGGTCCTACTCTTTACCTATAGTTTAGAGGTATAGGTCCTATAAATTATAGGTATAGGTCTTATAGGTATAGGTCGGATAAATTATAGGTATAGGTTAGATAAGATAGACCACCAATTTGGTATAGGTCGGATAAATTATAGACCTATTTGGTATAGGTCGGATAAATTATAGGTTAGATAAGATAGACCAATTTGGTATAGATTAAATTATAGGTATAGGTCAGATAGACCAATTTGGTTTCAGTGCACGTTAACCACCGTCATCATCAACATATCACTATCAACATATTGCTATTGTCTTAAATTATAGGTTCGTCTTTGGTTTCAGTGCACGTTAACCATCATCATCATTAACATATCGCTATCGTCTTAAATTATAGGTCCGTCTTTGGTTTTAGTGCACGATAACCACCATCATCATTAACATATCACTATCATCTTAAATTATAGGTCCGTCTTTGGTTTCAGTGCACGTTAACCACCATCATCATTAACATATCGCTATCGTCTTAAATTATAGGTCCGTTTTTTGTTTCAGGGCATGTTAACCACCATCATCATTAACATATCGCTATCGTCTTAAATTATAGGTTTGTGTTAAATTATAGGTCCATTTTTGGTTTCAGTGCACGTTAACCACCATCATCATTAACATATCGCTATCATCTTAAATTATAGGTCCGTCTTAACCACCATCATCATTAACATATCGCTATCGTCTTAAATTATAGGTCCGTCTTAACCACCATCATCATTAACATATGGCTATCGTCTTAAATTATAGGTCCTATAAGATAAATTATAAGTCTAGGTAGGTCCTATAAGATAAATTATAGGTATAAGTTCGAAAGACCAATTGGGTTTCACGTTAACCATCATCAACCTATCGTATCGTCTTAAATAGTATAGGTAGGTCCTACCTATAAATTATAGGTCCGATAACTTATAAGTATAGGTAGGTCCTACTTATAAATTATAGGTATAGGTCCGATAGACCAATTTGGTTTCAGTGCACGTTAACCACCATCATCATCATCAGAGTATCGCTATCATCAACATATCGCTACCGCTAGCTTAATTTCAAATTCGAATTTAGCTTTTACTTAAATTTCAAATTCCAAATTCACTTAAATCTCAAATTCCAATTTGAATTTTCAATTCGAATTTAGCTTTGACTTAAATTTCAAATTCCAATTTGAATTTTCAATATTAAAATTCCGATTTCAATTTGAATTTTCAACATACCCCACCGTCACACGAAATTTCAATTTGAGTTTTCAATTTTAAAATTCCAATTTCAATTTCCCAGCGTCACACGAAATTTAAATTTGAGGGTTCAAATTTTTGCCGAAATTTGAAATTTGAATTTAGATTTCAAATTTGAAATTTGACGAGATTTAGATTTGAGGGTTTCAAATTTAAATTTGCGGGTTCAAATTTTTGCCGGAATTTAGAGTTTTTTTTTCAGAGAAAAAAAGCAACATATGATTATATTATGCCGGAATTTAGAGTTTGAAATTTGAAATTTCACGAAATTTAAATTTGAAATTTCAATTCGAATTTTTGAATTTTTAACATATTGCTAGCTTAATTTCAAATTTGAATTTTGAATTTTTAACATATTGCTAGCTTAATTTCAAATTTGAATTGAGCTGAAATTTCAATTTCGAATTTTCATTTTGAATTTTCTAACATTTTTTTAGAGGGAAAATCAACATATGGCCGAAGCCCGCAGATATTTTTACAATTTACATATTTGAATTTAGCTGAAATTTCAATTTCGAATTTTCATTTTGAATTTTCTAACATTTTTTCAGAAGCGAAATCAACATATGGCCGAAGCCAGCAGATGAATAGCCGTCACAAATACACCATAGCGCGGGGCCTCAACCACCGCCACAAGAATCGATCCTGGCTGGGGGAGCGAAAGCCATCCGCCCCAGCCATCATGTCATGCATACTCGTGAGTGAACAGTGAATTTGAATTTTGAACATATCGCTATCTTAATTTCAAATTAGAATTTCAATTTTAATCTTAAAATTCCAATTTGAATTTGAATTTTCAACATACCGCTAGCGTCACACGAATTTAAATTTGAGTTCAAATTTTTGCGTAAATTTAGATTTCAAATTTAAATTTGAATTTTCAACATACAGCTAGCGTCACACGAATTTTTGCAAAAATTTAAATTTGAAATTTGAAGTTTAAATTTGAGTTCAAATTTGAAATTTAAATTTGAGTTTTAAATTTTTGCCTAAATTTAAATTTGAATTTGAATTTTCAACATACTAATTTGAATTTTGAATTTTTAACATATCATTAGGTTAATTTCAAATTTGAATTTTGAATTTTTAACATATCATTAGCGTAATTTCAAATTTGAATTTAGCTTAAATTTTAATTTCGAATTTGCATTTTGAATTTCTAACATACGTGAGCTTAATTTCAAATTTGAATTTAGCTTAAATTTTAATTTCGAATTTGCATTTTGAATTTCTAACATACGTGAGCTTAATTTCAAATTTGAATTTAGCTTAAATTTTAAAATTTGAATTTAGCTTAAATTTTAATTTCGAATTTGCATTTTGAATTTCTAACCTACGTGAGCTTAATTTAAAATTTGAATTTAGCTTAAATTTTAATTTCAAATTTGCATTTTGAATTTCTAACATAGGTGAGCTTAATTTCAAATTTGAATTTAGCTTATATTTTAATTTCAAATTTGCATTTCGAATTTGAATTTTGAATTTTCAACATATCGCTCGCTTAATTTCAAATTTGAATTTAGCTTATATTTAATTTCAAATTTGCATTTCGGATTTGAATTTTGAATTTTCAACATATCGCTCGCTTAATTTCAAATTTGAATTTAGCTTATATTTAATTTCAAATTTGCATTTCGAATTTGAATTTTGAATTTTCAACATATCGTTCGCTTAATTTCAAATTTGAATTTAGCTTATATTTAATTTCAAATTTGCATTTCGAATTTGAATTTTGAATTTTCAACATATCGCTCGCTTAATTTCAAATTTGAATTTAGCTTTGACTTAAATTTAAAATTCCAATTTCAATTTGAATTTTCAACATTCCGCTTGCGCGACACGAAATTTAAATTTGGGTTCAAATTTTTGGGTAAATTTAGATTTCAAATTTGACTTCGAATTTGAATTTTAAATTTGAATTTGGCTTTAATTTCAAATTTAAATTCGAATTCAAAAATTTAGATTTCAAATTTGACTTTGAATTTGAATTTTAAATTTGAATTTGGCTTTAATTTCAAATTTAAATTCGAATTTTTAATTTCAAATTTGAATTTAGATTCGAATTTTTAATTTCAAATTTGAATTTAGATTTTAGATTTCGAAATTTAAATTTGAATTTTCAACATACAGTTAGCGTCACACGAATTTTTTTGCATAGATTTAAATTTTAAATTTCAAATTTAAATTTGAGTTCAAATTTGAAATTAAATTTGAATTTGAAATTTTTGCGTAAATTTAAATTTGAATTTTTAACATATCTCTAGCTTAATTTCAAATTTGAATTTAGCTTAAATTTCAATTTCGAATTCGCATTTCGAGTTTTCTAACATACGCGTCTCGCTAGCTTAATTTCAAATTTGAATTTAGCTTAAATCTCAATTTCGAATTTACAATTTGAATTTTCTTAGCTTAAATCTCAATTTCGAATTTACAATTTGAATTTTCTAACATACACGTCAGTGAACAACGAATTTAAAATTTGAGATTTGAATTTTGAATTTTCAACATATCGCTAGCTTAGTTTCAAATTCGAATTTAGCATTGACTTAAATTTCAAATTCGAATTTCAATTTTAAACTTCCCATTTCAATTTGAATTTTCAAATTTTCAATATACCGCTAGCGTCACACGAAATTTTGCGTAAAATTAAATTTGAATTTTCAACACACAACTAGGGTCACACGAATCCAAAAATTCGCAGGTAAAACATGGATCAGTGACTAAAATCTGAAATTCAATTTTTCAACATAAATTTCAAATTTAAATTTGAATTTTCAACATACCGTTAGTGTTAGACGAATCCAAAATTTGGCAGGTATAGTCTATACATACACACAATTGGAGCAGCCTATACCTACGAATTCCACAAATTGTATGTCTATACATACAATTGGAGTAGCCTATATCTACGAATTCCGAAAATTGTATGTATAGTCTATAAGCCTTTTTCAGAAAGAAAAATCAGGATATATATATATTGAGAAAATATAATGATCTTGGGTACAAAGAAGACGCATTGTCTCAATCTGAAAATCTGTATATGGAGAGCATACAATCATAAACCAAATGTGCAGAAGTAGCAGTGCCGCAGCCAATATCTGAAATTGAATTGCAAAAGATGACAGACCATCAGAGTATAAGGGGCTGTCTGTATGAGATGTGCATATTGTATAAACCATATGAGCGCAATAGAGAAACCCCAGTCGCTGGACAGAAAGAGCTTGCATAGAAAGGCCCGAAGCCTGTATAAGCCTATACCTACAAAATCCAAAATTGTATGTATAGTCTATAAGTATATACCTACGATATACATACATACAATTGGAGTAGCCTATACCTACGAATTCCGAAAATTGTATGTATAGTCTAAAGCCTATACCTACAAAATCCAAAATTGAATGTATAGTCTATAAGTATATACCTACGATATACATACATACAATTGGAGTAGTTTATACCTACTCTTGGAGTAGTTTATAAATTTCAAATTTAGTCACAGATCCATGCTTTCAACCCATGGTCAAGATGGTGGTGGCGAAGTCTCTTAGTTGTTGGCCACAGTGGACTGTTATGGTTGATGGGTGATGGCGGAGTCTTTTAGTTGTTGGCCATAGTGGACTGTTAAGGTTGATGGATCCATGCTTTCAACCCATGGTCAAGACCGCGGTGGATAGGAAAACATGGTCAGGATGGTGGTGGAGGAGTTTGTGGCGGAGTCTCTTAGTTGATGGCCACAGTGGATCCTTAAGGCCCCAGAACATAGGAAAGTTCAGGGACCAAAAACATAGGGAAGTTGAGCAAAAGTTGTACTCTCTGATACATGTCATGGCAAGTATGTATCACCAATAACCCTCAACTCAATTTATTTTTTATAGCTATAAAATACTCCATCATATGCATATTTGCTGCCAAGGTTCTTGGACTGGGAGATGTGATTTCTTACATTGATTCATATGTGTGATAGTTGTTTTTTTTATTTCCTTCCAAATAATTGTATGTATATTTTGTTGTCATAGTCAATGTTCTTGGAATGTGATATTGATATTGTTTTTTGGTAACTAACCAATATTTGTGTAGCTCTTTATCTATTAACACTCACTAAGTACATCCAGTCCCATCTATGGAAGCCATCCACATCCTATGGCATCCAGTCATCCCATGGCATAGGGCATCCCTCTGCATTTTTGTATATTGAAAGGAAGTACATAGTCCCATTAATACTCACTAAGTACATCTAGTCCCCATCTCTGGAATCCATCCACATCCCATTGCATCCAGGCATCCCATGCCATAGGGCATCCCTCTGCGTTTTTGTATGTTGAAAGGAAGTGCATAATCCCATCTATGGAGGCCATCCACATCCCTCTGCAGATCGCATCGAGCATCGCACTTATTTGTACATTCATCCTCGCCATCCTTTCAATGTACTTCAATGTACAACAATGCAAAGGGATTCCTGGATGCCATGGGACCAATGAGAAATGATGATGGCTAGATCCCCTCCATAGATGTGGATGCCATGGGACCAATGAGAAATGATGATGGGTGGATCCCCTCCATAGATGGGGATTCCTGGATACCATGGGACCAATGGCGGATTCTATGTACTCTATGAAATAACTACACAAATATTGGTGGCCTGCATTCTTATGTCTAACTGTTGTTTTCTGTATTTTTTTTAGAGTAATTGTATGTATATGTGATGTCACTATCAAACATTAGACAGTTGTTTTATGTATTTTCTTTAGAATAATTGTATGTATATGTGATGTCACTATCAAGGTTCTTTGAGATGTGCTCCGTCAGCAAATGCTCATTCTTATGTCTGACGGTTGTTTTTTCTATTTTTCTTTAGAATAATTGGTTTGTATATGTGATGTCACTATCAAACATAAGATGGTTGTTATATTTTCTTTAGAATAATTGTATGTATATGTGATGTCACTATCAAAGTTCTTCGAGATGTGCTCGGTCGGCAAATGAACAATGCCACGGAGGAGGAAGTGTTCGATATCCAGCAGAATGCTAAGATAGTGAGCGATGTCGATGAGTATTATAGGGCGGTGTTGTTTGGGCGCCGGAACTCGTGGAATGTACGGGAAAATCGCATGATGGACACGCTGGCCTACCCTCACAACATGCATGTCAGAGATTACAGGGATCCATGATGGTCAAATTCGGGGAGGTCAATCTGGGTGGCCTTGTCATGTAGAAATATGGTCAAGACGCCATGGCACTCGTCGGCTTCGGCTCTTACCAGGGCTCTATCATCTCTTCCGATAGATGGGGGCCAGGTAGACCTAGAATTTGACGTCCTGTAGGACGTATTTTGCGTTCTAGGATGTATTTGAAGTCGGCTCAAAATTTTTCCACGTCAAGTTTGACGTGTCAAATAAAACAGCAACCCGTCGTTTCGACGTCTAATTTCAAAGTTAAACTATGAAAAACTATAATACCTCTATTTCATGGGAGTCTAGGCTTGGTACCCATACACAAGACAATTAGAATTTAATGCTATTTAAATTCTACAGCGTCTAGTAGCTAGTACCTAATAGGAGTAACTCTCCCACTACCATCTGCAGCTTTGCCCATGCAAATGATATGTGCAAATTTAATCTACAATGACCATTACCATTAGCTACTAGTTTGTACTCAATGGAGAGTTTGAGACAAATGGGGTTTTAAAGTTTTCTTTGATGCCACACTAAACCTAATCTGATGAGCCATGCAAATTACAACCTTTAAATATTCATCATTCAGGCACCAAGCACTGCGTGCCAGCAAGCTCACTGTCATCTTCACAAAACTGTTCACTGTCCAGGCCATGCTTACTGTCGTTTTCACGAAAATGTTCACTGTCCAGGTCATTGACAGCTGACTTAGTGGCAGCTATCTATGAACAATCTGCATGAACTTAAAGCTATCTACCTGATTTCCAAAGAAAATGGAATGGTGGCTTTGTTCCATGATCCATCCATTAGAATGGAGGAACTGAAATTACAGGAAAGGAAGAAATAAAAAATGGACACGTTCATGTGTCATCAACGAGGTAATACACTTTCTTCTTTGCCCTGACCATTACCCCAAGCCTTATTCTTGCAAGTTGTTGCAGTAATCCTTGTCGTTTGATTGGCTTAGATGTTTCTTTCTGGACATGCACCTCTGGTGCTCCCTGGCAAATTGAAGATCTCAGGTTGAAATTTGAGGAGTCCTGGATGCTCAATAGGGTTAACTTATTAGCCAGTAACACAACTCCCCATGTCAACTAGCTCTGTCAAAAACAATTCAATAAGTTTTTCGGGTCATATGATAGCACTAAATTCTTTTCTGAGTAGAGTTTAATTCTAGTGTTTGATTATTGCATAAAGAAACTTTATAATGATGTATAAATTTTATTACCTCACCATAATCCTACTTGATATCACGTAGCAATGTAATCACATCTCTACAACAACCCAGAACCTCCGAAAATGCTTCAGTACTGTGAGACAATGTAATACTTTAAGGTAGTGCTGAGTGAAATATTTATGTCCAGGTCCTTAACCCTAGTGAACTCCAACCAAATCATGCTAATTTTCTATGAATAACAGGGATGTATAGGAAAACCACTTGAAACATTTGGGTGGTTTGAGAGGATCGGTTTCTCTCATCCAATGCTTCTCAAGCCTCGTCTATAAAACTGTGGGTGATTTTTTTAGTTTGGAGTTTGTTAAGAGGTCCACTTTGTTAATTACTTTGTTGTTAACTAATTGAAAGGATACCTGCAATATAGCTGCTTGCCACAAAGTGATCCACAACTCTTTAGGTTTCAGTAATTGTATTTAAAGGTTGCAGTAATTGTATTTAAAATAGTTTTATCTCTTAATATAATGTAATGTTGTGAGCATGAAATCAATACAGAAATCCGAGAGACTTGTATTGAGCAAATGAATGCAAACCATGTAAATTAATAACTTTCTTTAATTACAATCACAAAAGTGGATTCTACCTGGTTTTCTTGATATTGTATAGGGTAAAATGAATAATAGTTTATGTTTGTTTTTGGATTTGTTGTAGCTTTTCTGAGAGAGTATCTTAAGCATAAGAACAACAACCTTCACCGTGAACTCTTTTGACGAATTTCCATGTTCATAATAGTGATTGCATTTATTATTTGGCTTTTCTAGTTGACGCATGAAGGGTTTCACGAAACCAGTTGTTTTTTTAATCTACCTATTTCAAAAATGGAAAAGCGTAAGAACAACCTACACCGTGAATTCTTTTGACTTATTGCCATGTTCATAATAGTGATTGCATTTATTATTCAACTTTTCTAGTTGACGCACGAAGAGTTTCACCAAACCAGTTGTTTTCTTTAATCTACATATTTCAAAACTGGAAAATGGATATACAATTTTTCATTATAAACGACTAGGAAGGAAATTATTATCACCTCTCCCAACCATGAAAAATATGCCAACTCTTTCATAGGAGGGGATTATAATTGGTTTTCTTGATATTGTTTTAGATTTTCTTACATAACAACAACCATTGAATACACAGGTTAGCTACTTTAGCAAGGATCCAAGAAAAATATGCCTAACTCTTTCATAACCATTGAATACACAGGTTAGCTACTTTAGCGAGGATCCAAGAAAAATATGCCTAACTCTTTCATAGGAGGGGATTATAATTGGTTTTCTTAATACTATTTTAGCTTTTCTCACATAACAACAACCATTTAATACACAGGTTAGCTACTTTAGCGAAGATCTAGTTTTAGTAAACCAATTTTTGTTTTCCATTCAACTACATATATTTTTCAAATCTAGAAAACCTTTGTATAATCATTACTTAGAAGGAATTTGTCATCAGCTTTCCAACCGAAGAAAATTAGAAAACTAAATCATCCTTAATACATTGAAATAGAGTCTAAGAATACTATATATTCATAGTTTAAATATTAGATTGTATATGATAATAACATATTTTAATGAAAAAAATTGTTATATTGCTTAATCACAGTTAAAATTCTTCAACCTTTTCAAATCATTATTATACTCCAGTAAAAGTCAATCATGGTTGACTTTGTCACAATCTCAATGAACATAATGATTCCAATATGAACTTTCTAACATAATAGATGTTTTTCTTATTAAAGAAATAATAGGCGTAGGATCCTTAATGGGAAAACTTTGGAATGAATACATTGAAATAGAGTCTAAGAATACTATATATTCATAGTTTAAATATTAGATTGTATATGATAATAACATATTTTAATGAAAAAAATTGTTATATTGCTTAATCACAGTTCTTTTAAAGAAATAAATAAAAAATTCAATTCATTTTAAAATTATCAATTATCTAAATTTTAAGAAAGAAATTTCAAATATTTACTATGTTTCTTTTAATTTTGTGAGACTTTCAAATATTTACTATGTTTCTTTTAATTTTGTCAAACTGATTTTATCTATTTTAATTAATAATATAACTTTTAATAAAAATATAATGTTTTATTAAGATGGAAGCAGGTTAGGAATTTCAATTAGGGCAAAGATTTTTATAATGTTTTATTAAGATGGAAGCAGGTTAGGAATTTCAATTAGGGCAAAGATTCATCAGGGTATTGGGAGAGCTGTAAAAAAGGGTTATTCTCACATTCAACTCTTCATCTGTCCTAGCAATGAACTACGGTGATTGTAGCTGTGAAAGAAATTTTGCCCTTTTGGATATGATAAAAAAAAGGTATTGATAGAAGTGGGTTATGTGAGAAAGTGTACATAACAGTTATAATCTCTATTAGGGAGTTAATGCTTTCATGTAGTATGAGATAAATGAATGTTTTATTTCTAAGTTGTTATATTTCTCTTTGTAAAAGAGGAGTTGTTATTTTGACTATCTCAATTTTATGGAGTGTTGGTCGTTGAACTTTAATTCATTCCACATTAAATTTTGCACCCATCTCCTAGATTTTTTTCTTCATGTATTGTACCTTTTCAATTATGAACTATCAAAATGCACATTTATGCACATTTTCCCAATAATTTCTATCTAGCATGTAGAATTTGGCAAGGACTTTATTAAGTTGAGAGAAGATGGGAATCTTCTTGTGTCACATCGATGGAATTTGGTGATGGAGTATGAGCACCACCTTTTCCCAAAGAGAATACAAAAGTGTACTAGGTTCTACATGGTGGATAGGTATTAGCTTGTATTAGCTTCCCATCCTTGATTGAATTATTAAGCATCAAAGAAATCATAATCCTTTCTTTTTAGTAAAATATAAATCCAAAATATAAATCCAATATCAAGGTGATGAATAATATCTCAACGAAATCATAAAATCATAATTCTTTCTTTTTGAGTAAAATATAAATCCAATATCAAGGTTATGAATAATATCTTGAAACACATGTTAATTTAGGAAAAAACCAAAGCACCACTTTTGAAAGGAGATTAATGAAAGTCTAGATGTAATACTAGTTGACAAATAGTTTGTAAATTAAGGGAAGTTAGCACTCATAAATTTGAGTAGAACGTAAAATGAAAAGCATGAAAAATGTAAAAACATCAACAAATTTTCATTCTACACCCATTAATTTGAGTAGAACTTAAAATGAAAAAAATGAAAAATGTAAAAATGTTAACAAATTTTCATTTAAGAGGCAAAGGGGATTTGAAATTCGAGGCTTTTCATTTGACACTCATAAATTTGAATAGATCTTAAAATGAAAAGCATGAAAACTGTGAAAACATCAACAAATTTTCATCTGACAGACAATGGGAATTTGAAATTCCATTCCAGGCCTAGATGGGGCAGTTCGGTCCAGAACATGCCTGTGTCGCCTGTGCAGGAAGGGGGCTACGAGGACATCTTTAAAAAAGTGGCAAACAAGACTGGTAATAACCATTTCTATGTTATTGTCTAAGAGGGCGAGGAGGCGGAGGGGAATAAGACGCTGGCAAAGGTGAGAGGACACCGCGCTATAGGCGTTGTGTATAATCCGGAAAACGAGAGGTGGGACTATGTGCCCACAAGTCTCTCTGGTAGGTATGATGCTTTCATATTTTTTAATCAGTCCAAGGTGTAGAAGCCTCTATCTTCCCAGCTCAGTCAAATAAAAATGAGAGGCTTCACCTAGCGGAGTTTGATATGTATTATTATTGTATGTCAATCGATCTATACAAAAAAATTGGAAGCTCGGATGAGATCGTGTTCATTATCCACTCTTCCGTCTACCCAGTCTAGGGCAATTGGGAACCATAACATTACCATTTTTGGGGTTCACTATAGGGCAGAGTGGACAAATTTGACAAGTGTGAAGATGTCAGCTGCTATCTCAATAGCTAGAGTTTCGTTATCTCCTTTATTTCTAGAAGTGGGACCTAGTGCTCATCATCAAATTCGAAGGAATCCTGTATATCTCCACCCGCTAGTTTCAAGAGATTGATCCAATCTGTTCAATAGGCAGCGTTCCTTTGGCTCCCTTGTTTTTGGAAATGGGGCCAGTGTTCGTCATCAAATTCAAAGGGATTTTGTATATATTCATCACTTTGGTTGATTGGACTCATCCAATCTGTTTGAATTTCAATGTCTTGTTGCAAAGGATGTTTTAATTTCAAGTTGAGTATATATTCAGTCGTTATGTTATTAATTTCAGAAAGGTCGGTTTGGTAAATATTTTGTCTTTATGGTTATGGTTTATATATATATATATATATGAATGAAGCGAAGGCATTTCAGAAAAACCGGTTCAATAAATATTATGTCTTTATGGTTATGCTTTTAATATATATATGTATGTGTGTGAATGAAGCGAAGCCATTTTACTGATATTGTTTTAATTAATATTGTTGGAAGTAATGGAGAAAGCTAAACTTAGATTATTGTTATGATGATGATAGGTTTGAGACTCTAATCTTAGATCTCAAATCCTAATATCTAGGGAGTGGTGGAAACCACCGTGTTAGTGTGAAAGCCTATATTACTACGTTGTTCTCCTGATTGAGAACAACGTGTATGTGTGTAGTGCTTGGGCACCCTCCAGGTATCTCACCTGGAGAGTTTAATTAATAGAATATCAAATTTTATCATGGTATCAAAGCGTCAGGGCTAAAGAATCTATACGCTTATTTGAAAGGCGCGCCTAACGCGAAATCGTTGCGTGTCTTTGGGGAAAAATCATGAAGATACCACTGTAAACCTTCTCTGTGTTTTGATTTTGTTAGTTGTCGCATATTTCAGGTGTACAGTTCCGAAGACCTTTGCGAGTCCATGGTGTTAACTCACATCGACCATTTGTGTGTTGGGTTTTCGTCTGAGAAGGCTGCGTGTTGGAGGGATCGATTCTGGCTACGCATCTTCGTGAATCTCTTCCGTGATTTTTTGTGACCCAAATCTCTTGGGCGAGTTTTCGTGGGGGCCTGTGGATAATTGAAAATGGATGAAAGAGCATAAAATGTAATGGAAGATCCTCCATACCTGCCCACCAATTTCATCACTACCATGGAGTTCTGTGTCAGAGTTTCTGTCATCTGTTGGTAAACTATTTTCACAGTCCTTTTGACCTCTCTCTGCCTTCAACGAATTCAACTAGTCCATAAATCTGAAGAGCAGTTCTCTGTCTTTCTCGCCGCGAACGAGTTTCCATTCGATGTCCTCTTCATGAGGATCATGTAATGTCTTTAGACCGCAGTAAGTGTGAGCGCAGTGAGATTGTCCGCAGACCAATTATTTGTTTTTTATTTTGCCAGGTCATTTTGTTGCTCGTTGCCAGAGTTGAGGACACTAACTGCGTGGCATAGAAGCCACAATTTACAAGGTTCTACAGTTGAAGAGTTGCCAAAGGGAGAAGTTTCCCGCCTGCGTGGTAACAGGGTTATTGGAGCTCAAGGACTGTGTGGAGTCGAAAAGAAATCTCGAAGCGAGATAAGCTAGACATTTCCAATATGGCTGCACTTTTAGACATATTTGACCCTGATGATATTTTTTTCATGAGGCTTAGTGGTTTTATTAATGACCACGATTATCAAGAGATACTATATGTTCTACAACAACGTGAGACTGAAGACTCATGAGTTGTTTTTCAGGAAGGATGTAAAGAGGAACATATTGTTGAAGATCAATTAGATGAGCCACATGAAGCTGATTGCAAAGACGTGGCAGAAGAAGACAAAGCTGGAGAGAATTTAAATTGTGATGATCTCATTAATATTTCTGTGTGTGCAGATGTTACCAACAAAAAAAAGGAAAAAGCAACGAAGTTTGAAGAAGAATTGAAGTTTCTTGAAGCATGGCTTGAAACACCATGTCTTTATGAAGTCAACACAGAAGTTGCATCAATGAATGATGAAGATATCATCGTCGAGATGGTTGACACCGGAAATAGTGAGAGGGAAAATTCTCCTATCCAGCCTATCATAATATTGAGAAGGGCGAGAAAAAGAATTCAAGCTTTCCATCATTAGGGAAGAAATGAGGTGAAGATACATCACTATCTCATGGCGAGGAAAGTGAAGATGAAGCCTCGACTCAAGATGAACAAGTATGGATTCACAAGCAAAAAGACCAAAATGAAAACCTCTGTTACCAAGTTTTTCATGTTTTAATTGTAAGCCTAGCTGAGACTAGACCAGCAGGCGTATGTTATTGTTCAGTACCCTTTCTCCATTAAGGGGGAGTGTTGGAAGTAATGGAGAAAGCTAAACTTAGATTATTGTTATGATGATGATAGGTTTGAGACTTTAATTTTAGATCTCAGATCCTAATATCTAGGGAGTGGTTGAAACCACCCTGTTAGTGTGAAAGCCTATATGTACTAGGTTGTTCTCTTGATTGAGAACAATGTGTATTGTGTGTAGTGCTTGGACACTCTCTAAGTATCTCACCTGGACAACCATTTAATTAATATAATATCAACTTTTATCAAAATTTTATATATATATATATATATATATGAAGCGAAGCATGTCACTGACATCTTGAAAGGTTTGAAGTTTTATATAAGAATACTTTTAAGTTGGGGAAATACATATTTATCGTTTTCCATACGGAAAATTTACAACAAATAAACAATTCTTCCAACATTCTTACGAAGTTGTCAAAAAATGCTTTATGAGATTGCTTTAATTTTTGGTTTGGTGGATTTGGCTGGGCTGGCAAAAGAAAAGGATAGGATGTTACATTTTATACACAAAAAATAGGATAGGATGTTACATTTTATATACAAATCCTTATTAGAAATATAATAGCATGTGAGGTTTGAAAAAGGATTTCAAAATAGAAAATGTTTATTTAAATAGTCAAATAAGGAAATAACAAAAATTTTAAACAAGGAACTATAATTTCTCTAAATCAGAACTATAGCATTAGAGAACTTATGAGCACTGTAACATTGTATTTATAATTTAAAACTTTTGTGGAAAGATAAGATAAGTACAGTTTAAATAGAAAATGAAGATGCTTGAAAATGCTTATAAACATAACTATAATTTCAGTGAACAGAGAACTAGAACTATAAAATCTATCATCTATCTGCAGATCTATGAAGATAACATTTATAATTTAAAGCTAAACAAACTTCAGTTAAAAACTAAACAAACTTCAGTAAACACAGACACACAAAAGTGTCTATGTTCACATCTATGAACACTGCATTTATAATTTAAAAACAAATTTTAGTAAATAGAGAACTATATAAAATAATTTCAAATAATTTAAGTAATAATTTCAGATAATCTTAGTAAAGAGAGAAATTTCAATATTAAAGAACTATAAATTAATTTAAATACTACATTTATAATTTAAAATAATTTAATTAAATAGAGAAACTATATTTTATAAATATTACATTCATAATTTAAAATAATGTAAGTAAACAAAGAAACTATAGCATTAAAATAGCTACAACATCTATGTGCAGATTTATGAATATTGTTTATATAATTTAAAAGACAAATTTTGTTTCGAAAAAATTTCTAGTAAACAAATTTTAATAAACATGGAATTATAATAACTATGTGATGTTATATGTAGATCTATAAATACTGTATTTGTTGGAAATTTATGTTTATTTAAAACACAAAAGAAATTGCACAGAGAATAACGCTATGTTTTAATACAGGATTTTAATCATAACAAAAAAAAACTGCTACAGAATAGTCTTCCTCTTCAGAGGGATTACAATAGGAACACTTCAGTTCCAGAAACTAATTTCACTATCTCAGAAAATTACAGTTTCAGCACTATTGTGCATTGTAGAAAAAAAAACTCTCATTCTCTAATTCTACACATCTGTGTCTGCTCTTGCATTTTTTTTTATATAATGAACAACACAAAAATATCTTACAATACGTGTTGCCCGTGCCCATACTTCCGTAAAATAGAAAATAATAAAATTATAAATTTCACCTACATTTACCAACTGTAGTAAATATCATTAATTACACGGCTGAAAATATCTTATTGGAATTTAATGCATGGCTTATCATAATATCGCACCATCGCATCGGAGGAAGAGAAAAGATGTGCCACCGCTTCCATAACCGTTGAATCATGCGATTTGCGATATGCGATCAGATCGCATCGCGAAATCGCAATCGCAGACAATCAAAGGGTCACAGTGAAGGTTGACAAGGAAATGTGCGATATGCGATGGGATCGCATCGCAGGAAAAAATCTGCAGGTTCGTTGAAGTAAAGTCGCTGCTGCTTTTCAACTATCAGCTTCCGGCAGTTTGAAATTATCATTCCAACACTCCCCTTTAATTTTAACTGCTGGGTTTTTCTGCATACCCAGGCATGTCCTGAAATGATCGAAACTTTTCTTTCCCAATGGTTTTGTCAAGATGTCAGCTAACTGATCCTCTGTTCTGCAGTGCTGCAAAACAATCTCACCATTGTTAACCAATTCACGTATGAAGTGAAATTTGGTGTCTATGTGCTTTGTCCTTTTATGAAAAACAGAGTTTTCAGACAATGCTATTGCCGAGCTATTGTCACAGTAAATGGTTGTGCCATTTTCTTGTTCATGACACAAGTCTCTGAGAACTCTTCTTAGTCACACTGCTTGGCATGTTGCTGTTGTTGCTGCCACATACTCTGCCTCTGCTGTTGACAAAGACACTATTGGTTGCTTCTTGGAAGCCCATGAGATGGCTCCCGATCCCATATGAAACACATATCCCGATGTGCTTTTCCTATCATCAACACTTCCAGCCCAATCACTGTCCGTGTAACCTGTCAACATGAAACTTTCAGAAGAGGAGTATAAAATACCAAACCCCTTCGTTCCATTCACATACCTTAGAATCCTCTTGGCTGCCTGCCAATGAGTCTCTTTCAGTCTTTCCATAAATCTGGAGATTAAACTCACAGCGGTCATAATGTCCGGCGTAGTTGCAGTCAAGTACATAAGGCTGCCAATTATGCTCTTGTACAATTTTGGATTAAAATCCTTGCTGTTGTCTTCTTTGGTCAATTTCAACCCCATTACAGTTGGAGTCACAGCCGCCTTGCTGTTCTACATGTTAAATCTCTTTAACACTGCTTCTACATATTTAGCTTGAGAAATGAAAACACCATTTTCACTTTGGTCTACTTCAATTCCAAGAAAATATCTTAAGAAGCCCAAGTCAGTCATTTCAAATTCACTTTTCATGACTATTTTAAAATCAGCAATGAGAGAAGCATCATTGCTAGTAAAAATCAAATCATCTACATATAAAACAACAATAAGTATCTTACCGTCATTCTCCTTTATGTAGAGTGTGGGTTCACCATCACACTTATCAAATCCATTCTCAATCAGATAAGCATCTATTCTGTTGTACCATGCTCTTGGAGCTTGCTTCAGCCCATAAATATCCTTCTTCAGTTTGCAGACTTTATGCTCTTGGCCTTTAACTTCATAGCCTGGAGGTTTTTCAACATAAACCTCTTCTTTTAACACTCCATTCAGGAATGCAAATTTAACATCCATCTGATAAATCTTCCATTTGTGTTGTGCCGCAATAGACAACACTGTTCTGACTGTTTCCATCCTTGCTACTGGTTCAAAGGTTTCATCATAGTCTTTGCCTTGTTGCTGCTTGTAGCCTTTCACAACAAGTCTTGCTTTGTGCCTGTCAATCTTGCCCTCATCATTGCTTTTGGTCTTATAGACCCACTTAACTCCAATGGCATCTTTGCCTTCAGGGAGGTCCACTAACTCCCATGTTTTACTCTTCTCAATTGCACCAATTTCTTCATTCATTGCTTCAATCCATTTATCTTCATTTGCAGCATCTTCAAAATGAACTGGGTCATCAACATGACAATACATAGCGAATAATGAATTCAGACCAGTATTGTTACTTACCTCTCCTGGTTCATAAATCTCATTCAGATTTCTGAATCTTGGTCTTCTTAGTGTACTTGGAGTTCCATCTGAACTTGAGGGTATTTCTGATCCTTGGTGTGTGCTTTGAGAAGCACTTCCTTGACTTCTCAAGGCTTTTCGAATTCCAGCTTGTGGTGTGGTTTGTTGTACTTGCTGTGGTGGAGGAGGAGCCACCAAGGAAGGATTATTTGTTGTTGTCCCTTCCTCTTCTTCTTCGTGAGACACCATTGTCTTCACATTCACTATCTTCTCTAAGCTTCCATCCCAAGCTTCATCTTCAATGAACTGCACATCTCTGCTTACTATCAATTTCTTGGTGGATGGATTATAGAGTTTGTATGCTTTTGACTCATCAGAATAGCCAATAAAGACACACTTCTCCCCTTTACTGTCAAGCTTCTTCCTTAGCTGATCCGGTACATGTGCATATGCTACAAAACCGAATACTCTCATGTGAGTGACAGTTTGCTTTTGACCACTCCATGCTTCTTCTGGTATTTTGTTCATGACAGCTTTAGTTGGGCATCTATTCAAAATGTAAACTGCACAAGTGATAGCTTCTGCCCAATACTCATGCGGCAAGTGTTTTGCCTTCAGCATACTTCTGACCATGTCAAGAATGGTCCTATTCTTCCTTTCAGCAACACCGTTTTGCTGAGGTGTATACCTCGCGGTGAACTGCTTTTGTATGCCATTCTCTCTGCAAAAATGCAGAAATTCTTTGGAGATGTACTCTCCTCCTCTATCTGTTCTGAGAACTTTAATATAATGCCCACACTGCTTCTCAACAAGAGTTTTGAAGTGGCGGAATTTCTCAAACACTTCACTCTTCTATTTCAGCATATACACCCATGTCTTTCTGGTGTAATCATCAATGAAAGTTAAAACATATTTATTTCTGGAAAATGATGGTATTTGCATCAGTCCACACACATTAGAGTGAACAATTTCCAAGGGTGCTTTTGCCCTTATACTCTTTCCTGTTGGAAAGCTTTCTTTGTGTTGCTTGCCCAAGATGCAGCCTTCACAAAGGCTGTCCGGTTTCTCGATCAATGACAATCCCTTTACCATTCCATTTCTGTGCAACAGATTCAAGCCTCCGAAATTGAGATGTCCAAATCTCAAGTGCCACAACCAATTCTCATCTTTCACTTGATCCTGAAAGACTTCTTGTGTTACAGCTGCAATAGTTCTTCCTTCCTTCAAATCTACCCTGAGTTTGAGAGGAAACATTCTATTGTTGGTCATCTGCACCTGTGCAATGATCTTCTTACTTGGAGGTATGTCTCTGATTGTACACATTTCATCTTTGAAGAACACATTGTAACCTTTGTTAATGAGATGTCCAAAGCTCAAAAGATTACATTTCAGACGAGCTACATAGTATACCTCTGGCACAATCATCTGTTCTCCATTTCTTGCTTGGACACTGACTCTGCCCTTACCCTTGACAGATATCTTATTATCAGTTCCTGTTGTTACCTCAGATTTCACATTTTCATCCAGATTGGCAAACATTTCAATATTTCCAGTCATGTGATTACTACAACCTGAGTCTAAGAACCAAAAATCTTCTTGTTTGTCTTGTGCAATGTTACATGTTAACAGCACAATCTTTGGATTCTTATCTTCTTCATTTGTGAAATTAGCGTTCTGCCTACTATTCATGTCATTTTATTTTTTCTACATTCATTGGCATAGTGCCCATATTTTTTACAATAATGACATTGGACTTGGGATTTGTCATACCTTTGTCCATGAGCTTGCTGTTTGCTTGAACCTTCATCTTGGTTCTGATTGCAGCTCCTTCCGCTTGTGCTTGCAGGATTATTTCTGCCTTTGTTTTGGTTTCTTCCACGACCTCTGTTATTTGCTCTGCCTCGACCTTTTCCTTGGCCAAAAGACATCTGAGTCTTGAATGCTTGCTCAAAAGAGGAATCTGTTCCTCTACTCAGTCTGTGTTCATGAGACATGAGAGAAGCACTCAGTTCATCTACTGTGAACTGTGAGAGATCCTTTGTTTCTTCTATTGCTACTACAATAGCTTCAAACCTTGAGGGTAAACATCTCAAGATCTTTTATACAATCCTTCTTTCTTCAAGTATCTCACCATGAGATCTTATCTGGGTTATCAACCCAATAACCTGAGTGAAGAATTAATCTATTGTATCAGATTCCTTCATGCTGAGTGTTTCAAAGTCTCTCCTCAACATCTGCAACCTTGCAGTCTTCACCTTCTCCATGCCTTGATAGGCAGTTTTGAGAATATCCCATGCCTCCTTGGATTTTGTTGTTGCTGCAATCCGTGGAAAAACACTTTCATGTACTGATTGGAAGAGAAAAAAGAGGGCTTTGGCATCATTCTTCCTGTCGCTCTTCAACTGGTCTCTTTCTGCTACTGCCAAAGCAGCCAATGCTGTTGCATCTGCAGGTTCAGCATAGCCAGTTTCAACCAGCTCCCATATTCCTTGAGAAGCCAACAATGCTTTCATTGTTATGGACCAATAACTGTGATTTTTCCCATTAAACTGTGGCAGTTGGGAATTTGTCAAACCAGTTCCAGCATCTGCCATCTTAACCTGTATAAATAAAGAAGAGATACTGACTGTATAAATAAAACCAAGCAAAAAACTTTCTCTGCTGGAGAAAATATGCTCAATAAGCTTCTTACAGCTCCTACAGTGAAAAACAAACTCTGTTTTTGACTCACTGAGTGCCTAGACTAGCTCTGATACCATGTTGGAAATTTATGTTTATTTCAAACACAAAAGAAATTGCACAGAGAATAAATTACAGTTTCAACACTGTTGTGCGTTGTAGAAAAAAAACTCTCATTCTCTAATTCTACACATTTGTGTCTGCTCTTGCATTTTTTTATTTAATGAACAACACAAAAATATCTTACAATACGTGTTGCATGTGCCCATACTTCCGTAAAATAGAAAATAATAAAATTATAAATTTCACCTACATTTACCAACTGTAGTAAATATCATTAATTATATGGCTGAAAATATCTTATCGGAATTTAATGCATGGCTTATCATAATATTGCACCATCGCATCGGAGGTAGAGAAAAGATGTGCCACCGTTTCCATAATCGTTGAATCATGCGATTTGTGATATGTGATCAGATCGCATCGTGAAATCGCAATCGCAGACAATAAAAGGGTCGCAGTGAAGGTTGACAAGGAAATGTGCGATATGCGATGGGATCGCATCGCAGGAAAAAATCTGCAGGTTCGTTGAAGTAAAGTCGCTGCTGCTTTTCAACTATCAGCTTTCGGCAGTTTGAAATTATCATTCCAACAATATTTACAATTTAAAATTATAATTAGGTCAATCCCCTATTGGAATTCGCCACTTTAATTAATTTTTAAAATAATTATTTTAAAATAATTATTTTTTTGATTTGATGGTTTAAATTGAATAATGTCAGTATATGTGGTGGTTGCTATCTGATAAATAAATGAAATTGAAAGTGATAAATTTTTTGTATATCTAAATCAAAATTTTAAACACTATTTAAAATATTTTTTTTACTGAATCAAAATTAAAAATTCACTGTGCTTATTATTTATGAACACTTTGCTTATTATTTATGAACACTTATAAAAACAGTTAAAAAACAAGAAAATAAATAATGAAACATACATAAAAAAACAAGAAAATAAATAAATAATGAAACATACATGATCCTTTCATTTCGTTACATTAACCTAAGAGACGTGGATCAAAGAGGAACAAATGATCAATGATTTTCTTCAGGCTTGTGAAACTATTAAAAGTTGAAACATGCATCTTATACCTCTTCATATTCTGAAACGTATGCCTCTTCAACGGTTTGCAAGTGTTTTGTCCATTAATTTAACGATTGCCTTAAGTGGGTGGTTCAAACGTACCCATGTTCAACCATACCTTTTCACATTCTCAAACGTACCCGTGTTCAACCATTTACCAAGTGTTTGCTGATACATATAAGGATTACTTGAATGGTTGCCTATGTGTTACTAATTCTCAAGCGATTTGAAGGTGGTTGCATTATGTTTGTGGCTGTATATAACATCTTATGGATAGTTGAATCGCCGCATCATCAAATCTGTTGATCCTCGGTTCACTGGATATATGGAAGAAAATCGGTAATTTATAATTTGTAATTGTTGCTCAAGATTAAAAAATGGCTTATTTTATATTACAAGATCATTTCTTTTATCATTTGGCTAAAAACCTTGTAATACTAGCTGTTTTCTTTTACATCATAATAGATCCGGATGCAAATAATCGTTTTACGTGAAAACCTAATGGTTCAATGAAATTACTTGAATCAGTTCAATGCTCGCAAAAAAACTTCAAAACGCTCACTGTTTTCTTTCACATCGTGACAGATCCAGATGAAAATAATCGTTTTACTTGAAAACCTAATGGTTCAACGAAATTATTTGAATCAGTTCAATGCTGGCCAAAAAAAATTATGCTTCTTATTTCATTTACATGAATATCAATATCTCACTGTGTTTTCTTCTGAATTAAAGTCAGGATTTATTTGTTCATAAACAACCATAGTGGCTTCTATGACCCTCTTGACAACTTTTGGTGTTTTCAGCATTCTAGGTTGAAGAAAAGATTGTACAAGAGATATAGAGTATCAAAAATCAGAGGCTGAAGTGAACGAAACGATTCCTCACCTTTCTCACTTGAAGAGATAAAAGAAATGAAGTATTACAGGCAGTGTTGAGTGAGTCTCTCCAGATCTATCCATCTAATCCAGTCGATCTGGTGGAGTCTGTGGAGGACAACGCACTTCAGGGTCCATTGTCATATATTTCATTTAGTCTGGGTGCGATTAAACACTCTGTGGGGAGAAGATTGGGGGAATTCAAACTAGAGAGGTGGATCAAGGATGGGAAGGTCGTGAAGGGAAAATCAGTGTTAAGGTACCCAGTTTTCAATGGCCGGACGCGAAAGTGTGCCGGGAAGGAATTAGCGTTTTGGCAACTGAAGTTGGCAACAACTTCGGTTCTTACCCGCTAAGAGGTGACAGTGGTGGACAGACACCTGGTGAGAGTGGTGGACAGGCACCCCGTTGTTCCCAAGTTCGTTTTTCTACTTACCATGAAGCACGACCTTCTGGTATCAGTTCGCCCACACTCTCAATGTATCCCTGTGGGTGCAATATGAATTTTGATGTTCTTTCCTTCTCCAGCAAGCTATACTGGTATATATAATATTTAGACTGATTCGTTCAAACCAGGTTTTGGATCGAAAGTCAACTAGTACAGCAATATTTTTATTTCATCTCAATTATTTACGCAAATAAGGATTAAATTGCAACGTTAATATATATATATATATCATAGGCACCCACGATATAGAGAGAATGTATCCTAAACCATATATATTAGAGATGTCAGTTTTCAATTTTGTTTTGTATATAAAATGATATTGATATTGTGTTGTTGAAAATCTATTTAAATGTAAAAGATAAATAGATGATAATCGACCTATAATTAAGCATAATTAAATATATTTCCAAATTATATTTTATTAATGTTAAAATTGATTTTTATTATCTTTTCTAATTGATATTAAATACAATTAATGGTTTAAAGATGGTTATACTGTTTCTAATTCTACACATTTGTGTCTGCTCTTGCATTTTTTTATTTAATGAACAACACAAAAATATCTTACAATACGTGTTGCATGTGCCCATACTTCCGTAAAATAGAAAATAATAAAATTATAAATTTCACTTACATTTACCAACTGTAGTAAATATCATTAATTATATGGCTGAAAATATCTTATCGGAATTTAATGCATGGCTTATCATAATATCGCACCATCGCATCAGAGGTAGAGAAAAGATGTGCCACCGCTTCCATAATCGTTGAATCATGCGATTTGTGATATGCGATCAGATCGCATCGTGAAATCGCAATCGCAGACAATCAAAGGATCGCAGTGAAGGTTGACAAGGAAATGTGCGATATGCGATGGGATCGCAGGAAAAAATCTACAGGTTCGTTGAAGTAAAGTCGCTGCTGCTTTTCAACTATCAGCTTCCAGCAGTTTGAGTTTGAAATTATCATTCCAACAGTATTTAAAATTTAAAATTATAATTAGGTCAATCCCCTATTGGAATTCGCCACTTTAATTATTTTTTAAAATAATTAATTTTTCAATTTGATGGTTTAAATTGAATAATGTCACTATATTTGGTGGTTGCTATCTGATAAATAATTGGAATTGAAAGTGATAAATTTTTTGTATATCTAAATCAAATTTTTAAACACTATTTAAAATAATTTTTTTACTAAATCAAAATTAAAAATTCACTGTGCTTATTAATTATGAACACTTTGCTTATTATTTACAGTTAAAAAACAAGAAAATAAATAATGAAACATACATAAAAAACAAGAAAATAAATAAATAATGAAACATACATGATCCTTTCGATGATTTTCTTCAGGCTTGTGAAACTACTAAAAGTTGAAACATGCATCTTATACCTCTTCATATTCTGAAACGTATGCCTCTTCAACGGTTTGCAAGTGTTTTGTCCATTAATTTAACGATTGCCTTACGTGGGTGGTTCAAACGTACCCATGTTCAACCATACCTTTTCACATTCTCAAACGTACCCGTGTTCAACCATTTACCAAGTGTTTGCTGACACCTATAAGTATTACTTGAGTGGTTGCCTATGTGTTACTAATTCTCAAGCGATTTGAAAGTGGTTGCATTACTAATTCAATAATTTATTCTGTTTGTGGCTGTATATAACATCTTATGGATAGTTGAATCGCCGCATCATCAAATCTATTGATCCTCGGCTCACTGGATATATGGAAGAAAATCGGTAAATTATAACTTTGTAAGTGTTGCTCAAGATTAAAAAGTGGCTTATTTTATATTACAAGATCATTTCTTTTATCATTTTGCTAAAAACCTGTAATGCTAACTGTTTTCTTTCACATCATGACAGATCCGGATGCAAATAATCGTTTTACCTGAAAACCTAATGGTTCAATGAAATTACTTGAATCAGTTCAATGCTGGCAAAAAAAATTCAAAACGCTAACTGTTTTCTTTCACATCGTGACAGATCCGGATGAAAATAATCGTTTTACTTGAAAACCTAATGGTTCAACGAAATTATTTGAATCAGTTCAATGCTGGCCAAAAAAAATCAAAACTCAGGTGGATATGCTTCTTATTTCATTTACATGAATATCAATATCTCACTATGTTTTCTCCTGAACTAAAGTTAGGATTTATTTGTTCATAAACAACCATAGTGGCTTCTATGACCCTCTTGACAACTTTTAGTGTTTTCAGCATTCTAGGTTGAAGAAAAGATTGTACAAGAGATACAGAGTATCTTAAATCAGAGGCTGAAGTGAACGAAACGATTCCTCGCCTTTCTCACTTGAAGAGATAAAAGAAATGAAGTATCTGCAGGCAGTGTTGAGTGAGTCTCTCCAGATCTATCCATCTACTCCGGTCGATCTGGTGGAGTCGGTGGAGGACAACGTGCTACAGGGTCCATCGTCATATATTTCATTTAGTCTGGGTGCGATTAAACACTGTGTGGGGAGAGGATTGGGGGAATTCAAACTGGAGAGGTGGATCAAGGATGGGAAGGTTGTGAAGGGAAAATCATTGTTCAGGTACCCAGTTTTCAATGGCGGGACGCGAAAGTGTGCCGGGAAGGAATTGGCGTTTTGGCAACTGAAGTTGGCAACAACTTCGGTTCTTACCCGTTAAGAGGTGACAGTGGTGGACATACACCTGGTGAGAGTGGTGGACAGGCACCCCGTTATTCCCAAGTTCGGTTTTCTACTTACCATGAAGCACGACCTTCTGGTATCAGTTCGCCCACGCTCTCGATGTATCCCTGTGGGTGCAATATGAATTTTGATGTGCTTTCTTTCTCTGGCAAGCTATACTGGTATATATAATATTTAGACTGATTCATTCAAACCAAGTTTTGGATCGAAAGTCAACTAGTACATCCATACTTTAATTTCATCTCAATTATTTACGCAAATCAGGATCCCTACACTATATCGTAAATTGCATCGTTAATATATATATTATCGTTGATATACATAAATATATGAAAAAAATAATATCATAGGCACCCACGATATAGGGACAATGTATCCTAAACTATATATATTAGTAAACGTGTTTGAGAAAATTGGAGATGTCAGTTTTCAATTTTATTTTGTATACGAAAATGATATTGATATTGTGTTGTTGAAAATCTATTTAAATGTAGAAAATTAATAAATGATAATCGACTATAATTAATCATAATTAAATATATTTCCAAATTATATTTTATTAATGTTAAAATTGATTTTAATTATCTTTTCTAATTGATATTAAATACAATTAATGGTTTAAAGATTGTTAAACTGTTTGTAAATATTTTTGTGAGGACTCTAATACCTTCGCCATTTTTGTATTATTATAACTACAGACTCGAGCCATTTTTTGTATTATCACAAATGGCACGTACATTCAGTGGTGCTTCCCTCTGGTGATTTGATGTGGCTAACAAGAATAATGGTGGTCACCAATAACTAGAAGGAATCCCTGCAGCTCGCAACTTATCATAGGTGATGATATCACAAGCATAAATAAATTATGCTATGATATCTATATGAGTAATATCTATATGAGTAATTATGATATCTATATGAGTAACTTACTGGGCAGCGACGTACAATTTAAAGTTAAAAGCTATAAAACTAGCAATTGTCCCAAAAGGTACAAAGAGAGGCCGATAGGATTATTAAATTGGAATTGTTGAATTTTTTTAGAAGAGATATTGGTTCAATTAGCCTAGTCGCCTACACTGCCACAACTCTTCCCGGTAAACCCTGACAACGATTCTGCTTTTGTGAAAAATTAAAATTTGCACCAGTAAACGTCACACATATACCTATACAGCTGGATTGTTGATTGATATCTTTGGACGTTGAATAATTTAAGGTAAATCTATTCGCTATTACGCGTTTGTGAAAAAATGAAAATTTGCACCAGTAAGCATCACAAATATATACAGTTGGATTGTTGATTCATACCTTTGGACATGCTCGATTAATGAATAATTTGGGGTATAATCTATTATGTAAACAAAGGATCAAAGGGGGAAGGGGTGGGGTTTGTGTAATGGATCAAGCCTCTGAGATTCATGGGAGAAACGAAGGAAGAATCCCCACCCAAAACCTCCTCTGCAATCATCCACTGTACCCTTTCAGTTGGATGAAATTTGTCCCAATAAACATATTCCTTGGGATCCTTGTAGATTGAGCACCCTGGATCCAACCCACAGCCTACGTGGCCATTGTATGGACCATCTCCACAGAAAACCTGTTGACCCACCCCGTACCTCCTAGTCTTCGTCATCCAAAATGAGGTCTAGTCTGCAGCACCCTAGGCCGATGGCCTAGGCTGCCCTGGTTCGAGTCCTCCTGCCGACGGAACCCTCATCGCTCTCTTTTTCACATCCCCCCTCAGGTGAGAAAGGATTCATAACCCTATATAATTTTATTAATGAATATTATTATATATAATATTATATTAATATTAAGGTTTAATCCTATTCATATTACCAAAAATAATTTAAGAGAGTCATAAACTAAGCAATATGGGGATTAACAAAAAAAAAAATTAATTAATCTATAAATAAATAAAAATAATTTTTTAGGAAGAAAGCGCAGGAATCTAGCATCTGTTGATACTCCGGCCATCATCTCTATTTAAATTAACAAGTCTTTTTTTTCAATTTCTAAGGCCTCTCTAAATTTACGATAATGAAAATGGTCAATCCTCACAATGACCTTAGCCTCTTCAATGGAGATGTGATGATTGGTTTTTTCTGCATGCTCTACCAAAGCGGAGGAGCGAGACCTTCCATACCTGATGTCGGCAGCATGTTCACAAATCCTTTGGTTAATGGATCGACCGGTCTCACCAATATAAGGAGCTCGACAAGAACAGGGAATGATATAAACACCCTTCTAATCCTTGGGGTTAATCGAGTCCTTAACAAAATGAAGAGAACTTCATATAGTGTTAAGAGGTCTAAAAGAAGAATGAATCTTATGCTTTCTCAAGATCCTAGCGATTTTATCCGTTGTCCCTTGAATAAAGGGAAGATGAACACCGGAAGACCAATCCTTGGGGTCAATCTTACTCTTAGGACCCTTTTCAGCATTTTGAAAAGCCTTAAGACCTTGAGACCTACTATAACCATTCTTATTAAAAACTTCCAGGAGATCAGTTTTCTCATCTTCAAGGTGATTTTCGTCATAAACTTGCAACGCCCGCCGAAGTAGCTAAGGTGTTGAGAACGCCTACCTTTTGAGCAGGAAAATGATGGGAGCTAGCATGGACTTAAATTGAATTTAATTATTTTAGAGAGATGTTACAATGTTTAACATTTTGACTTAGTCAAATTAAAATTAAAATATAAAATATAAAATTTTCCAACCCATGGTTTTTCCTTATTATATTTTTAATCTATGGTTTTTTCCCATGGTATTTTAATGTGAATTATTTAAAGGTTAATATTTAAACTAATCTAAATTCATTTTAACTCTACATCTACCAAATGCCAAAAAAATCAAATCTCTTTTCACTCTTAAAAAATCAATACCTCAAAAAAAAAATCCCTCTTAACACATAATAAACTTACAACTAAAAATAAATCTAAACTAATTTTTAAATTTAAAATTTAAAATTTATATTTCAATTAAATTATAAAAATAAATTAATAATACATTGCATTTAAAAAATAAAAATAAAAATAAAAATCCTCAAAAATCTTTGCTTTTGTGAGCTTTTTTCTTTGATTTTTATGATCTTTTTCGTGCTTTCTTGATTTTTTTGCATAGAATCTTTTTTGAGCTTTTGTGCTTTCTTGACTTTCCATGCTTTCTTGATTTTCCATTGTTTTGTTTTCTGATTCAGATCAACGGTTGAAAGTGTTTCATCTGATCTAACGGATCAGAGTAAAAGTGTTGACGAAAAGTTGATGCATAGGAAAGGCCTATCGGCCTAAAAATTAATTTATAATTTATAATTAATTGCTATAATGGTAAAGATAATGTTAATAATTGAAATGATCATCTCACAAGCATAAATGAATGTTATGATATCTATATGAGTAACTTAGAGAAAGCTTCGTACAATATAAAATAAATTAAACAAATTAATTAATTTATAGTTTATAATTAATTTTTTTAATTGAAAAGATAATATTAATAATTGAAATAATTGAAAAGATAATGTTAATAATTGAAATAATGGAAAAGATAATGTTAATAATTGAAATGAGAGATGTTTTTATTTTTTAAAAGATTTATAAATTTCATTATGTCACAAATATTATTTAGAGTTTGGTTTATATATTAGAAATAGTGTTAGAGTTTGGTTTATATATTAGAAATAGTGTTAGAGAATAGTGTCTTTTAAATATTAAATATTATTTGGAGTTTGGTTTATATATTAGAAATAGAGTGTTAGAGAATAGTGTCTTTTAAATATTAAATATTATTTGGAGTTTGGTTTATATATTAGAAATAGTGTTAGAGAATAGTGTTTTTTAAATATTAAATATTATTTGGAGTGGAATTTATATGTATTAGAAATTGACAGATTATTAGAGAATAGAGTCTTGATTTTAAATTGTGTGGTTAGAATTTAAGAAATTGAAATATTCAATAAAATGCTATAACTATATAATTTTAAATTGGCGAGAATATATTTATATTTCTTTGCATATATTATTTAATTTTTATTAATTTGATTAAGTAGTGGATGTGAAGAAGTGGGAGCATTACATGCTGGATAGACAAACCCACTTCAAACTCTTATCAAAGAACAATAGCACAAATAAGTGTCTTAAGTGTCTCTAAGTGGTTTGGCAATTCCATACCATGGGTTGCAAAATTGATGAGGCTTTGTTGATTTTGATTTGAGAAATTTGATCACAGTCTTATCTTGTAAATTTGGTCATCTCCGACAAATTTCATTATGCAATTTGCAAAATCATACTATTAGTATGCAACTATCTTTTCGTATAATTAATTTGATAAAAGCCTCCCAAATTTGATTGTGCAATTTCATCTAACCTTTTGAGATATGTGAAATATGAACGCGGTCTCCCGAATTTGATCACGATCTCGTGTTTATTTTAGGATTTATAATATTTATCTTAGGGTTTATACCTTGGGTTTATAATATTAATCGGTAGGTTTTAATATTGTTCCCTTGGGCTTATAATCCCTTGGTTTTATTATTCCCTAGTCTAGATTTATAATATCGATCCCTTGGGTTTATTAATCTAAGAATTCATTAATATTGATTTGTGGGTTTTATAATCTCTTGGACTTTTAGTATTAATCCATTCGGTATATAATATCAATCCCCTGCGTTTATTAATGTAAGGGTTCATATTCCTAGGGTATAGTTATTCATGTAGTTTATAATATTAATCTTTGGATTCAATATAAATCCATTGGGCTTATAATCATAGTCAACCATGGTCCAATGTCACATTGTGACAAAAGAATTTTCTCAATATGAAAATAAGTCACGGTCCAACGTTGCATTCTTGAGTTTGATATTAATCCCTTGGGTTTACTAATCTAAGGTTTCATATTTGTAGGGTATAATATTATTCATAAGGTTTATAATATTGATGCTTGGGTTTCATATAAATCCCTTGGGTTTATAATGATGGCCAACCATGCTCAACCATGGTCCAACGTCACATTGTGACAAAGATTGTCTCAATATGAAAATCAACAATCGTAAACCATGGTAAACCATGTTTATTTTAAGGTTTATATACATTGGGTTTATAATATTAATCCCTTGGGTTTATTCATATAAGGGTTCATATTGCGAGGGTATAATATTATTTATAAGGTTTATATTATTAATATTTGGGCTCAATATTAATCTCTTGGGTTTATAATCATGGCTAACCATGGTTTAACGACACATTGTGATAGAGATTTTCTTAATATGAAAATCAGTCATGATCCAACATCACATTATGACAAATATTGTCTCACTATGAAAATGAACCATGGTCAAGCATTGTCAACCATGGTGAGTCATGGTCAACCATTGTCTAATGTCACATTATGACAAAGATTGTCTCAATATGAAAATCAACCATGGTCGACCATGGCCCAACATCGCATTGTGACAAAGATTGTCTCAACATGAAAATCAACCATGGTAAACCATGGTCAACCGTGTTTATTTTAGAGTTTATAATATTTATCTTACGGTTTATATACCTTGGGTTTACAATATTAATCCCTTGGGTTTAATATTATTCCCTTGGGTTTGCAACCCCTTATTATAATCCCTTAGGTTTATAATATCAATCCATTGGGTTTATTAATCGAAGGGTTCATATTCCTAGTGTATAATATTATTCATAGGGTTTATAATATTAATCCTTCGGTTTATTATCATGGTCAACCATGGTTAATAACCATGGTCACATTGTGTCATAGATTGTCTCATGGTCCAATATCACATTGTGACAAGCATGGTCAACCATGGTCCAATGTTGCAATGTTACAAAGATTTTGTGAGTATGAAAATAAACGAGGGTCAACCATGTTTATTTTAGGGTTTATAATATTTATCTTAGGGTTTATATATCTTGGGTATATAATATTAATCCCTTGGGTTTAATATTATTCCCTTGTGTTTATAATCCTTTGAGTTTTTAGTATTAATCTCTTGGGGTTATCATTCCCTTGGGTTTATTAATCTAAGGTGAGGTTCTATTATAAAAAGCCCGATCGAAAGGTTGGTACCTCCCTAAGATGAACTAAGTGAGTGATCTAGGGTGAGCTTGCCGAACTCTCGACTAAAGGCCGCCATCGCTACTAGGTTTAGTTCTTCCAGTGGGTAAGTAGTTTTTCAAGTCAATTCTGAAGATTCCGGTTGCCCAAGAAGCGGTTCCGGTCGATCCAAAGAAACGTTCTGAGATGTGATTATATCTATATTAAACCCGTGGTTGGCATGGGTCGTGGACATAATCCTCACCTCAACTGGGTTGGTAAAGGTAATTTGTCATTAGGCAAGTAGCTAAATGATAGCCTGCCTTGAAGGTTATTCCTTCTCAATCCATCCCGTCTACCCGGTACTTGCTTCTAATCTAAGGTCTTCTAGCATTCCCTCCCTCCAAAGCACCTCATGATCTAGGGTTTCTAAAGATCTATTTCTGGCAGGTAAAGAGTAGGTCAAAAAGGGGTTATGCCTGCCATACCTGACTGCAACTTTCGTGTTCCTGGCTGGGCTGGCTTCATCCAATTAATAGGTTGGGCAGCAAGCACTCACTCAATGTCCTAAAATAGAAGTTCGTGAATGAAGCACTTGTCCTTCTCCTTCCTGACTTGCCTGACTTGGTTGGGTTGTACGGTAATTCGTGGAAAAGAAAGCTCACACTCACAAGAAGTGTCGTCATATTATATAAGTAATAAGAGTCAATTATCAAGCCCGCTGTAAAGGCTCCCCTACCCTATTCTCTGGGCAACTAACTAGAGAATCCTCCATCCGGCAGTGAAAACGATCAAAGCTAAAGGGAAAGGCCAGCCTCTCGGGACAACTAGAAGAAATCCCTCAATCCATCCCAAGGGGCGATGTCCCAACAAGAATCCAATGTACCCCAAGGCATCCGGAAGTGAAAGGATCTAAGTGAAAGGGAAACCCTAACCCTATTGGCTAATCAACCCTAAATCTGGAGCTTCTAATCGAAGGGGGTAATGGGTTGGGGATAACTCCATGATGCTTCTAGAGTGAGAAGGGGTTGTTGGGTTTTTTGGTATCACTCAATGGCACGCGCTATCATATAGTTTTCAAGTAAGTGAAAAGGATGCAAAGAAATAAGTCAACCTCCCGAAACCCAAGATCAAATATGCTCTCCCCCCAGTCAATCCATTCATTAAACATGTTCGAATCATGAACTAGATTACATATGTAATATAAATCTATGAGGGAAGGGGTAGTAGCTTGTCTGGTAGGCTGTATTGATCACTGGGAAGGCCATGGATTCATGGTTTCATAGCTCCGAACGAAATATTGGTTCGGGTGGTAGCGGTGTGGATGGGCTTCCTCTCGCTCTGTGCTTTGGTCGCTAAGGTGAGTGCTAAAGGTGAGGTAATATATAGAGTGCTCATGTTCATTGTCATTTTTTGGGTTGGTAAAGGTTGACCCTATGGTTATGTAAAAAAGAGACATTGTTGCACGCCTCTCCCTGATGGGGCGATACAATACAGATAGGTAACAAGGTTGAGGTTCCCTCTTTCCCTAACTAAGTTAGGTTCAGCCAAGGTTTCACCTGGTAACGAAATAACTCCCTCTATATATTTATATATTTAGATGATGTGACTCGGTAATGGGGTGTGTATATTGAATGAACCCGCACGAACAACTATTTATGTGAGGCATTTCTTTTTATTGATGCTCGGAACTGAAATGTTTAGAAAGAGAGACTTAGCTGCGTCTACTGGAGATGACCTATACCCGCTTTGGACAAAGGGTTCGGTGCAGCGCCCAAACACGATCCTGCCCCGTCCTTCCCTTATCATAGAAATCTTTCCGGGAGTTCGCTCCCTTACACTATGCTCATTCTTGAACCATAATAGTCCTCCTAATAATGCCACCTAATATATATATATATATATATATATATATATAGATATATATATATATATATATATATATATATATATATATATATATATATATATATATATTTCCACATTCTAAATCTGTTCACCGTTTGCTTCCGTGTTTGCGGGTACGAGGGGCCCATGCTAGTACCTGTAAAGAAATAAGGGCAGTCTCTTTAGCACAGGTACTCATTAGCGTGAAACGGGTAGTCAACTATGGTAAGCCAATCCAAGGGGTCCGTGTAAGGTGTCAGGTGGCCCACGGCAGGGGTCGCGTTTACCTTCTACAATCCCTAATCGTCTAAGGTGCACGGGTTTCTTCACCAGGCAGCGATGACGGGCCCAATTTATGTTTATTGAAGAGGAGTTACTTCAGGTGGGTGGGTCCGTGCAAACAAGGTTAATGATATTAAGTCAGTAAAGCGTCATCTACTAATCTGCATCCATCATTTCACGACCCATTATATCGTATCATGAAGTAGCTCCCAACGAGTGCTTCCCTCAGATATCTATTGCGTCCCAACCCGCATCTTTTTCGGGTAAGTGCGCAACGCCACCGGGGATGTTGGTCAATAGATACTGAATTACATCCATATTCAATGGGATAAACGTGGGCCCAGCTACTCAAACATTTACACACATGCCCATAACTACGGTCGGGTCATCGAACAGAAGGGAAACCCTTATTTCATCCAGCAAGCTAAGATCCTACCCATCCTTGGGGTAGCAACAAGTCATTTCAACGCTTTCTTTCACTTCAAGTTACCTACCGGCCGGATATTATTTGAGCCAAGCCTATAAAGTCTCGCCACACTTCCACAATCCAAATCTAACTTAATCGGTCGCATCCTTTCCACAAACCTTCTTCTTTGACCGCCCACTTATATATGTCCCCATCGACTCGCTTCTCACCCATACCCGGAACCAATCTTAACGACGTACTATAGCTCTGGAGCTACTTATTCCTTGCACTAGGAAGCGCAAGCCCCTCCGGGACCTTGGTTTACCTACTCCCGGCGGGCGGGTATATAGTCCAGGAAGAGGTATATATGTGCACAATCCTTGCACTAGGAAGCGCAAGCCCCTCCGGGACCTTGGGAACAGTGGTAAACTTAGGGACTTTCATTTAATTTGACCGTACACAACCCGAATATATGCATCTGTTACCCGAATATATATAAATAGGGCGGGCGAATCACTTCATTACACCATTTTTATGCTCTTCCTACCCTCCTACGCATCATTTGCTTGTTACCCGGCCTACGGTTACCTAGTCTCTTCTTCCTCTATACCCGGGTACTGGAATGGCCGCTTTGACTGGTTATTTCTCGGACTAACTAAATTACCCCGCATATATTCATTATGCCATTTAGACTCATCCTTTGCTCAGCCATAGTCGACCCATTTCTTCCAATTATCACGCTGCCTTTGAAGCTAGGCAATCTTCGAGGGAAACGTCTCACCGCTATCAGTTCGGTACCTTACCTTCCCCCTTCACTCAGGTCAGTCTACCCTCAGGGGGAACAAGCTGAGTCTTAAGCTATTTCATCTACCATAACTAGACGCCCGGAAGTCTTCTAGTTTCAGTCTTATAAATGTATTACAGCCTCCGCCGGCTAACCCTACCTACCCTATGACCCAAACCCCTTAAAAGGTTTAAGGTAGTGGAGAATAGCCTGCTAAGTTGTGGAGAATAGCTTTGTACCTTCCTCACCTCAGTGGAGCCCTACCCCTATATAAGGTTCCTTACCCCTTATAAGCTAGGTAGAGCTTACCCTTATAAGCTAGGTAGAGCATATAATTCTAAGGTGGAGAGGAGAAAAGCCCCAGTGGACTAATCCCCAATGGTGGTAAACCAACCTTTTCAAGGCCTGTGGGGACTAATCGGTAAACCAACCTGATAAACCGGACCCTATTGGAACTAAACCCCTAAGCTGTCACTCAACCTGTGGGAACTAATCCCTACCATAGTGCATAGGAACTAATCCCTATTGTTCGAAGCAGCAGCATACGAAACTAGGAGAGGCCCGCGTTCGACCACCCACCTTTCATGGAGTTACGAATGGCTTTAGGAGCAGCATCCGTCCCTGAACTTGAAGCATCCGTCCGGTCCTTGATTCGAAGATCCGCCCGTCCTTCTAGCAAGAAGAAAGCCAAGATAAGTCCAACACTTATTGGCGTTGCTGGTCGAGGGTTGTTTATATACTTTCAATTTCTCTTTCTTTGTATAAGATATTATGCTCGATGATTTGAGCTACGATCCCAGTAGATGCTAAAGCGTAATTACTTATATAATAAAGCGTAATTATAAGCAGCATTGTCGATCCAAGATTCGATCCAAAAGACTCTGCTACCTTTACGCATTTGTGGAACAATACCAAGTCGAGGCCAGGTCCCACAGCACTATGAGACAGAAGGAACAGATACGGTTCTGATGCTGCTTGGTTGGATAGATACAACTGCTTGAACCCTTGAGCTTGGAGCGCTACCGCGGGAAGAAGAATAATGAGCGAAACCCCTTGTCCCCCGGAGGGAACAAGCGGCTTCGCACCTTGCTTGAGCTTGGCTTTTATCATATTGCTTGCTTGATTGTGTTTCCGCTACTTAGTTCCCCTTGCAATCAATACGCTTAAACAGGACAGACGCTTCGAACCTTGAAGGAAGGAGCTTGGTTGGATAGATACTTCCCCCCATAATGGTTTGAGCACTGGGTTGCAAAAGGCTCACAGATCGCTATCGCTTGACCCCTTGAAATGGAGCGCTACCGATCAATATCCGGGAACAAGGAACCTGCCGCATAGACGAGACATGAAACTGTGTGTGAGCTGCCGCTACGCTAGCCGAGACCGGGATAAATTCATGCTGTTCATGCTGTTACATTACCGCTTTACCCATTACCCTTTCACTGAAAGGTAGAGTGGGTATACTGGACACTGCTAGCTCTCTGCCTTTTTCCATGCACTAATAACTAGTAGAGCTTACGAGTATGGACTTCAGGCAGTTTCTAAGGCCTTAATCCAATGGTTGGAATAATTGAAATATCTCAAGTTTCAATCTCTAAATATGAGACTTTTCCCCATTGAGTAACACCTGGTTCTTCTATTCATGATGTTCCTAGTACATAAAGCTGTAGTTCAGTTGTTCAAAACTTTGTTGAGTCTCGATTGTTGCAAGTAGTGAAATCTTAGTTCTAATTAGCAGTAGTTAATAAGCTGTAGTGAAATAGATAGTTGCAATGGAGTTATAAAGCTCTGTAGTTCTAACAACGAACGACTATTTTGTTTGCTGCTACCGCGAAGCCTGACTATCAAACTAGTCCCACTAGTAGTAGTTCAACAACTTTACACGTCCCACCCAATAGTTCAACTTCAGTCCAACTAGTTCTAATTAGCTGTAGTGAACTCTGCCAATAGTTGAAATGATACTTCTTTTTCAAAATGACAACTTCTTCCAATTTGGTGTTGTTGCTCAATGAAACCTCTTTTTAGGGGGTTTGGATTAGCTATATCGGGGAACTAAAATGGATTCGATTCTTTAGTCAGAATGCCAATTAAGGCACTTATTTACTTAGAACTAGTGCACTAGATAGAAGAGACTCTACTTTGATGACTAGCCTTTGTTTGTTTAATGAATTGTGTCGGAGCCTATTGCTATTGCAAAGGAAGGAGCCTTTCTCACTACTAATGAAACTAATCCTACTAATTGAAATAATCGGAACTTACACTAACGGAGGAACTTTTATAACTACTCAAAAATTGGGAGACTATGTATACTATGGTATACTATGTAGGGACTCTACTTTCTTACTTTTTTTATGACACTCGCCAGAGAGGATAGGTAGGAGCAGCAGAGAGGAGGAGGGAGAACCACGACGCCAGGAAAGCAAGCAAGGGAGAGCAGCAAGCAGAAGCAGCGAGTAGTTGGCCGGCTTTGTTCAAGTGAATCAATCAAATCAGTTTAACTATTGCTAATTAGTTAGAACAACTTGCACTACAGCTCACTCATTATAACTAGTTTCAATAATTTGTTAATGGACAAGTGAAACTTCTCTATGCGCGAGTCCGGAAGGAAGAAGTGAAATCTCAGGAAGCAGCAGGTAGGGAGAAGCTGGAAGGAAACTAGGTTGTGAGAGTGATAGAGTCACAGGTTGATAGTTTTAGTTATTCTCTCATTTCTTTTGGGACACTAGGACGGACACACTAAACAGATTGTTTGTTGCACGAATGCATGCATGGAGAAGTTGTAAGGTTGGTTCCACCTCACACTACTAATGATTAGGACTCAAGGCAATAAATGAGAGGCATGGACACACCCTTTCCTTCGCTAGGGACACATCCAACTCAACTTCAGATGCACCTTGTAATGCTGATAGAAGTTGTTTGGTGCACCTATTTGGAACCTTTCTAAGGCGGCCTGCGGTCTCCTACCAGTATAAAACCTGGATGCAGTGGCAAAGAAGAAATGATCCATCTTTTCTACGCTATTGGATATAGTATATGTTGTTGGATTGCCCCATCTCCAATACGTGAGCTTAGTAGTAGAGTAGTAAACCCCAGATAGATTAGTCCCATTGGCTTATTCCCATCCCCTCTAAACAGGATAACTTGGCACGAACACGTACTTTCTTGCTGGGCAGCACAGCGGAGAACTGCTGGTCATGTATAAACCAACTTCTTCCGTTCACAAAACTGGTACCGCATGGACAACCCAACCACACATCTAGGGCACAGGGGATCTACGGTTGATAACGCTCAACCGGTGTTGTACCTGCTGGCGGCAAAAGGTAAAGGTGAGGAGGTGGTTTATCAACATAGCTTCAGTAGTCCCTGGTCTCATGGAGTAAGGCCTTAATGGAACCAACCAGACAAGCGTGAAAACAAAAACCTACCCTCCTTACCCACTGCTCACCGCCTGTCAGAGCCGAGAAAATGAACATCATTCCCACAAGCAAGGTCAATTTATGTATGCCAATAGGAAATCAGTCAGTAAGTACCTGTAAGCCCATAGGAGGAGATCTTATCCCCATTGAAGAAACTCATTCCCTAGATCATTGACAAGAGCCCAAAGCCCATATCCGCCGGTCAATGTAAGTCTGCCAATGAAATAGTACATTTAAGGTGCCAATGCTTGTTACTCTTTTCCGGTATTGGTATATATCTTTATGATTTCTATGCCGGTTACTTCATGCTGGTTACTATATAAGGATGGTACTTAATTAGGGTTGTAATCTAAATGGCCGGTACAAAATCCCAGGGAGATCAATATGCCAGTCATAGCCTCCATACATCGCCTTATTTGCTTAGAGCCACTAGTACTTGCCGGGAGTACTCGTATTTACCATGCCGAGATAAAAGAAAGAAAGACCCCCCTTCCCCATTGAAAATTAGGGACCACATACGGAAGATCATCAGGCAGTCTTCAATAGGCTTCAATTGAGCGGCACAGAGATGAAACAATATAGAGAGAGAGGTTACATTCACGGGAGGACATTATCCCCAGGATTGAGGGACTCTATGGCCGGTAGCAAATAAAAAGTATTTCTCCCCAGCATGCAGGTAGGTAGATAGATAGTAGGTAGGTGACAATTTCATCATTCCCGCTTCCCATTCAATCCGCTTTCCCACGTTCCGTTCACCCATGCTGTTCTTTCTTTTATTGCTGTTATTGCTGTTCACCCATTCCCGCTTTATGTTAAATACGCACCTGCCAACTACCCTGGTTCAGAGAGACACGACTGGTTCTCCATATAGACTACCCTAGTTCATATAGACGACTGGTAATTCCTTTAGCCTCCCCCGGTTGTTATAGAGCCGACCGCATAAAGCCCCCGCATACGCCCCGCATTAGCAACGATACCTCAATACCCGCGATCACACTACATGCAATAGCGCGACAATACAAAGATACACTTTATGCTTACACGATACACATATTTGCCCCATAGCCACGCGTATACCCACCACTTAGCGAATTATATTATCTACGTTATTCTTACTTATTCCAACGGAGATTTCACAATGGTAAAGTATAGTTGCACGCACGCCGCATTGCCCCGCATTCTACCCATCCTTCCTAACCTTCCTAAGTCAGGTGAGCCATCCTTCCTCATAAGCGGTGGCTATCATCATAATGGGGCGAGGTGTAGGCAGTAGTGGGCAGAATGGGTAGAATGCGGGGATGCACGAATGCGAGAAGGCGGGTATGGGAGGGAAGCGGGGAAGCAATAGAAGGGGGATAAAGCGGGCGGAATGGGAATGCGGGCGTGATGCGGGATGGTAGCTTGATACGGCTGGCTAGCTCCATAGGGCAGAATCGTTCGGTGGGTCAAACCTCTGAAAGGCCATTTGCGTGACGCCAAAGGCCAGAAGAACTCAACTCAATAAGCCAGGTTGTGTTGTGCCAGGGGCATCGAAGAGTAAAAAGAAGGATTGAATGCTAGGCGAGGCCTCATATTGAGAAGGCTTGAATTCTAGGCAAGGCATCATCTTGCTTGCTCACCCATATCTCACCCCACCATTCCATCAATCAATCAAACTTTAGAGCATCAATCAATCATTCAAGCAGGCATACTCTCCATCCATCTTACACACTCAGACTAGCCTTATGATCCACTACTACCCATCTCAACATCCAGATATCCCAGCCATCAGACTCATACTAATACCCCTTATACTGCTTATACTCACTCTATCTACATCTCTATCTATCCCCACAAGGAAGAGCGCTTATTAGCAATGAATTGATTTAGCCAAATAGATGATTTGATCGGGCCCTCGTATTCATTTATTTTCATAAGGGTAGCTAGATGGAGACTCCATGCTTATCGCTCTCTGGAGAAGGTAGCTAGAGATAAGGTAGGCAGGATAAGGCATTATAAGGCAATCATTGAATGGTTAAAGCAGGTATAAGGATTGAACCATTATTACGTATAGTAAAGACTTAATGAAATATATAAGATCAGTAGTTCCAGATGAAAGTGACAGACTCATTATACAAGCGACCTCACCATTCATTGATGGTATGTCTTGGCACGAATAGGCCTGTTCTGGGCATGATGAAATGCAAGCACTTGGCTGAATACACGCACTCACTTGATTGAATACACATTCCAAAGTGACTTTAGGGGAATAAAATAAAGGGCCTGTTTTCCCTCTACGAACTACGAAGTCATCGATGTTAAGGTTCGCATACCAGGTAACGTAACCCTAGAGCAGTGAATATTCCCTTGCACTAGGAAGCGCAAGCCCCTCCGGGACCTTGGATTCCCTCCCACTAAGGAGTGGTTAGCTGAAAGCAATAGAGGATTTACAAGCCTAAGAGCTATGGAGAGATGGCCCGTCCTGAGAGCTATGGAGATATGACTGCCCTGATAGCTGTGGGGGGATAATAGAGCTATGGATATAGATGGACCACCCTTAAGATTTATAGGGGTTTTCCCACCTTGAGAGCAGGGATATGACAGTCCTGAGAGTGATGACCACCCTTAGAGTTATGGGGGAATGATTGTCTTAAAAGCCATGTAGGTATGACCGTCTTAAGAGCTATAGGAGTATAACCGTCCTAAGAAGAGCCATGGAGGTATGACCACCCTGAAAGCTATAGGGGATAACCACCCTTAGATTTATAGGGGAATGATTATCCTAAGAGCCATGGAGGTATGATAGCCCTAAGAGCCATGGAGGTATGACAGCTCTAAGAGCCATGTAAGTATGATCACTTACTGGCTAGGGAGCTATAGAGATATGACAGGTTTATAGGGGTATGACTGCCCTTAAGAGGGATGACTGTCCTGAGATCTATGGAGATATTACAGGGTTATTAGCTAGGGAGCTATAGGGAAATGACTGCCCTGGAAGCTATATGGGGATGCTTACCCTAAGAGTTATGGGGGTATGACCACTTACTTACTAGTTATATAAGAAGCATGAGACGGAGTTAAGATAGCCTTCGATTGGAGAGGAAAATAGATTAGGAAAGTGCACCAGTTCAAGCGCGCCCCCTGAATACAGAATTCCTCCATGGACATGGTGTCCAACGTACAGTCCCCCTTATTCAACTTCCTCATTCTTTCATCTACTTAAGATCGACGGCCTACCCTACCCCCTTTCAATATATAGGGGATCTATCGAGAATAGAGGAGGGGAAGGAGGGGGAGGAGTGAGCGGCCTACCCACAATGCCAGAGTGGAAGTATAGCTATCCTACCTATGATGCATTGGGAGGGCCTTTGGAAGTATAGCTCTCCTTGCACTAGGAAGCGCAAGCCCCTCCGGGACCTTGTGAACCTCGCCATCTTCAACCAAAGATGCTTCCCATTGGAGATGCCCTTGGAGATGGTTCGGATGGAGGTGTGAGATTTAGGGATTGATCAAGTCGATGTTTCACGATAATGCATAATGACATATATAATGAATGACCAGCAGCTCCCGCTAAAGCAATTGTAGCTGCTCCAGCACCTATTAATTTCGCACCTTCCAGCATATCGATCAATTGTTTCTGTCTTTTCAGAAAGAAAGGTCCCGGAGGGGCTTGCGCTTCCTAGTGCAAGGACCCGACAGGGGGCTCGACTGATAAGGATGCGTAAGCAGGCTCGACTGTTAAGGCCGCCATCACCTTTAGGTGCTCGACTGTTAAGGAGAGGAGAGGAATACATGCATTATATCGTTATAAAGGTCACTTGTGTCACCCTCTCACTCTCCCTTATGGTTATCACACCTTACGGCTACCACACGCTTACCAATGGTGCACTATCTGCACGGTTAGCTACACGGCTTAACTAGCGCGATTATCATCGCTTCACTCCATGATCAATCTTTCCCTTACGGTATCCATCTGCACCACACACAGCGGGGGCTTACGCGATCAACAATGGCTTGATTTTGGCTAGTGATTACTAGTGATTTTGTTTCACTTAGACCCTTCGAGCTCAGTCAAAGATGGAAAGAGGCCTTACAGAGCGCTCAGTCAAAGATGAAAGGTCCTTACAGCGAGACTACTACAACGGCTCACCTACAAATAGTGATTATCATCAAATGTACAGGCGGCACTCACCCCAGCGCGCTAATCATATATGCAAGCAGGCAGCATCACCAGCCCCGAATAAGTGCTGTTATAAGGAAATATAGGAGTAGGAGAGACCCCAAACAAAGAAAGTTAAGGCAGACAATAATCGTCAAATATGTAATCCGAATAGAAATCCGAATATAATCCGAATACTAATCCGAATATGATTCGAATATCAACAGCAGCAGTAGGAGAGGGGCAGCAGTAGGAGAGGGGGAAGCCAACCCGAATATAGAAAAAAGCAGTCTAAATGTGAATTAGGGTATAACAAATGCAGTTAAGCACTAAAAAAGAAGGTGCGAAGCCGCCAGAGAAGAAATAGGAGGGGCAAGGACCCGGAGGGGCTTGCGCTTCCTAGTGCAAGGACCAATTTAGAGCAACAATAGGGGAATACAACACATTTACAGTCTCATTACGTTACGCGGTACAATTCTACGTTAGCAAACTGCCTACAATATATATCCCCCACATCACCGGCAAGGTCCTAAGGCCCTTGCACTACGCCATCCTTCTATGCCGCGCTACTACCCTGGTCACTATTCCCCTCCAGTCACTCGCCTACTTGAACACCTACGCATCTCAATCCAACAACAACTTTTTATGAAGAATAAGGCCCCTCATCTCAATACGGAGGGAGGGCGAGACATTGCAACAACGGGAAGGCGAGGAATTCATGCAGCAACGGAAGGTGGGCGGGGAATGAAATGTACCTGTGTGACCAGCGCCTACACAATATCACAACAAAGAGGCAAGAAAGAAAATACACCTAAATTGCGAAGCCGCTTGTCCCTCCGGGGGGCAAGGAAGGCAGGCTCCTCATTTCAAGATGTTACGGTCACCAATCAAATACAGAACAACGAAACGAGCAATCAAATACGCTTGTCCTACAATCTGTGTCAGTAGTTAGGCCCGCCCCGCTCAATGAACCAGGCCCTTCCTTAATACACCCTTATTCCCCTACTAGAACTTCCCCTTTGCGTTCCCGCCCCCTATTTCCGGCTGTTGGTTGGGAAGTTCTGCATCCTCTCGGTTCCCCCCCCCCCCCTCCCCTAGCCCCCCTAGGTCGAGTGAGTGGACGAAAATGAAACCCCCAACAATTTCATTAACTTACAAAGAAACAACAGATAGGTGCACCAGAAAGATAGGTGCTCATTAAGGGGACCTACACAACCTACAACATAAGTGGTACGCATTAGTCCTACCCTCTCTTTACACCAAATATATGTTTCCAGTATCCCCCCACCTGCTAAGGCTGTCTCTCGCCGCTTGAACCTGCCTATCTTAACTGGCTTACTGGGGAATCCAATCTACCTCTACCGGTTAGTTCTTCATCCATCATAGGTAGATGCAGTAGGCAGATAGGTGCCAACTGGGGATCTCTTTCCTTACACTACTCTCTCAAATAATCACACTTAACCAGCAAATCAAGTGCAAACTGAACAAGAGATCTTATCACCAGCAATTCCAGTGAAGGCTGAACAAGAGGATCAAGCAATAGGATCCTTAGGCAAATCTAAAAAACCGTCTCAATGGCCATTTCAAGCGCCTTCTATCACCGTTTACACTTGACTTGGGCTCATTTTATCATAATGGCTTATCAATATAGAATGAATATAAATATAGATTTCTTTAGTCTCTATCTATAGAGTTTACCTAACCGCAACCTACCTTACCTGAGACTGCCCAAGATATCTTGTGCTTCACCTTTCTCTCATCTCACCAGCAAAGTCAACCACACCACCTCTTATGCTCTCCAACCTATTGGATGGGATGAGACCCTCTAGACGGGGAAGGAGAAAAAGAACTGACATTCTGGCTTGCTAAAAGTATTTTCCTGTGCACGCTATGCGAATGTGAAGCCCCCAAGCGATGTTAGCCCTAGACTCCATCCAAGTGTGGCTCGTTCTCTCCTGCCTCTACGTTCATGGAGGGTAAGATACCCCTATGGCTGAAAAGACAGATATACTAATATCCCAATGGAGGTACCAATGCGGGACCCGTCCCTATAAGTGATGTGCCCCTGTGGCTTATACTTTCTTTTAGCCTGGCGAGTAATGGATCAAGCCCATTGGTTGCATGGCCCTTACAGGCAAAGTGGGAAGACGCATAAAGCTAATGGCGGTCCGAGCTCTTGAACGTACCTGAGACAAGCGGGCGTGCTAGTTTATGGAACTCAGCACAGGAAGGCTGGAACGACCTAAAGAGGTGAGGCATACTTGTTCTATCCCTCTAGCCCATAGATTGCTAGCTATCAGACCACCTCTATCTATGGATATACGATGCTCGAGGCACCTACCTTCCCCTCCCTCTACTGTCAAAAGCAGCTGGGGTCCTTCCTTAGTCAACTGTTGTTGATGTCAGTATCGGTGGCTAACTCCGGCCTGTAGGTGATGACTGTGGCCTCTGCTCCCCTCCTGGTCATGTTGGTATTTGAAATGGTGATGGGTTACTACGCGTTAGCAACTAGGCCCACGCTAGCTGCTACCCCATAGCTCATAGCGGAAGTAATAGGTTTAGTGAGGAGGTTCTATATCTGTGTGGGAATAGGGGTATCTTAGGTGCATTCACTTGAACCTGACCTGTATTGAGGATGGTGTATTGCGTCATAAGGGTTATGGTGGCGAATGGATCTTTCTGCATAAAGTGATTAGCTGTCCCCCGTAGGCTTCTGTGTGAAGTCTGGATTGGGCAAGACATACTAGGACTTATTGAGAACGTTCTGGATTGTGCAGGCATATATAGTGAAGGTTGGCGCAGCCCCCGTCTTGTGTAAGGGCAGCACACTGAGCAAGGGTGAACCGTCTCCCTGAAGCCTTACCTGAGGGTCTATCCTTTAGATATGAAAAAATCCCCGTACTTGGGTAGTTGACCGTTGATTTTCCACTTCTTGGTGGATATTAGATTGTCTCCTGCTGATTGTCGCATCGGATCTATGTCTATTGGGATGGTGGATCGTATATGGTTGGGGCTGCTGGGTGTCTGTTAATTGATTGGGTAGGGCGTTTGCACAGTGTTGATGCTATTGGTTGGGTTCCAGTCATCCTGTGTGTGGTTTCGTCTGTGGATCAGGTGGGTGAAGTGGGTGAGTGAATGGTAATATTGAGGAGATCGGACATAAAAAAAGAGAATGGATCTTTTTCTTGGAAGCATGACGCTAGCGCTAGGCCAATCCATTCTCTCGGCACTGAAAAGAAGGCTAGTCTCTGTATAACCAGGCAGGAAAGCCGTCAAGCCCTCTCCTGTTAGTCGAGCATGCTTACGCATCCTCAAAGCAATCCATGTCCTGCCCCACCCGGCGAGTAGTCAATAGCAAGCCAAGCCATCCAGCCAATAAAGCAAGCCAATAAAGCAATCCATCCAGCCAGCCATCGCAATCTATGCTTCCCACCTTCCGAGGCAATCCTTTCAACCGATGGAATGACTTATACCTACAAGCAGGGGCTAGAATGCAATCAATGGAATGGATTGGAATGCAATGAGAGGACATATACTACCATCAGAGGGAAGGCACGAAGGATGACCACTGATAGATAGGACATATACTAACGAACGAATGGGAGTGATAAACATATACTACCAGGGAAGGATGATATGATTGATACTACCAGTGAGGGATAGAGGAATGGTTACACAGATACAGTAGTGGGGATTATAACCCCCAACCCGGAAGAATGAGTTGATTGCATTAAAGTTCGATTCCATACAATCCACCAGCCAGGAAATCCATCCACCTTATTACCCAAATGCCATACACTCAGTCTTTATAGGAACACAGCACAAAGGAAACGCCCCAGGTAGATCTTTTTCTATTTATTCCTTTACACTGGCTGCCCCAGCTAACCCCATAAACCCTATTCCTTTTTCACTACGAGGGGAGTGCAGCGGATTCACGTTAGATTGCAAGCCATACACCTGCCATCCATCCGGGTCACAAACCCCGCATTACAATTATATGAAATCCACCTAGCCTGAAGTATGGTGAGGGAAACCTTGAAAAACCTCCGCCTCAGGGGATTGGGGTGGGTGGGTAAATAGTGGTCGAGCCTGCTTGCGCATCCTCTCCCTATGGTCGAGCACCTAAAGGTCCTCTCCTTAACAGTCGAGCCTGCTTACGCATCCTGAAAATGGCAAAATAGGAGCTAAAAGTTCAAAAACCTCCGCCAAGGTGATAAGCCAAAAATAGACTCATGCTCTTCGAGCTTTTCTGAAGATGGGAAGATGGGAAGATGGGGGATGGGATGATAGGTCTGATGGTAGTGATGATGGGTATGCTGGGCTGGATGATGGGAAGATGGGATGGATGGTAGTGATGTTAGTAGCTGTATATAGGTTTAGAGAGCAGTGGTATAGCTGTATAGAGAGAGAAGGGGAAGTGGGATAGAGCTGTCTGGATATAGAGCCAGTATAAGCGGTATAAGTGTGACAAGTATAAGAAGGACAGAACGAATCGAGTTGCAGACTGCCTCAGCCAGCCTCCAGTTGTGGCGTTGACTACAAAGTTTTCACTCTTGTGGCCACAACACCTCAGGGTGGCCCCAATTGTATGACAATGACCCTGACTTCACTGCTACATATCAGGCCCTGGGTGCAGGTATAATTTCACCTCCAGGATGCATGCACTTTTGTGCCATCTGGGCCATCTCTGTGTCCCTTCAAGCGAGCGTGTGAAGCTGATTTGGGAGGCGCATTACAGTCAGGTGGCAGGGCACTTTGGTGTGTGGAGAAGACAGTAGCAGTGCTGCAAAAAAAGTCTTTCTATTAGCCAAAACTCCGATAGGACGTTAGCAGGTACATCAAGTCATGCACCGCCTGTGCAGTTGCTAAACCTGCCATCAAGAAGAAGGGATTGTACACTCCTCTACCTACCCTAGACAAGCCTTGGGAGTCCATCTCCATGGATTATATGTCAGGTCTTCCCTCAACCAAGCATGGTAATGATTCTTTGTGGTTGTTCACCAATTCTGTAAGATGGCCATTCTAGTACCTTGCAAGAAGAGAGTATCACAGCAGAAGCCATTGCTAAGCTCTTCTTCAAGCGTGTTTGGGTTCATTTTGCCACGGACCATTATTTCAGATAGGGAGAGCCAGCCTGTGGTCTTTGATGGACACCAAGCTGACCAAATTGACCGCCTTCCACCCCTAAACCGACGGGCAAACAGAGGTAGTCAACAGGATGATCGGGCATATCTTGCACATGTACAACTCCAAGCATCCATGCACATGGGATGAGAGCCTTCTGTATGTTCAACATAGCTACAACTAAGCCCTCCACAGATCCATTGGACACAACCCGTTTCAGGTGTGCTTGGGGTTCCAGCCATTTGCCCTATTGATGTAGCTTTGCCCATTGCATCTACACAGGAAGAGTCCTCCCATGCTCAAACAGAGGCTTCCCTCGCACATTTTTCTTCGTTTCGTTATGTATCCGTCCGTTCATTTGTTGGCCCACTCATAAGGGCATGAGGTCAAGCTATGAATGAGGGAGGCATGGAGGTGCCGGTTACGAGAGGAAGAAAGCCAGCCATCAGATAAGCAAGCGTTCAAGAACAAAGGAGTCATAAAAAGAAAGCCAGGCCAGCCCTCTATAGCGATGATGGGTAAGTAAGTTCTTTTATTTCTGTTTCTTTCTATAAAGAAAGTAAATTGAGAATGCTCAGGAAGCTCACCCCACTTCTTTCTTTCCGCCCTATAAAGAAAGTAAAGAGAAGGCAGCATTATATAGGCCCCGGCCCGGAAAAGAATAGAACGAGTAGTTTCCCTATACCGATTCTCACTTACAGAGATCCCTCACCATATGAATAGTGAGTGACTCCGTCCCTATTGGTCTTAGATGATACCTAGTGAATTGGCTTAGTTGGTGCTGAGATAGAGACCGGGCAGACTTTGGATGGATTAGAGGATTGGCTTAGTCGAGGTTAGTCCTTTTCCTGCGCCTCGTTTCTCGCTTGTCTCGCAGTTCCAAGCGAGTGATAACCTCGAGTGATTTCTCATGTATTTTGGGGTGGGCGTAGACAATATTTTCTTTTCTTTTGACACGACACAAGAGCGTCGTGGAATGGGCCATCCATGTCTCCCGAACGATCTCAGTACTTCTTTATGGCCGGTCACTAATATCGTATTTTATAGCTAGAGATCACTTCCCTTCCCCACCCCTTCCCATAGCCGGAAGGTCCTATCTTTCCTCTACAGAAAGTAAGTCAATGCCAGGCTCAGTCGTTGCCCTAATATAAGTATTATCTTGCCCCACAAAAACTAGCCCGCCAGACCCTGGAAAGAAGTAAGCAGTGGCGCCCTAATATAAGTATTCTTTTTCTAGCCCCACCAAGCCAAGTTAGGTCGGAACCAAAGTGAGCCAGATATATATGCTCAGAAAGGCAAACCGGAGATCGTAGCCCCCCATCCCTCCGGAAAGAGATTCCCCTATCCATCCCTATAAGTAAGTCAATATAGATAGCCTTTCTATCTAAGTCAATTGCCAACCGTTCTTTTCTTTCCTTGGCCGTTCTTTCCTCTCCTTATCAGTCGAGCCCCCTGTCGGGTCCTTGCACTAGGAAGCGCAAGCCCCTCCGGGACCTTTCCCATCCACCCCTTCCTATAAGTAAATCGAGAGATTCCCCTTTCTATATAAGAGAAGTCAATTGGGCAGGCTCAGGAGCTAGGCCAGCCCCACAAAACGTCCTACCAATCCCCACTACCGTCCGTATCCATCCCCACAAATAGTCCGGAGGTGGGTCAGGCTTTGGGGGAATAAATCTAGTCGAGTTCTGGTTCCACTTTGGGGGAATAAATCTAGGCCTTCTTCTTTGTATATGAGCATTTGGTTTCGCCCTTACCTTAGAGTGGGATGGACAAGATCTCTTCGATATTCGCTATTGATGGATTAATTAGAGAGGTTGAAAAAGAGGTATACATTAATGGGTCTTGTCTTCCCCGATCTGGTAGTTCGAGAGGGAGTAGTTCGGGTAATGGGTAATGGGAGGGAAATGGGTATCAGTAATTAAGGTAGCGAGGAAGCAGCTCCGCAGGATCAGGAGAAAGAATCTCTCCTTCGGCTGATGGGATATCTTAATAAGAAGGCAAGTCAGAAGGCAAAGAGTTCTTCCCAAATAGAAAGTGATGTCTGCTAGATATTCTTCGTGATAAGACAGCTTTGGGTCAGGTAAGTTGATCAGGGTGAAGACCCTCACTACAGACCTTTTTGATTGGTTGGCGGCTCCTAAGAAACATGTTCCTTCATTATTGGTTAGACCCTAAGAAACATATTTCGAGGTAGGCGTGAAACGCGAGGAAGCTGAAAGCCAAGAAGATCGAGGTCAGGTCGGGTGAGACTAAGTCGGGCGAGACCAAGGAGGGCGAGACCAGGTAGGGCGAGGCTGGAAGTGGGACGAGACCAGGAAAAAGGGCGTGAGACCAGAAGAGGGGCGAGACCAGATAGCCAATACCGGAGGACAAAGGTTAGAAGCTCCGTCGTAGTCTCCATTCTCTTTTTCAGTTGAACTTTTCGCATATATATGTCCTTGCCATTAGTCCGAGGAAAAGGTCTCCATCTATACTATGCCGAACGAGATTGTTGCTTATGTTTATACTATCGTCCTATGTGTCTCCTAGCCCTATTGCTCGGGGCAGGCACAACAAATCAGTTTGTTGGACACTTCCAATGAATGGGGTTTACTACTACTCTTACAGTGTGTGATCCAACCAATGGGAATCAACAAGGGGGAAAGAATCTAAATAGATATAGCGCATCTCGACATTTACCTTGTCAGAGGGTCCTTGCCATACAGCTGCCAGTCATAGCGGGGCTGGGTTCCATATAACAAAAAGAAATCCTATTCCTAAGGCATAACATTATTCAGAGGGTTTATAATATTAATCAATTGGTTTAATATAAATACCTTGGGTTTATAATCATGGTCAACTATGGTCCAACGTCGCATTGTGACAAAGGTTGTCTCAATATGAAAGTCTACCATGGACAACCATCATCAACCATGGTCAATAATGGTCAACCATGGTCCAACGTCATATTGTGACAAAGATTATTTCAATATGAAAATCAATCTTGGTCAACCAAGGTCCAATGTTGCATTGGGACAAAGATTGTTTCATAATGTGTAGGAATCCCTTGGGTTTATACTCCCTAGGGTTTTTAGTATTAATCCCTTGGGTTTATTTCTTTTGGGTTTATAATATCAATCCATTAGGTTTATTAATATTAAACTCATTGATATTATATACCCAAAGGAATAATAAAACCAAGGGATTAATACTATAAACCCTAGGGAATATAAACCCAAGGGAATAATATTAAATAGAGGGATTAATACTATAAGCCCTAGGTATATAAACCATAGGTATATTAATATAAATCCCTTGGGTTTACACTCATGGTCGACCATGGTTAACCATGGTCCAATGCCACATTATGAAAAATATTGTCTCAATATCAAAATCAACCATGGTCAACCATGGTCCAACGTTGCATTGTCACAAAGATTGTCTCAACATGAAAATCAACCATGGTAAACCATGGTCAACCGTCTTTATTTTAGAGTTTATAATATTTATCTTAGGGTTTATATACCTTGGGTTTATAATATTAATCCCTTGGGTTTAATATTATTCCCTTGGGTTTGTAATCCCTTGGGGTTTTAGTGATGATGATGATGGTTAACGTTCACTCAGACCAAACTTTGGTCTATCGGACCTAAAGAAACAATTTATTTAGTTTGATTTAAGATTTTATTCCTATGCTCAAAAATCTTGGAGAGAAGCCTCCCGAGTTCACTATAATTTTGACATTGTAAAAGGCTAGGAAGGTTAGTATTGAAACAAATATTATGAAACTGAGATCTAATATGGTTGTATGCGGGGCACTCTAAGAGGAAGTGATTTTCATCCTTGATGTTCATATTCTCATAGAGATGGAAGATCCTTTCCATCCATGGTGTTTTAGGAACTTCCCAATGACTTGTTCCACTATGGAGCTCATGAGAGTTCGTTCTAATCTTGGCTATATTAATTTTCTTCTTTGAGCTAGTTAAAACAGAGACATACTTTTGATCTTTTAGGGTGGGGTTGATGACCTCCTTATAATATCTTAATTTTGTTTTAACTGCTAAATCTTTCTCACATCACATTTTTTCTTTGAACTTAGAAGTAACAATATTTTTAATGTTATCAATGTTGTGTAATGCAACATTCTCTTCGATCTCCCAATGGTTTAACTAGGCCCTAGTGTCTTTATACCAACCTTGTTTGAGCCTTAGGTGGTTTTGGCTGGAATTTGAAGCTAGCTTAGGAAGTCTATGGTCTCCTATGTTATTGCGTTTTTCTCCCAATGGTTTAACCAGGCCCTAGTGTCTTTATACCAACCTCGTTTGAGCCTTAGGTGGTTTTGGCTGGAATTTAAAGCTATCTTAGGAAGTCTATGGTCTCCTATGTTATTGAGTTTTTGCTTGTACAATAGAAGCGTAGTCATATCTAGGCTCTCGATAGGGGAAACATCCACATCTATAAGGAGAATAGGATAGGTTGTTGATGCAAGAGCATCCAACCACCCTTAATCAAAATTCAAAGTCAAAGCTATGGAGGAGGATACGTGGACAATCATGTAAACCGGGAGCAAATTTCTATTAAAAACGAGCTAATTTGATGGAATTGATAAGTCTCGAGAAGACTAAATTTAATGTAATTATCTGCCATGTATTTGTGTTGAGAGATTTAGGCGATTTGTGAGAGGAAATAGTGGATCTGAGATGATCCACGACATTTTAATTTCTCTATAAAGAGTTTGTGTGTGTGAGAAGAGATAAAAGAGAGGGGCAAACATTTGTGTAAATAGAATGTGGATTCAATGTAGTTGAGAGGACAATTTGTGACTAAGGTTGGAATGCCTTAGACTCTAATTGTATTATGTATAATATAAACTATGTGTTATGTGGAATTCGTATGTCTGTGTGTTTATGTGATATTGAGTTAATTCTCGTGTTATTGGTTCATTGATCGACCATCGATCACTGTAAGGATCGATGGCGATCCAATGTTAACAAGTTAACTGTCGTATGAGTGTGAACAGAGTATGGCAGAGTTAGTGGATGCTTGACGTAATTTCCATCATAAGGGAACAAGTGCAGAGGGAGCTGTCAGATCATTTAGATCGAAGGATATAAATGGCCGAAGAATAATGGTGGAGGAATATACTGCAAGGGATAGGAGTGTACGGATGTCTTGATCGCAGTTGAAGGCCCGCACTCAATCCTAATTGTTGATCCCATAGTTCGCTTACGTCACAGTCAACTACAGGGGTTGTGCTATTTGGTAATCCGTGTGATAGTTGAAGGGTCGCAGACCGTAGGATTTGATGGCCTCTGTTATCCAACGGATATTGGACCATAAATAGATCGGGCTTTAACTTCGAAGGTAGACCCGAACTTTTATAGACCGAGGACTTAAAATCCTTATCGGCTCCGTAAGGGTGGTTAAGCGTTACACAAGTTTCTCGTGCGATATTGCTATTGATCATTAGATCAAACGTGCCTTCATCAAACGGTGGAGGATCAGTGATTAGTTTCGCATCACAATATTTCATTAACTGTGGCTTAAGAAATTGCGATTTGCAATGTGCGGTGATCAAGGGTAATATCAGCCGTTGGATTGGAGGGTTATGATCAATGGTGTAGATTGAAGCTGATAGGGCTTGGGCCTGAGCGGACCTGAGAAGTGTATGGACGTGAGTTTGTTTTATTTGGAGTCTGGTTTTGTGCATTCAAGTGGGATCAACGTTAGTTGGCGGATTATGCGTTATATCGTTGTTAGGTGATTGGTGGGGTTTTTTTTGTTTAAACCCACAATGTAAAGGCTTCCTATTTGTATAGGTGGGCCATAACCAATAGGTTCACGGTAAGGTGATTATGAAAACTAGGGAAATTGCCTTTAGGAGCTTTTTCATGCGTCAGAGTGGTATTAGAGCAAGTTAAGGTTTCCTATGAGTAGAAAGAAGATTTTGTGGGAAAAAGGGGAAAATCAACATGGGAAGTCAACGTGGGACCGATTGTTGTTAAATTGCTCTTCAATTGACCTACTGCATAATTTTAAGTGAAAGGAGGAGGCACAGTTATGTGAAGATTAGTGAGTTTGTGATCTTTATGTTGTTATGCAGGTAGCAGCATAAGAAGGTGAGAAAACTTGCAGCAGCCTAGAGCATGGAGTGCTAATATGGTTCCATAGAAGAGAGAACTAGAGAGATGCTGAAACACTAAGCCAGGAGGGAAGCTTGGTGAGGTATCGTGTAGTAGAGAAGACTATTATTACAGAGGTTTTGTTGCAGCTCATAGAAAGGTCATGAAAGAAGTTCCACTGAGGAAGTGGGTAGAATTTCTATGGGATGAAGGAGAAGCATATGACCCGGAGGTCATAAATTTTTTTGTGCCTCGAGAGTCTGATGCAGGAGCATCCAACCACCCTTAATCAAAAGTCAATGTCAAAGCTATCGAGAAGGAGACGTGGACAATCATGTAAACTGGGAGCAAATTTCTGTTAAAAACGAGCTAATTTGATGGAATTGATAAGTCTCGAGAAGACTTAATTTAATGTAATTATCTACCATGTATGTGTGTTGAGATATTTAGGTGATCTGTGAGAGGAAATCATGGATCTCAGATGACCCACGACTTTGTAATTTATTTATAAAGAGTATGTGTGTGTGAGAAGAGATAAAAGAGGGGCAAGAAACATCTGTGTAAACTGAGTGTGGATTCAATATAGTCGAGAGGAGAATTTGTGACTAAGGCTGAAATGTCTTAGACTGTAATTATACTGTGTATAATATAAACTGTGTGTTATGTGGAATTCGTATGTATGTGTGTTTATGGGATATTGAGTTAATTCCCATGTTATTGGTTCATTGATCGACCATCGATCACTGTAAGGATCGATGGTGATCCAATGTTAACAAGTTAATTGTTGTATGAGTGTGAACAGAGTATGGTAGAGTTAATGGATGTTTGACGTAATTTTCATCATTAGGGAACAAGTGCAGAGGGATCCATCGGATCATTTAGATCGACGGATATAAATAGCGAAAGAAGAGTGGTGGAGGAATAGACCGGTGGGGATAGAAGTGTATGGATGTCTTGATCGCGGTTGAAGGCACGCACTCAATCCTAACCGTCGATCCCATAGTCAATTCTTACGTCACAGTCAACTACTGGGGTTGATATGTTTGGTAATCCATGTGCTAGTTGAAGGGCCACAGACCGTAGGATTTGATGGCCTCCGTTATCCAACAGATATCGAGCCATAAAGAGATCGAGCTTTAACTTCAAAGGCGAACCCGAACTTTTATAGATCGAGGACTTATAATCCTTAACGGCTCTGTAAGGGTGGTTAAGTGTTGCACACGTTTTGCATCACAATATTTCATTAACCGTGGCTTAAGAAATTGTGATTTGTGATGTGGGATGATCAGGGGTACTATCAGCCATCAAATTGGAGGGTTATTATCAACGGTGGAGATTGAAGCCGATAGCGCTTGGGCCTAAGCGAACCTGAGAAGTGTATGGATGCGAGTTTATTTTATTTGGAGTCTGGTTTTGTGCATTCAGGTGGGACCGACGTTAGTTGGCAGATTATTTGTTATATCGTTGTTAGGTGATAGGTGGGGTTTTTTGTTGTTTAAACCCACAATGTAAAGGATTTTGATTTGTATAGATGGCCCTTAACCCATAGGTTCACGGTAAGGTGATTATGAAAACCAAGGAAATTTCCTTTAGGCAGTTTTTCCTGCGTCAAAGTGGTATCAGAGTAGGTTAAGATTTCCTGCGAATAGAAAGAAGATTTTGTGGGAAAAAAGGGAAAGCCAACGTGGGAAGTCAACATGGGACTGATTGTTGTTCAACTGTTGTTCAATTACTTTTCAATTGACCTCTTGCGTCATTTTAAGCGAAAGGAGGAGGTACAATTATGCGAAGATTGATGAGTTTGTGATCTTTATGTTGTTATGCACGTAACAACATAAGAAGGTGAGAAAAATTGTTGCAGCCTAGAGCATGGAGTGCTCATATGGTTCCACAGAAGAGAGAACCAAAGAAATTCTGAAAGACTAAGCCAGGAGGGAAGCTTGGTGAGGTATCGTGTATTAGAGAAGACTGTTACTGTAGAGGTTTTGTTGCAACTCACAGAAAGATATTGAAAGAAGTTCCACTGAGGAAGTGGGTAGAATTGCTATGGGATGAAGGAGAAGCATATGACCCAGAGGTCATAAATTTTTTTGTGCCTCGGGAGTCTGATGCAGGGGCATCCGACCACACTTAATCAAAAGTCAAAGTCAAAGCTATGGAGGAGGAGAAATGGACAATAATCTAAATCGGGAGCAAATTTTTGTTAAAAACGAACTAATTTGATGGAATTGATAAGTCTCGAGAAGACTTAATTTAATGTAATTATTTGCCTTGTATGTGTGTTGAGAGATTTAGGCGATTTGTGTGAGGAAATCGTGGATCTGAGATGATCCACGACTTTGTAATTTCTATATAAAGAGTCTATTTGTGTAAGAAGAGATAAAAGAGAGGGGTAGGAAACATTTGTGTAAACAAAGTGTGGATTCAATGTAGTCGAGAGGAGAATTTGTGAATAAAGCTGAAATGCCTTAGACTGTAATTGTACTATGTATAATATAAACTATGTGTTATGTGGAAATCATATGTTTGTGTGTTTATGTGATATTGAGTTAATTCCCGTGTTATTGGTTCATTGATCGACCATCGATCGCTCTAAGGATTGATGGCAATCCAATGTTAACAAGTTACTGTTGTATGAGTGTGAACAGAGTATGGTAGAGTTAATGGATGTTTGACGTAATTTCCATCATAAGGGAACAAGTGCAGAGGGAGCCGTCGGATCATTTAGATCGAAGGATATAAATGGCCGAAGAAGAATGGCAGAGGAATAGACTGCAAGGGATTGGAGTGTATGGATGTCTTGATCCTGGTTGAAGGCCCGCACTCAATCCTAACCGTCGATCCCATAGTCCGCTTACGTCACAGTAAACTACGGGGGTTGAGTTGTTTGGTAATCCGCATGATAGTTGAAGGGCCGCAGACTGTAGGATTTGATGGCCTCTGTTATCCAACGGATATCGGACCATTAAGAGATCAGGCTTTAACTTCAAAAGCGGACCCGAACTTTTATAGACCGAGGACTTATAATCCTTATCGGCTCCGTAAGGGTGGTTAAGCGTTGCACAAGTTTCTCATGTGATATTGCTATTGATCGTTAGATCAAGCGTGCCTTCATCAAACGGTGGAGGATCAATGATTAGTTTCGCATCACAATATTTCATTAACCGTGGCTTAAGAAATTGCGATTTGTGATGTGCGGTGATTGAGGGTAATATCAGCGATCGGATTGGAGGGTTATGATCAACGGTGGAGATTGAAGCCGATAGGGCTTGGGCCTAAGCGGACCTGAGAAGTGTATGGACGTGAGTTTATTTTATTTGGAGTCCGGTTTTGTGCATTCAGGTGGGACTGACGTTAGTTGGCGGATTATGTGTTATATCGTTGTTAGGTGATTGGTGGGGTTTTTTTTGTTTAAACCCACAATGTAAAGGCTTCCAAATTGTATAGGTGATCCATAACTGACAGGTTCATGGTAAGGTGATTATGAAAACTAGGGAAATTGCCTTTAGGAGGCTTTTCACGTGTCAGAGTGGTATTAGAGTAGGTTAAGGTTTCTTGTGAGTAGAAAGTCAAGATTTTGTGGGAAAAAGGGGAAAGTCAATGTGGGACCGATTGCTTTTCAATTGCTCTTCAATTGACCTCCTGCATAATTTTAAGCGAAAGGAGGAGGTACAGTTATGTGAAGATTGGTGAGTTTGTGATCTTTATGTTGTTATGCCGATAGCATCATAAGGTGAGAAAAATTGTAGCAGGCTAGAGCATGGAGTGCTCATATGGTTCCACAGAAGAGAGAACTAGAGAGATGCTGAAAGACTAAGCCAGGAGGGAAGCTTGGTGAGGTATCGTGTATCAGAGAAGACTATTACTGCAGAGGTTTTGTTGTAGCTCATAGAAAGGTCATGAAAGAAGTTCCACTGAGGAAGTGGGTAGAATTGCTATGGGATGAAGGAGAAGCATATGACCCAAAGGTCATAAATCTTTTTGTGCCTCGAGAGTCTGACGCAGGAGAATCCGACCACCCTTAATCAAAATTCAAAGTCAAAGCTATGGAGGAGGAGACATGGACAATCATGTAAACCGAGAGAAAATTTCCATTAAAAACGAGCGAATTTTATGGAATTGATAAGTCTCAGGAAGACTTAATTTAATGTAATTATCTGCCATGTATGTGTGTTGAGAGATTTAGGCGATTTGTGAGAGGAAATCATGGATCTCAGATGATCCATGACTTTGTAATTTATCTATAAAGAGTATGTGTGTGTGAGAAGAGATAAAAGAGGGGCAGGAAACATTTGTGTAAACAAAGTGTGGATTCAATGTAGTCGAGAAGAGAATTTGTGACCAAGGCTGAAATGTCTTAGACTATAATTATATTTTGTATAATATAAATTGTATGTCATGTGGAATTCGTATGTATGTGTGTTTATGGGATATTGAGTTAATTCCCATGTTATTGGTTCATTGATCGACCATCGATCACAGTAAGGATCGATGGTGATCCAATGTTAACAAGTTAACTGTTGTATGAGTGTGAACAGAGTATGGCAGAGTTAATGGATGTTTGACGTAATTTCCATCATAAGGGAACAAGTGCAGAGTGAGCCGTCAGATTATTTAGATCGACGAATATAAATAGCGAAAGAAGAATGGCGGAGGAATAGACTGCTAGGGATAGAAGTGTATGGATGTCTTGATCGCGATTGAAGGCCCACACTCCATCCTAACCGTCGATCCCATAGTCAACGCTTATGTCACAGTCAACTACTCGGGTTGAGCTATTTGGTAATCCGCGTGCTAGTTGAAGGGCCACAGGCTGTAGGATTTGATGGCCTTCATTATCCAACGGATATCGTGCCATAAAGAGATCGGGCTTTAACTTCCAAGGCAGACCCGAAATTTTATAGATCGAGGACTTATAATCCTTATCGGCTCCGTAAGGGTGGTTAAGTGATGCGCATGTTTCTCGTGCGATATCGTTATTGACCGTTAGATCAAGGGTGCCTTGATCAAATGGTGGAGGATCAGTGATTAGTTTCGCATCACAATATTTCATTAACCGTGGCTTAAGAAATTGCGATTTGTGATGTGCGATGATCGGGGGTACTGTCAGCCATCAGATTGGAGGGTTATTATCAATGGTGGAGATTGAAGCCGATAGGGCTTGGGCCTGAGCGAACCTGAGAAGTGTATGGATGCGAGTTTATTTTATTTGGAGTCTGGTTTTGTGAATTCAGATGGGACCGACGTTAGTCGGCGGATTATGTGTTATATCGTTGTTAGGTGATAGGTGGGTTTTTTTTTTTAAACCCACAATGTAAAGGATTTTGATTTGTATAGGTGGCCCATAACCCGTAGGTTCACGGTAAGGTGATTATGAAAACCAAGGAAATTTCCTTTAGGGAATTTTTCCTGCGTCAGAGTGGTATTAGAGTAGGTTAAGATTTCCTGCGAATAGAAAGAAGATTTTGTGGGCAAAAATGGAAAGTCAACGTGGGACCGATTGTTGTTCAATTGCTGTTCAATTACTGTTCAATTGACCTCCTACATCATTTTAAGTGAAAGTAGGAGGTACAGTTATGTGAATATTGATGAGTTTGTGATCTTTATGTTGTTATGCAGGTAACAGCGTAAGAAGGTGAGAAAAATTGTTGTAGACTAGAGCATGGAGTGCTCATATGGTTCCATAGAAGAGAGAACCAAAGAGATTCTGAAAGACTAAGCTAGGAGGGAAGCTTGGTGAGGTAGCGTGTATTAGAGAAGACTATTACTGCAGAGGTTTTGTTGCAGCTCACAGAAAGATCCTGAAAGAAGTTCCACTGAGGAAGTGGGTAGAATTGCCATGGGATGAAGGAGAAGCATATGACCCGGAGGTCATAATTTTTTTTGTGCCTTGGGAGTCTGATGCAGGAGCATCCGACCACCCTTAATCAAAAGTCAAAGTCAAAGCTATGGAGGAGGAGACATGGACAATCATGTAAATCGGGAGCAAATTTTTGTTAAAAACGAGCTAATTTGATGTAATTATTTGCCATGTATGTGTGTTGAGAGATTTAGGCGATTTGTGAGAGGAAATCGTGGATATGAGATGATCCATGAATTTGTAATTTCTATATAAAGATTCTTTTTGTGGGAAAAGATATAAAAGAGAGGGGTAGGAAAAATTTGTGTAAACAGAGTGTGGATTCAATGTATTCGAGAGGAGAATTTGTGAATAAGGTGAAATGCCTTAGACTGTAATTGTACTGTGTATAATATAAACTGTGTTATGTGGAATTCGTATGTCTGTGTGTTTATGTGATATTGAGTTAATTCCTGTGTTATTGGTTCATTGATCGACCATCGATCACTCTAAGGATCGATGGAGATCCAATGTTAACAAGTTAACTGTTGTACGAGTGTGAATAGAGTATGGCAAAGTTAATGGATGTTTGACGTAATTTCCATCATAAGGGAACAAGTGTAGAGGGAGCCGTCGGATCGTTTAGATCGAAGGATATAAATGGCTGAAGAAGAATGGCGGAGGAATAGAATATGGGGGATAGGAGTGTACGGATGTCTTGATCACGGTTGAAGGCTCGCACTCAATCCTAACCGTCGATCCCATAGTCCGTGATGAGCCCCAAAAATGTACAATTATTTGGGCTCATTCAACTTCCTAATTTGGCTTAGTCCACCATTCTCATTTGTTTATTGCATGTTTTTGATTATTTTTATGTTAATAGAGTGAATTTGGTTAGTCATTATGCCAACAAGTCTAATGGGTGCTTTGTGTAGCCTTTTTGGTCAACTTGGAGACAAAATTGAAGGTCTTAATGAGCACTTGGCAGCCAAATTCGTGGGAGAACAAGCTAGAGGATTTGTAGGGAGGTGTCCCCCTCATTTATGGGCCCTTACCTCGAATTCTCCACCATCAGCTCGGAGTTCAAAGGCCACCAAATCAATGAGCACAAGGGCAGCCAAGCAAGTCAAGTTGGACTGCTGTTAACTCCAAGTCTTGGGCAGCCAAGTCCCTAACTTTTAGGAGGATTGTTGGGTCCTCAAATTGTATAAATAAGAAGGCTTGGGGCCTCATTTGGGTTAGCTAGTGGGTAGTCATTTTGTAGCTAGTTGGTAGTCAATTCGTTTAGCTAGTCAGTCATTTTGTTTTAGCCATTAGTTAGCCATTTTGTAATTCGATTTTTATGCAATAGACTAGCTTTGCTTTCAGCTCATGTTCAAGCTCTCCTTGTGGACAGTTTTGATGTACTTTTAATTTCTTGATTAATAAAGATGGATCCAGCTTTGCACCAGCTCTAAATCGTTCTTGGGAGGCTGTAGTTCTTGGGGTTGGGCCCATCTCAAGCGCCCAGTACCTCCCTTGTTTATCTTTATGTGTTTGCTGCGTTCTTGAAATAAAATCTGCTCTTTAGACTTAATTCATGCTTTGTTACTTAGGTTTCTTTTGATGGTTCAAGTAGCTTTTCATGTTTATAATAGATTGGTAGGAGTTTGTTATGCATTTAGATCTTTTGGCATGTTCTTTCTCACGTGATGTATATGGTTCTCTTTCCAAACAAAGCTGTTGTTTATTCATTTCATTGACAGTTGGATTGAGTTAGCTAGGACTTGGTTTGTTTGCAAGAATTCCTTGATTTGTTTGAATGAGCATTGTGCAGGGCATCTCTATCACCTTCATCACCTCCTCGTTCATTTGAGCCTCGTTCAGATCAGCTCCTCCATCACCAAGTCTGTTCCCTCATCTCCCATCTTCTCTTTTGCCAAGTAACCTTACCTTCTTCTCCATTGTTGCCTCAACTACCTTAAAACCAAATCAGCCTTCCACATATCATCTCATCACTCCATCCATCAGTTCCTAGGTCACTTCAGACCCCCATCCTACCTCCATAACCATCCATGCATCTTCCATCAACCATCCATCCTCAAAAATCCAATTCGTAAACATCCTGTAGAAGAATTACAGAACATCCTGTAGAAGACTTACAGGACTATCCTGTAGAAACCCCTGCAGACTTCCTGTAGAAGTTCATAAACACGGTTGCATGTCATCCAAACTTTGTGAAACTCTGAGAGAGAATGTCAGGTATCCCTTAGACCCTCTCTGTACCATCCCAACCTTTCCCAAAGCATTTCATCCCTTGATCCATCCCTGCACAGTGGAAAACTAGTTAGAAGCACATGCATGATAATTCCAACAACTTAATAAAAAATACAAAAATATGTTTTCTTCAGATAGTGATAACTTAGACACATGCATTTTCACTTATTAGAAGTAATGGCATCCTTGGTTGAAGTTTCATTCACATTCTTTGCATTGTAGAGGTTAGACTAGTTAAATTAGGGTTTCCTAGGTTTACATGCTTTGATTTACTTTCAGTTCATTTTTGCCAAGTAGATTAGTCTTCTTTGAGCTAGCTTTCGTCCATCATTGTTAAAGCTTCTTCTGTGAGCCTATAGAAGTTGGCTTGAGCCCTAGCGGACTTGTGCCAGCTGACCAAGTGACAGCTGCGACAAGAGCTAGTACTTGTGCATACAGCACCGTCGCTTCCAAGTTTGTACGAACTACCGGGTTGATAAAATTAAGAGACAGGAAGCCCCAGGAGTTGTAGCATTATTGCTACAATACTGGAGCTCACCATCTTTTTGGCGCCGTTGCCGGGGAAGTGGCAGAGTATTGGCGATTGTTGCTATTCTTCTATTTTCTACTACAACCTTCTGCTAAGTAGTTTATTTCATTTCCATTATGCAATTTCATTTATGCAAAAGTAGATTAGCATTTCCTGCTTTCCTAGAATAGCCTTTCAATTCCACAATTTCCTTTCAGCAAGCGTAGATTAGCATTTCAATTCTGCAAGCGTAGACTAGCATTTCATTCTTGCAATTTCATTTGAGCAAAATAGAGTAGTCCCTTCCTGCTTTCATTTCAATTTCGCAAGATAGTTAGTTTCCGTTCAATCTATTTCATGCCTTGTAGGAGTAGAGATAAGTTAGAAAAATGATTGCACAACACCCCCACTGCTTCACACAGCCAACGTTCTCCTTCGATGGCTGTGATGAAAGGACCCCTGGGTGGACATCAAGACATATCTGAAGAACCTCTAGGGGAGAAGAAGAAGAAACATTCCTCTGAAGCAAATGGCTACAAGCAGAAATGTTGAGAGCAACATCTTGTCCAAGGATGAATTTGAAAATCAGATCAAAGATTTCAAGAGAGATATGAGGCAGTTTCTTGCCATGCAACTGGATACCTTGCGGATCCAAGAGAAGCAAGAAGAAGCCAAGAGGGATTTGGTCATTTTTTGTCCTAGGTGCCTTAAAAAGCATCCCAGGAACGAATGTCCAATGCACTCCCTAGAAGTGTGTTTTGTATGTGAAGAATACCATCCTACAGATCAGTGCCCTTCCTTGCCCAGAATCAAAGTTGCATATCAAAGAGCCAAGGGAGCCACTGAATCACTCTATTATATGAACCAAAGGAGGCCACATGGACCTAGATCTTACCAGCAGGAGATGCAAGGGATACCCGAGACATATTATGACCCTTATCAAGCCACTTTCATGCCTTCTTGGGACCCCCTGCTCATCCTTCCTGGTCTACACCTCCTCCTTGGTCATATCCTCCTTGTTCCTTCACAGATCCATATTATGCCCAACCAGTTGCTCATTCATTTCACTCTTATGCTCAGCCACAGCCTCAGTGGAATGCACCTTATCAGGAGTGGAGGCCCCAGTACAACTCTCATCCAGCTCATTTTCCTCCACCACCTGCTCATCCACAATCATCGCCTCCTCCTCCACCAAGGCAACCCCAAATGCCTACCCAACCACAATGCCATCCATCTCCATCTCAAACTCACACCTCCACTCATCTACCCGTACCTCCATTTCCAAAACCATGCAATGGAGCAGCTCAACCTAATTGCAAAGCTGAGGCACAACATGTGCAAATGACTCCTTTTGAGCTCAATGATGTTCACCAAAGCTCAGGAAGAGTGTTGCAAAAGAGAGAATCTATTGACAACATTGAAGGACCAAAAGTAAAAGAAGATTCCAAAGAGGAGATCAAAGAACCATGGGCTGCACTTGATGAAGAAAAGAGATCTAAATCAGAGATCGAGAGAGATCCCTCATGGTTACCATCAAATCTTCCATGTACTCAAGAGGAAGATCAACAAAAAGAGGAAGATCAGAAGGTCATGATGGAAGGTGACATGAAGAATGATCCAGATCAGCAAAAGAACCAAGGATATCAAAGCTATATTGAGATATGGTTTCAGAAGGTCACTCAGTTGCAGCAGTACTCTCTTCCTCAGCTATGTTCTGTACTTTCAAAGTCAGATCATTTTGTCTCTGAAACTTGGATAGTTGTCAAAGCATGCATTCCGAGCCTTTACATCATTTTGTCTCTAATCTCGATGTGCACATGGCTCCATTGGAAGTATTCTTATACTTGAAAATGATTTTTTTTTTTCAAGTAGGGTAGGGTAGAAAAAAAAAGAAAAAGAAAAAAAAGAGAAAAAAAAAAAAAAAAAAAAAATGAAAAAAAAGTAAAATAGAAATCTAAGGTGAAAACCTCCTTGGAGGCGCCTTAGATTGGCTCATTGATTGAAAACCTCCATGAGGCGGTCAATGGGTTGGAAAGAAAAGAAAATAAAAGAGAAAAAGATCTTTGGGTGAAAACCTCCCTTGGAGGCGCCCAAGGCAGGCAATTAGGGTGAAAACCTCCATGAGGCGCCCTAGTTGTTTTTCAAAAAAAAAGAGAGAAAAAAGAAAAAGAAAAATAAAGCTAATCATCATTGAATAATTTCATGTTGCAGCAATGACATTGCAGGTTAAAGGAGGACGTTGCATGATAGGAGGAGCACTCAAATCAAAGACAAAGGAGTTTTTGTGCCTTCTACAGGAAGTTTCGTATCTTCTACAGGAAGCTTACAAAAAAGCCAAATTGATCTCCAAAGAGGACCTGAAGGCTTGGAATATGTCCATGAGGCCTACACTCATCTATGTTTCCACTCCTCACCCCTTTTCCATCATTCTTTTCATGTCATTATGCTTCTTTCCTCAAAACTGTGTTTTCTACAGGATGCTCTGTACTTCTACAGGAAACATCCTGTAGAACCTTTGGACGAGCCAAATTCAATCTCAAAAGTGAATCTAATGGTGGGAATCTGTTGATCAGGCCTACAAGCACTTGTGTGTCCATCCCTTGCCTTTCTCCATCATTCGTCCACCTCCTTGTGCTTCTACAGGATCTTCCTGTAGAAATTGTGGGAAACTAGACATGCATTTCAAAAAAGGGTTTGGCGAGCATGGTAGCTTCCTCAAAGGTTCAGAAGTCCTCCTGCAATCTTCCAACTCCTCCTCCATCATCTCCATACCTGCATCACAACCAAAATTCATTTTGTCATCCCATGCAAGCACATGCAAAATGCCTTGAAGCCAAAAACACATAGAGCAGAATTTGTTTTTGCCATAACTTGAGAACCATGCATCCATTTGACAAACCTTTCTATGGGGGATTGTACAAGGTCGATGACAACATGCCTGAGCAGTTTCATGCAATTCCGGTGCACGGTTTCCAAGAAATCAACCTCCATCACCATTAGCCATTTTTGCATTTCCTCCATAACCGTGCATCCGTTTCAAAACCTGTTTCATGGGGAGATGCACGTGGGTGATAGTAGCCTACCCAAGCAGTTTCATCCAATTCTGATGCACGGTTTTCGAGAAATCGACCTCTGAATTCTTCAGCCATTTTCCATTTTTCTCGAAATCCGTGCATCCATTGATCACGAATTTTCTATGGGAGATGCATAATGGTGATAGAAACATGCTCAGCAAGTTTCAGCTCGATCCGCTTTGGCGTTTGGGAGAAATGTCGAAAACAAGTTCTGGTTTGGTGAAGATGCAGCAACAGCAGCTTGGACGTGCAGATTTGAACGTGGAAACAATTTTCTGGAGCTTGGATCCGGCCAAAGGACGCCTGCACAAGAAAAAAACAACCATGAATCATCAATCAAGCCACATGCAACCAGAAAAACCAAGCATGCAGCAGCAAAATCAGAGCAGGTAGCAGCAAAAAAGCTTCACAAGCAACGGTTTGACTTCAGGTACGTGACAAAACCTATTCATCTATTGCATTAATCTAGTCTAAGCATTGCATGAACGAATGGAATGGTGATTAAGCCATGAATGTAGCAAGACACCCAGTTCTCTAGCGCTCAAGGAAAAATCACGTAGCCCACGTGTATGGTCGTTCATGGAAAATTTGAAAAACACAGTTAGTGGTATATTTGTTGAACTTCAGTGCGCAGGGCATCAATTAATTAACAAACAGAAGGGTTCATGATAGCACAGCAGTTCATATGCACCAGCACACGTTTTGCCACCTCACCACAAGTCACGCAGTAATTCAAGGGACGCTCGGCTGAAACTCTCACCACTCTTTGTTCAATTGCGGTCAACTGAAGCACATGTCCACCATACAAATCAGTTAAACAATGGTGCTCTACCGATTTTTGCCTTTCATTCTCAAGATCTCTTCAGTTCCTTAAACAATTCCCGCCTGTCGCACTGTTGATCAAATTTCCTTCAAGTCAAGAGGACTGAGTTGAATTTCTCCAATGTCATTCGCTCAGATCCATTTCAGATTTCTTATGCATTAAGAGGAGACTGATTTCATATATCCCTGTCATCGTTTGTAGCTGAGTTTCATGCTCAGAAAAAGGATCAAGCTTCACTCATATAGAAACCTGAAATTTCCTTTCAGAAATCAAATATGTCCTCCAGCACTTAAACCCAAGACCGAAGATTGTTCCCTTGGGTAATTTTAAGAGGTTTAAATGTCCACATTCCACAGAGGCCGGATTGATCTCTACACTCTCATTCACTCAGCCTAAACTTCCAGGGTTCATCTCAGTTTTTGTGCATCAAAGAACATACTGATTACATGTATTGGTGGCTGTCTTTCTGATTAGAAAAAGGGTTGTTCTGTTCTGCATCTCAGACTTATTTATGTGCCAAGGACATGCTGGTTATTTGGAATGATGGCAAATTATTATTTAAATGGTGGTGACACCCGTTTCTATAGGAAGACAGAAAAAGCCACTACAGGACTTTCCTGTAGAAGCCAGCGAACAGTTTCTACAGGAAAGTTTGAAAAAAGGGCAGAAAAAGGAGAAATCGGCCGAGATTTTAGCTAAGGAGGTAGCACCTGTGTTGGCCACCCCAAGCACATCCATCCCCTCTATGAACACTCATTTCTTTCAAGGTTCGGGCACAATTTAGTCACAGTTCAACCTTCTACAGGAAGCTACAGGACTTTCCTGTAGAAGCCTTTTGGCAGGCCAGAGTCAATTTTGGAGAGGGATTCGAAGCATGAAGTCTGTTGAGGAGGCATGCAACCACCCTTTTCTTCCATCCTCCACTGGTTTCATCTCCTTTCGCCACCCTTGCTACCATCAGATTGAATATGCTTGCACACTCATACCAAGGCTGAGAATTCACTAGGAAAAGGAGCAAGTAGTGGGAAGAAGCAAAGAAGCATGGTTTCATGACAGAGAAGAGGACATCACTTCAGAAGCTTAGCATGACAAGGAGTCCATCAGGGCCATCAGATGAGGAGAGAGATTGGTTGCTCAGAGGATGAGCAACACTTTCAGTAGGGGGGTGATGATGAGCCCCAAAAATGTACAATTATTTGGGCTCATTCAACTTCCTAATTTGGCTTAGTCCACCATTCTCATTTGTTTATTGCATGTTTTTGATTATTTTTATGTTAATAGAGTGAATTTGGTTAGTCATTATGCCAACAAGTCTAATGGGTGCTTTGTGTAGCCTTTTTGGTCAACTTGGAGACAAAATTGAAGGTCTTAATGAGCACTTGGCAGCCAAATTCGTGGGAGAACAAGCTAGAGGATTTGTAGGGAGGTGTCCCCCTCATTTATGGGCCCTTACCTCGAATTCTCCACCATCAGCTCGGAGTTCAAAGGCCACCAAATCAATGAGCACAAGGGCAGCCAAGCAAGTCAAGTTGGATTGCTGTTAACTCCAAGTCTTGGGCAGCCAAGTCCCTAACTTTTAGGAGGACTGTTGGGTCCTCAAATTGTATAAATAAGAAGGCTTGGGGCCTCATTTGGGTTAGCTAGTGGGTAGTCGTTTTGTAGCTAGTTGGTAGTCAATTCGTTTAGCTAGTCAGTCATTTTGTTTTAGCCATTAGTTAGCCATTTTGTAATTCGATTTTTATGCAATAGACTAGCTTTGCTTTCAGCTCATGTTCAAGCTCTCCTTGTGGACAGTTTTGATGTACTTTTCATTTCTTGATTAATAAAGATGGATCCAGCTTTGCACCAGCTCTAAATCGTTCTTGGGAGGCTGTAGTTCTTGGGGTTGGGCCCATCTCAAGCGCCCAATACCTCCCTTGTTTATCTTTATGTGTTTGCTGCGTTCTTGAAATAAAATCTGCTCTTTAGACTTAATTCGTGCTTTGTTACTTAGGTTTCTTTTGATGGTTCAAGTAGCTTTTCATGTTTATAATAGATTGGTAGGAGTTTGTTATGCATTTAGATCTTTTGGCATGTTCTTTCTCACGTGATGTATATGGTTCTCTTTCCAAACAAAGCTGTTGTTTATTCATTTCATTGACAGTTGGATTGAGTTAGCTAGGACTTGGTTTGTTTGCAAGAATTCCTTGATTTGTGTGAATGAGCATTGTGCAGGGCATCTCTATCACCTTCATCACCTCCTCGTTCATTTGAGCCTCGTTCAGATCAGCTCCTCCATCACCAAGTCTGTTCCCTCATCTCCCATCTTCTCTTTTGCCAAGTAACCTTACCTTCTTCTCCATTGTTGCCTCAACTACCTTAAAACCAAATCAGCCTTCCACATATCATCTCATCACTCCATCCATCAGTTCCTAGGTCACTTCAGACCCCCATCCTACCTCCATAACCATCCATGCATCTTCCATCAACCATCCATCCTCAAAAATCCAATTCGTAAACATCCTGTAGAAGAATTACAGAACATCCTGTAGAAGACTTACATGACTATCCCGTAGAAACCCCTGCAGACTTCTTGTAGAAGTTCATAAACACGGTTGCATCTCATCCAAACTTTGTGAAACTCTCAGAGAGAATGTCAGGTATCCCTTAGACCATCTCTGTACCATCCCAACCTTTCCCAAAGCATTTCATCCCTTGATCCATCCCTGCACAGTGGAAAACTAGTTAGAAGCACATGCATGATAATTCCAACAACTTAATCAAAAATACAAAAAGATGTTTTCTTCAGATAGTGATAACTTAGACACATGCATTTTCACTTATTAGAAGTAATGGCATCCTTGGTTGAAGTTTCATTCACATTCTTTGCATTGTAGAGGTTAGACTAGTTAAATTAGGGTTTCCTAGGTTTACATGCTTTGATTTACTTTCAGTTCATTTTTGCCAAGTAGATTAGTCTTCTTTGAGCTAGCTTTCGTCCATCATTGATAAAGCTTCTTCTGTGAGCCTATAGAAGTTGGCTTGAGCCCTAGCGGACTTGTGCCAGCTGACCAAGTGACAACTGCGACAAGAGCTAGTACTTGTGCATACAGCACCGTCGCTTCCAAGTTTGTACGAACTACCGGGTTGATAAAATTAAGAGACAGGAAGCCCCAGGAGTTGTAGCATTATTGCTACAATACTGGAGCTCACCAGTCTGCTTACGTCACAGTCAACTATGGGGGTTGAGCTATTTGGTAATCCGCATGATAGTTGAAGGGTTGTAGACCGTAGGATTTGATTGTCTCCGTTATCCAACGGATATCGGGCCATAAAGAGATCGGGCTTTAACTTCAAAGGCGGACCCGAACTTTTATAGATCAAGGACTTATAATCCTTATGGACTCCGTAAGGGTGGTTAAGCGTCGCATAAGTTTATTGTGCGATTTCGCTATTGACCGTTAGATCAAGTGTGCCTTGATCAAACGATGAGGATCATTGATTAGTTTCACATCACAATATTTCATTAACCATGGCTTAAGAAATTGAAATTTGAGATGTGCAATGATCGGGGGTACTATCAACTGTTAGATTGGAGGGTTATGATCAACGGTGGAGATTTAAGCTGATAGGGATTGGGCCTAAGTGGACCTGATAAGTGTATGGACACAATTTTCTCTTATTTGGAGTCCAGTTTTGTGAAGTTAGGTGGGACCGACGTTAGTTTGTGGATTATGTGTTATATCGTTGTTAGGTGATTGGTGGGGTTTTTTTTTGTTTAAGCCCACAATGTAAAGGCTTCTGATATGTATAGGTGGGCCATAACCCACAAATTCATGTTAAGGTGATTATGAAAACCAGGGAAATTGCCTTTAGGTGGTTTTTCCTGCGTTAGAGTGGTATCAAAGTAGGTTAAGGTTTCTTGCGAGTAGAAAGAAGATTTTGTGGGCAAAAAGGGAAAGTCAACGTGGGACCGATTGTTGTTCAATCAACCTCCTGCATCATTTTAAGCGAAAGGAGGAGGTATAGTTATGTGAAGATTGGTGAGTTTGTGATCTTTATGTTGTTATGCAAGTAGTAGTATAAGAAGGTGAGAAAACTAGATTATGGAGTGCTCATATGGTTCCACAAAAGAGAGAACCAGAGATATGCTGAAAGACTAAGCTAGGAGGGAAGCTTAGTGAGGTATGGTGTAGTAGAGAATACTATTACTACAGAGGTTTTGTTGCAGCTCACAGAAAGATCATGAAAGTAGTTCCACTGAGGAAGTGGGTAGAATTGCTATGGGATGAAGGAGAAGCATATGACCTAGAGGTCATAATTTTTTTTGTGCCTCGGGAATCTAATTTATGAGCATCCAACCACCCTTAATAAAAAGTTAAAGTCAAAGATATGGAGGATGAGACATGGACAACCATGTAAACCTGGAGCAAATTTCTATTAAAAACGAGCTAATTTGATGGAATTTATAAGTCTCAAGAAGACTTAATTTAATGTAATTATCTACCATGTATGTGTGTTGAGAGATTTAGGAGATTTGTGAGAGGAAATCGTGGATCTGAGATGATCCACGACTTTGTAACTTCTCTATAAAGAGTCTATGTGTGTGAGAAGAGATAAAAGAGAGGGGCATGAAACATTTGTGTAAACAAAGTGTGGATTCAATGTAGCTGAGAGGAGAATTTGTGACTAAGGTTGAAATGCCTTTGATTGTAATTATACTGTGTATAATATAAACTGTGTTATGCGGAATTCGTATGTCTGTGTGTTTATGTGATATTGAGTTAATTCCTGTGTTATCGGTTCATTGATCGACCATCATTCACTATAAGGATCGATGCCGATCCAATGTTAACAAGTTAACTACTGTATGAGTGTGAACAGAGTATGGCAGAGTTAATGGATGTTTGATGTAATTTCCATCATAAGCAAAGAAGTGCAGAGGGAGCTGTCAGATCATTTAGATCGACGAATATAAATGTCGGAAGAAGAATGGCGGAGGATTAGACCGTGGGGGATAGGAGTGTACGGATGTCTTAATCACGGTTGAAGGCCCACACTCAATCTTAACCATCGATCCCATAGTCAATGCTTATGTCATAGTCAACTACGGGGGTGAGCTGTTTGGTAATCCATGTGCTAGTTGAAGGGCCGCAAACCATAGGATTTGATGGCCTCTGTTATCCAATGGATATCGGGCCATAAAGAGATCGAGCTTTAACTTCAAAGGCGCACCCGAACTTTTATAGACCGAGGACTTATAATCCTTATCGGCTCCGTAAGGGTGGTTAAGAGTCATGCAAGTTTCTCGTGCGATATCGCTATTGACCGTTAGATCAAGCGTGCCTTTGTTGGGTCCCTATAATACTAGTGATTACCCCATTACTATTGTAGTTATACCCCTTCTTAATATTGTTGTGCCCCTATTGCCCCCATATTGTTATTACTGTGCCCCATAGAATCCCTCTATTGTTATTTTTGTGGCTTTATATTATTATTGTTAGGTCGGCTGGATTATATTGTGACTCCTTAGACTCCTATATATAGAAAGGAGGTTTTGTCATTTGTATCATCCAAGAATTGTTCATTTATGTAATGTAAAGGAGGTTTCCCCCTCGAAGAGGCTGAATTCTAAGGCATGGATCTCTATTTTCTATCTTTTTGTGAGCTGGTTTCATAACATTTGGTATCAGAGCTTTGGATTCTAGGGTTTCGCTGCTCCAAACAGGTCATCGTTGAATTTTCACTATAACTTTTTTCTGTGACGTTTCAGAAGTCGCAAAAAAAACCCATTTGAGAAGAAATCGCGCTGAACCTTGGGTCCAAATTTCAGAGCTTTTTGCGTGATATTGGTGGAGATATGATCTCAGGAAGTTGGTCTTTTTGCAGACTCCTGAATTACATTCAAAACAGGTGACCTAGGGAAAATCATCATAACTTTCTCTCTGGGGTTCGGATTGAAGTTGCGTAAGAAGGTACAGAAAGAGGACGGACCGTAGTTTCTTGTGGGTGTTTTTCAGATCCAAAGGTCGAAACAATGACTCGTGGCACGTCGTACAAGTTCGCTCTACTGAACTAGTCTATAATCAAGTCACTGTGGGAGATTTCGCATAACTCTTCCTTGGAGAATCCAATTTGGGTCAGACTTGTGGCATTGGAAAGAGGACATAGAGGGCTACTACAGGTCACAAATTCAAAACTAGATGATTAGAAAGTACAGAGATACATCAGAGGCAATATCGAGCTCCTACAAAGTGAAAAAAGGTGTGTAGATTTTCTTTAATTTTTGCTTAAGCTTGGTTTGAAAATTTATTTTGAAGGAAGTCAAAGGGCATATTAGAGAATTATTATCGGTAACTGATGCCCCGAGGAAAGAAAATGCAAACACCTAGTAAGGAACCTGAAAGCTCTAGCATGACTCATGAAGAAGAAGAAGAAATGCTATATGATATATCAAAATTACAAGAACAAGTGCAACAAGTGTCACTTGCACAAAAAGCAACATAATCTAAGATGGATGGTTTAAGGAAAGATGTAGAAGCTAAGATGGATGGTTTAAAGAAGGGTGTAGAAGTTAAGATGTATTGTTTAAAGAAGCGCGTAGAAGCTAAGATGGATGGCATGGAAGCTAAGGTGAACGACATGGACGCTAAAATTGATAGCATGGATGATAAGATGGAAGAATTGAAGATAAATATGAATAAGTTGCTACAAGAAATGGTCACTAAGGGTGAAAGGGTACTAAAGGAAACTCATGATGAGAACAAAAGAAATGTTAATCATGATTCCATAGACTCTAATGTTGGATCGAAGACTCACCATATTCCAAAAATCGATATGAGGAAGTTTGATGGCAAGGATCCCGCCACATGGATATTACAGATGGAGCAATTCTTCGATCTCAATAATGTGCAAAACACACAAAAGGTACGTATGGAAACTTTATATTTGGAACCAAATCAGTTTGTATGGTATCAATGGCTTTTCTCTCGTAAACAATTTATCACTTGGGCAATTTTTACGGAAGAATTGATAGCACATTATGAGGATACAAAAAGCAACACTTTTTTTAGCCAATTGATAAGTCTCAAACAAAAGGGTTCAATAATGGAGCACATTGAGGAGTTCCAAAAATTGAACATAAGGGTAAAAGATATTCCAGAGGAGCATAGGATTGATGTGTTCATAGGGTCTTTAAAGGATAATATCCAACATGATGTTCGCCTTTGGGAACCTGATTCATTAGAGAAGGCATTCAGGTTAGCAAGAAAAATGGAAAGCAAAATTATGGCAACTAGGAAGCATACCACTCACAACTATAAAGACGGAAGTGTTGTTGCCGCTAGTCTTCCACAACCTATAAGGTTGACACCACAACAATTGGAAGAAAAAAGAGCAAAAGGGCTTTGTTACATTTGTGATAGCAAATACACTAAAGGTCATAAGTGTGCTGAGAAGAAATTATTCTACATAGATTGTGAAGAGGAAGAAGAAAAGGAGCAAGAAAGGTCAAAAGAAGAGGATATACTCCAGGAACAAAGCCTAGATAAAGAAGAAATAAATCCGACCATATCTTGTAATGCATTGGCGGGAATTACCACTCCTCAAACCATCAAGATAGAAGGACAAATCAAGAAGAAAAAGGTAATAGTGTTGATTGATTCAGGAAGTACCCACAATTTTATTCATTGTAAGGTAGCAAAAGAATTGAATTGCTTCTTATATCCAGCACCAGAGTGTCAAGTGATGATTGCAAATGGAGGAACAATAAATTGCTCTGGAAAGTGCCATAATATCAAGCTATCCATGGGAGAATATGTATTGACTAGCCCAATGCTTTCCATTCCAATGGGAGGTGCTGATGTTGTACTAGGAGTCCAATGGCTACAATCCTTGGGTACAATAGCTTTTAATTTTCAAGAACTTTTCATGAAATTTTCTGTGGAAGGAAAGGAAGTTGAATTAAGGGGTATTGCAGGGAAACCGGGAAAGATAATCAGCTCTAATGGTATGACAAAGCTTCTAAAAAAGGAACAAAGAGGTGTAATTGCACAATTATGTTCGCTAGATGTTTCCACATTGGAATCATCTATTTCTCCAGATCTCCAAAAAGTCTTGGACAATCATTCCAAGGTATTTGAGACTCCCAAAGGTCTCCCACCTATTCGTGATCATGATCATGCTATTCATCTGATTCCAGGAAGTGTTCCTCCAAACATCAGGCCGTACAGATATCCCTATGCCCAAAAGAGTGAAATTGAACGTATGGTTGCAGAAATGCTAGAGGCTGGTATAATTCAACCAAGTCAAAGTTCTTTCTCTGCTCCAGTAGTATTGGTGCACAAGAAGGATGGATCATGGCGCATGTGTCCAGATTATAGGGAGCTCAACAAGCTCACTATTAAAGATAAGTTTCCCATTCCTGTCATTGATGAATTACTGGATGAATTGCATGGATCAATTTACTTCACCAAGTTGGATCTTCGTTCGGGATATCATCAAATCAGAATGAAGATTGAAGACATTCCGAAAACAACATTTAGAACTCATGAGGGTCATTATGAATTTTTGGTCATGCCTTTTGGCCTTACCAATGCACCTTCAACATTTCAAGGTTTGATGAATTCAATTTTCAAACCATTCCTTAGAAAATTTGTGTTAGTATTTTTTGATGATATACTAATCTACAACAAGTCTTGGAAGGATCATGTTGAACATGTTGACAGGGTGCTACAACTATTGGAGGAGAAACAATTATATGCAAAAAGATCCAAATGTTTCTTTGGAGTACAAGAGGTGGAATATCTGGGTCATATTGTATCTCATGAAGGAGTTAAGGTAGACCCTAGCAAAATTAAAGCCATTAAGGAATGGAAAATTCCCACATCCATAAAGCATCTGCGAGGATTTCTCGGGTTGACAGGGTATTATCGCAAGTTTGTTAAGAATTATGGGAGAATAGCAGCACCTCTAACAACATTATTGAAGAAAGATGCATTTTCATGGACTCCAGAAGCAACAAAGGCCTTTGAACATCTTAAAGAGGCAATGTGCCAAGCACCGGTCTTAGCTACACCGGACTTCACAAAAACCTTTATTGTGGAATGTGATGCTTCAGGAAATGGAATTGGTGCTGTTTTAATGCAAGATGAAAGACCCATTGCTTTTGAAAGTCGTCCAATCAAGGGAAAGTTTTTACACAAAGCTATTTATGAGAAGGAAATGTTGGCAATACTCCATGCACTTAAGAAATGGCGACCCTACCTAATGGGAAGACACTTCAAGGTAAAAATGGATCATGATAGCCTTAAATACTTTTTAGAACAAAGATTATCCTCTGAAGAGCAACAAAAGTGGGTCACAAAGATGTTGGGTTATGACTTTGAAATCATCTACAAAAAAGGGAAGCAAAATGTGGTGGCAGATGCACTCTCAAGAAAGGATGAGGATGTGGAAGCATTGTTGTGTGCCATTTCTATTATCCAACCAGATTGGATAAACGAAGCAAGGGAGGAATGGAAGAATGACGAAGAAGTGTGGGCACTTATTCGAAAGTTACAACAAGATTCCAGTATGTCTGATACATTTAGCTGGCAAAATGATTCGTTATGGTACAAAGATCGCTTATACCTCTGTAAGAATTCCCAGCTAAAACAAAAGATTCTTATGGAATTGCACACTTCTCCCTTAGGAGGGCACTCAGGATTTTTAAAAACTTACCACAGGGTTAAGAAGGAATTTTTTGGGATGGCCTTAAATCAGATATTCAAAAGTTTGTGGCGGAATGTTTGGTTTGCCAACAAAATAAAGTTGAAACAATTAAGACACCAGGTCTATTACAACCTTTATCCATTCCAAGCCAACGTTGGGAGGAGGTTTCAATGGATTTTATCACAGGTTTACCCAAGTCTGAGGGAAAGAGTGTCATCATGGTGGTAGTTGACAGACTTACCAAGTATGCACACTTTTGTGCATTATCACATCCATTTAAAGCCAGTACAGTTTCTACTGCATTTATGGAAACAATTCAAAAGCTACATGGAAACCAAAAGATTATTGTAAGTGACAGAGATCCCATTTTCACTGGAAATTTTTGGACATAATTATTTTCTTGTCTTGGTACTCAGTTAGCTCATAGCTCATCTTATCATCCTCAATCTGATGGGCAAACTGAGATAGTAAACAAATTTTTGGAAGGATATCTTCGTTGCTTTGTATCTGATAAACAGACACAATGGGTCAAATGGTTGCCTCTGGCTGAATGGTGGTATAACACTTCCTTCCATACAGCAACAAAAATGACCCCATTTATGGCACTTTATGGGTATCAACCACCATCCATCACATCATATTTAAGAGAAAATTCTAAGGTTCAGGCAGTGGAACATCACATCGAACATCAACAACAAGTCCTCCAACTCTTAAAGGATAACCTCGTGTTGGCACAGAATAGAATGAAACAACAGGCAGATCAACATCGCAGTGAAAGAAGTTTTGATGTAGGTGATTGGGTATTCCTACGGCTACAACCATATAAGAAAATGTCCCTCAAGCAAGCTAAGAAGGATAATAAATTATCACCAAAGTATTATGGTCCGTACAAGGTGTTGCAAAAGATTGGTACTATGGCATACAAATTGGAGCTTCCTGCAGCTTCTCGATTGCACCCAGTTTTCCATGTTTCATGTTTAAAGAAGGTTATAGGCGACAAGCTCCCAGTTCAAACAATATTGCCAGAACTTGACGAGGAAGGAAAAATTATATTGGAACCGGAAGCAGTCACAGAAACAAGAACTCGACAGCTACAAAATCGATCAATTTCAGAGTATCTTATCAAGTGGAAGAACTTATCCGCTGAAGATTCCACATGGGAGGATGAGAATTTTATGCAGAAGTATCCAGAACTACTCAAGCGTTGAGGACAACATTTTTTTGAAGGAGAGGGGCATGTTGGGTCCCTATAATACTAGTGATTACCCCATTACTATTGTAGTTATACCCCTTATTAATATTGTTGTGCCCCTATTGCCCCCATATTGTTATTACTGTGCCCCATAGAATCCCTCTATTGTTATTTTTGTGGCTTTATATTATTATTGTTAGGTCGGCTGGATTATATTATGACTCCTTAGACTCCTATATATAGAAAGGAGGTTTTGTCATTTGTATCATCCAAGAATTGTTCATTTATGTAATGTAAAGGAGGTTGCCCCCTCGAAGAGGCTGAATTCTAAGGCGTGGATCTCTCTTTTCTATCTTTATGTGAGCTGGTTTCATAACAGCCTTGATCAAACGGTGGAGGATCAATGATTAGTTTCACATTGCAATATTTCATTAACCGCGACTTAAGAAATTGTGATTTGCGATGTGCGATAATAGGGGGTATTATTAGCTATCATATTGGAGGGTTATGATCAACGGTGGAGATTGAAGCCGATAGGGCTTGGGCCTGAGCAGACTCGAGAATTGTATGGACACGAGTTTATTTTATTTGGAGTTTGGTTTTGTGCATTCAAGTGGGACCGGAATTAGTTGGCGGATTATGTGTTATATCGCTGTTAGGTGATTGGTGGGGTTTTTTTTTGTTTAAACCCACAATGTAATGGCTTCCAATTTCTATAGATGGGCCATAACCCACAGGTTCACGGTAAGGTGATTATGAAAACCTGGGAAATTTCCTTTAGGCTTTTTTTCCTGCGTCAGGTGTATTACTTTTAATTTTGAGGTTATACGTTATAAAATGCTTTTGGATTTGCTCAATCTTTCTTCAGTATTCTCTAAAGATGTTGCAACCCCAAACCTCACATCCATATAAGATAATATGAGTGACTAAAGTTTCAAAGAGGAACTTCTTTCTATCCCACGTTACGAGGTTTGTTGTTTTACAATTATTTTCAACACCCAAATAAGCTTTCCAGCCCCCATTAATCCTTTTATCAATGCTATAGGTCCAGTTGAGCTTGTGATGAATATCAATTCCTAGGTACTTGTATGACAATCCCTTGGATTTAATATTATTCCCTTGGGTTTGAAATCCCTTGGGGTTTTAGTAGTAACCCCTTGGGTTTATTAAAATCCCTTGGGTTTATTAAAATCCCTTGGGTTTATTATAATCCCTTAGGTTTATTATAATCCTTTGGGTTTATAATATCAATCCCTTGGGTTTATTAATCGAGGGGTTCATATTCCTAGGGTATAATATTATTCATAGGGTTTATAATATTAATCCTTGGGTTTATTATCATGGTCAACCATGGTCAATAACCATGGTGACATTGTGTGAGAGATTGTCTCATGGTCCAATATCACATTGTAACAACAATGGTCAACCATGGTCCAACGTTGCATTGTTATAATGATTGTGTCAGTATGAAATCAACCATGGTAAATGAGGGTCAACCATGTTTATTTTTGGGTTTATAATATTTATCTTAGGGTTTATATACCTTGGGTTTATAATATTAATCCATTGGGTTTAATATTATTCCCTTGAGTTTATAATCCTTTGGGTTTTTAGTATTAATCTCTTAGGGTTATCATTCCCTTCAGTTTATAATATTGATCCCTTGGGTTTATTAATCTAAGGGTTCATATTCCTAGGGTATAATATTATTCAAAGGGTTTATAATATTAATCAATTGGTTTAATATAAATGCCTTGGGTTTATAATCATCATCAACTATGGTCCAACGTTGCATTGTGAGAAAGATTGTATCACAATGTGTATTAATCCCTTGGGTTTATGATACTCCCTAGGGTTTTTAGTATTAATATCTTGGGTTTATAATATCAACCCATTAGGATTATTAATATTAAACTCATTGATATTATATACCCAAGGGAATAAAAAACCCAAGGGATTAATACTATAAACCCTAGGGAATATAAACCCAAGGGAATAATATTAAATTGAAGGGATTAATACTATAAGCCCTAGGTATATAAACCGTAGGTATATTAATATAAATCCCATGGGTTTACACTCATGGTCGACCATGGTCAATGTTGGGACTCATAAATGTCTTCGCTATTCCTTACATTTCATCATCCCATTAACCCTTTATCATATCATTTTCATAAATACATTTGGGTTTCACCTTCTTATTTTCCATTTTATTCATTTTTGTATTACAAGTGAATTTATGATTAAATATTAGAAAATATACATATTTTTACATATATCTCAAGAATATGTGAGTTTTGTGATGTGTAGGAAATATGTGAAGAATTAATATCTCCTCCACCATATTAAGGAGATAATTATGCAAGCCTATTCCTAAGGAGAAAATCATGGAGGATTTGGATTGGCATATCTTATCCAATTCCTAAGGAGAAAATCATGGAGGATTTGGTTGGCATATCTTATCCAATTCCTAATGAGAAGATCATGGAGGATTTGGTTGGCATATCTTATCCAATTCCTAAGGAGAAGATCATGGAGGATTTGGATTGACATATCTTATCCAGGATATGTGAGAGATTTTTGGAGGATTCAAAGGGATCATATTTTGTAATAATGGGAAAGTGGTTAAAAATGCTTGAGAGATTTGTGGCATCATATTTTGTAATAATGGGAAAGTAGTTAAAAATGGTTGCGAGATTTATGGAACTAAAGAGAGATTAGTGGATGATCATTATGAGTTTGTTACTCATCCCATTGTATAAATAGGAGTACAATCTCCTCCATTTGTAATCTGGAAGTTTTTGTAATCTTAGAATTTTGGAGTATGTAATCTTAGAAGCTTAGAGTTGCAATCTTAGAAGCTTAGAGTTGTAATCTTAGAGTTGGTTTGTAATGGAGATTTTGAAATAAAGGATCATACTTCAATTTTGCTTCTACATCTGAGTCTCCATTGAAGTGGTGTGCTTGTGGAGTTATGGAGGGCCCCCATGGCCTCACTTGCATGCTTATTTGTTTATAATTTACTTTATGTTTTTGTTTGATTTCAGCTTTCAAGTTTTATTAAATGTTCTAATATTGGAAGGATCTTATTTGAAAGTGTTTTTGTAAAAGAACCATAAGATCTCATACAATTATTAGATCTAGGTTTATTTCATTTCAGCTTTTAATTTCTTATTAGATGATCTAATTTTGGAAGAGATCTTGTAGAATATGTTCTTGTAAGAGAATCATAGATCTCAAACAATTGTTAGATCTAGGCTTGATTAGTTATTGAAAGAGATCTTAATGAATATGTTCCGTTAAGGGGACTTTAAGATCTTGGAAAAATTAGGAATCTTTCTAGATCTATATATTTTAGATAAAAACTTCTAAGTTTACCTTCCCGGGTTGACATTATATTAAACTCTAATTTGCATCCGCATTTTAGACCACACGGTCAACCATGGTATAATTTCACAATGTGGCAAAGATTGTCTCAATATGAAAATAAACCATGGTCCAATGTAGCATTGTGACAAAGATTGCCTCAACATGAAAATCAACCATGGTAAACCATGGTCAACCGTGTTTATTTTAGGGTTTATACTATTTATCTTAGGGTTTATATACCTTGGCTTTATAATATTAATCCTTTGGTTTAATATTATTCCCTTGGGTTTATAATCCCTTGGGGTTTTAGCATTAAACCGTTGGGGTTTTAGTACGGTCCAACGCCACATTGTGATAGAAAATTTCCATATGAAAACGAGCCTTGCTCAACCATGGCCAGCCATGGTCAACCAAGGTCCAACGTTGCATTGTTAGAAATATTGTCTCACAATGGATATTAATCTCTTGGGTTTAATATTATTCCCTTCGGTTGATTTTCATATCAATCCCTTCGGTTTATTAATCTAAGGCACATATTCCTAAGTTATAATATTATTCATAATATTTATAATATTAATCCTAGGGTTTAATATAAATCCCTTTGGTTTATACTCCTGGTTGACCATGGTCAATCATGTTTATTTTAGGGTTTATAGTATTTATCTTAGGGTTATATTAGTATTAATACCTTGGGTTTATTATTCCCTTCGGTTTATTAATCTAAGGGTTCATATTCATAGGGTATAATATTATTTATAGGGTTTATAATATTAATCCACATGTTCAATATAAATCTCTTGGGTTTATAATCATGGTCAACCATGGTCCAACGTCACATTGTGACAGATTTTCCCAATATGAAAATCAGTCATGATCCTAAGTCACATTGTGACAAATATTGTCTCGATATGAAAATCAATCATGGTCAACCATGGTCCAATGTCGCATTGTGACAAAGATTGTCTCACTATGAAAATGAACCATGGTCAAGCATTGTCAACCATGGTGATTCATGGTCCAATGTGACATTGTGACAAATATTATCTCAATATGAAAATCAACCATGGTCAACTATGGTCCAATGTCGCATTGTGACAAAGATTGTCTCAACATGAAAATCAGCCATGGTAAACCATGTTTATTTTAGAGTTTATAATATTTATCTTAGGGTTTATATACCTTGGGTTTATAATATTAATCCCTTGGGTTTAATATTATTCCCTTGGGTTTCCAATCCCTTGAGGTTTTATTATTAACCCCTTGGGTTTATTATAATCCCTTGGGTTTATTAATCAAAGAGTTCATATTCCTAGGGTATAAATTATTCATAGGGTTTATAATATTAATCCTTGGGTTGAATATAAATTCCTTGGGTTTATAATCATGGTAAACCATGCTCAATAACCATGGTCACATTATGTCATAGATTGTCTCATGGTCCAATGTCACATTGTGATAACAATGGTCAACCATGGTCCAACATTGAATTGTTACAAAGATTGTGTCAGTATGAAAATAAACCATGGTAGACGAGGGTCAACCATGTTTATTTTAGGGTTTATAATATTTATATTTTGGTTTATATAACTTGGGTTGATAATATTAGTCTCTTTGGTTTAATATTATTCCCTTGGGTTTTTAGTATTAATCTCTTGGGTATATTATTCCCTTTAGTTTATAATATTGATCCCTTGGGTTTATCAATCTAAGGGTTCATATTCCTAGGGTATAATATTATTGAGGGGGTTTGTAATATTAATCCTTTGGTTTAATATAAATCCCTTGGATTTATAATCATGGTCAACCATGGTCCAACATCAGATTATGACAAAGATTGTCTCAATATGAAAATATACCATGGACAACCATTGTCAACCATCGTCAACCATCGTCCAACATCATATTATGACAAATATTATTTTAATATGAAAATCAATCTTGGTCAACCAAGGTCCAATGTTGCATTGTGAGAAAGATTGTCTCACAATGTGCATTAATCTCTTGGGTTAAATATTATTCCCTTGGGGTTTTAGTATTAATCCCTTGGGTTTATTATTCTTTGGGTTTATAATATCAATCACTTGGGTTTATTATTCCCCAGTCAACCATGGTCCAACATGGAATTGTTATAAAGATTGTCTCAATATTAAAATCAACGATGGTCAATCATGTTTATTTTATCGTTTATAATATTTATCTTAGGGTTGATATACGTTGGATTTATAATATTAGTCCCTTGGGTTTAATATTATTTCCGTGGGTTCATAATCCCTTGGGGTCTTAGTATTAATCCTTTCGGTTTATTATTCCTTTGGGTTTCTGATGTCAATCCTTTGGGTTTTTATTCCCTTAGGTTTATAATATTAATGATGGTCAGCCATTGTCAATCATAGCCAACCATGGTCAACCATGGTTGAATGTCACATCGTGACAAGGATTGTCTCACCATGAAAATAAACCATGTTTATTTTAGTTTTTGTAATATTTATATTAGGGTTTACCAATGTTTGGTTTATAATATTAGTCCCTTGGGTTTAATATCTATTCCCTTGGGTTCATAATCCCTTGGCGTTCTAGTTTTAATCCATTAAGTTTATTATTCCTTTGGGTTTATAATATCAATCCCTTGGGTTTATTATTCCCTTAGGTTTATAATATCAATCATGGTCAACCATTGTCAATCATAGCCAACCATGGTCAACCATGTTTGAATGTCGCATTGTGATAAGGATTGTCTCACCATGGAAATAAACCATGTTTATTTTAGTGTTTTTAGTATTTATATTTGGGTTTACCAATGTTGGGTTTATAATATTAGTCCCTTGGGTTTAATATTATTCACTAGGGTTTAATATTATTCCTTGGGTTCATAATCCCTTGGGGGTTTAGTATTAATCCTTTGGTTTTATTATTCCTTTGGGTTTATAATATCAATCCCTCGGGTTTATTATTCCCTTAGATTTATAATATCAATGATGGTCAACCATTGTCAATCATAGCCAACCATGGTCAATCATGGTTGAATATCCATTGTGACAAGGATTGTCTCACCATGAAAATAAACCATGTTTATTTTAGTGTTTGTAATATTTATATGTGGGTTTACTAATGTTGGGTTTTTAATATTAGTCCCTTGGGTTTAATATTATTCCCTTGGGTTCATAATCCCTCGGGTTTATGTTTCCCTTGGGTTCATAATAAAAATCCATTGGGTTTATAATATCAATCATGGTCAACCATAACCAACCATGGTCAACTGTGGTCAATCATGGTCTGATCTCACATTATGAAACAAATTGTCTCCACTTAGGGTTTATATGCTTTGGGTTTATAATATTAGCCCCTTGGGTTTAATATTCTTCCCTTAGGTTTATAATCCCTTCGGGTTTTAGTATTAATCCCTTGGGTTTGTTGTTCCTTTGGGTTTATAATATAAATCACTTAGATTTATTATTCCATGGTCAACCATGGTTTATTATGAAGTCAACCATGGTCCAACATGGAATTATGAGAAGGATTGTCTCAATATGAAAATCAATGATGGTCAATCATGTTTATTTTAGTGTTTATAATATTTATCTTAGGGTCTATATACGTAGGGTTTATAATATTAGTCCCTTGGGTTTAATATTAATCCCTTGGGTTCGTAATCCCTTGGGGTTTTAGTATTAATCCTTTGGGTTTATTATTCATTTGGGTTTATAATATCAATCACTTGGGTTTATTATTCCCTTAGGTTTATAATATCAATCATGGTCAACCATTGTCAATCATAGCCAACCATGGTCAGCCATGGTTGAATGTCGCATTGTGACATTGATTGTCTCACCATGAAAATAAACCATGTTTATTTTAGTGTTTCTAATATTTATATTAGGGTTTACCAATGTTGGGTTTATAATATTAGTCTCTTGGGTTTAATAATCCCAAGGGATTGATATTGCCTTGTGTTCATAATCCCTTGGGGTTTTAGTATTAATCCCTTGGGTTTATAATATCAATCATGGTCAACTTTATTAATCTCTTGTGTTTGTAATATCAATCCCTTGCGCTTCTTGATCCCTTAGGTTTTTAATATTTATCCCTTAGCTTCACTAATTCCTTGGGCTTATAATATTAAACAGTTAGGTTTATTAGTTCATTGGGTTTATAATTTTAATAATCCCTTTGGTTTATTATTCCCTTGATTTTAAAATATTAATTCTCATGCTTTATTAATTCAACCATGTTTATTTTAGTATTTTTAATATTTATCTTAGGGTTTGTATACCTGGGGTTTATAATATTAATCCCTTTTATTTAATATTATTCCCTCAGTTCATAATCCCTTGGGTAATAATATAATAATAATAATTATAATATATTATAATAATAATAATAATATAATATAATAGTTATTATTATTATTATTATTATTAATTAATATTACTAATATTATTATTATAATAGTAATATAATAATCATATATATATATATATATATATATATATATATATATATATATATATAGTTGTTATTATTTATATAATTATTAATAATCATAAATAGTTGGTGTTTGAAAAAATACACATAATAATTATTAACGTGGTCGATATAAGTCTATTAGCGTATATCAACCACATTAGAAAATGTGGTTGTATATATGCTTCATATATGCCTATTTGCATATATCAACCATATTTACTAATGTGGTTGTGCTAGTAACTATGTGATGCTATATGCAGATCTATGAAGACTGCATTTACAATTTTAAAAAAATTATTAGTAAATAGAGAATTACAACAACTATGTGTAGTAGATATGTAAAGACTACACTTATAATTTAAAAACCAAAATATTAAGTGACTAATCATTTTTGTTAGAACATATATGGAAATGAGATAGATAAACGTGCAATACATATTATTTGAATGATGCATATACAAATACAATTTTATGAATTTTGGTTTTATATTTCAAAGTAATTTCTTCATCTTCACATTCATCTATGGTTTTTCACTTTTCTCACAAGTGAATAAACATAATAATTAAGGATTATGTTTCCAACATTCCCCTTTTGATCTAAAATGGTGTATGTGACTTTAAGAAAAAGCTAAAATATGAAAGTGAATAATAATGAATTGATAGATGTGTTTTTTTGAATATGGTGGTTTAAAGGACCACAAATCATATCGGTAATACAATTCGAAGTCAAAGTCTTCTATTGTTGGTGGTTTAACGATGACTATCAACTCTAAAACTTTGCTCAAAGTAATATTAGAATTTGATGTCTTTTGTTGTAGCTCCTAGGGACAACCCCCGGGTTGAGGAGAGGTCATTGCCTAGGAAATCTTAGTCTCTCTTGAAGATGGATCAGTGCTACTCAAGAGATAAATATAAATGATTCACAATTTGGCTCAATTTCCCTTCTCATAGGCAGATTCAATATGCATATAAACAATATACATCATTCCCAAGAGCAAATATTCGGGTCTGGTGGCCTACACACAAGAAAATGCAGCTTGATTGGTCATTGCAGTAAAGATGGAGAGGAGAAATATCAGGAAGGAACCTAGTGCAAGGGGTTAGACAAAATAGAATCTTATTCAATAAATCCTAGTAGAATTGTGAAAAGATAAAGGAAATGAAGTGCATAAATTATGGAGCGCATTTAAGGCTGTCAAATAAATATCTCATCAGTAATTTTTGCTACAACATAACATAAGTAAATCTGTAATCTTACATGTATCATCTGTTATTACATAACATAGATGAATCTAAAATCTTGCGGGTATTGTCTTTGATCACATAACATTAGTAAATCTATGAGTTAAAGAGTGAATCCAACAGCTACAATTACACAATTTCTGAAAGAAAAGAAAAAAACACGTGAAGTGACACGCAGAGGAAGAACACATACTACATATTCTAATGCTTGGAATCACCAAAAAATTCTTCATTAATCTTCAAAATGAAATACTTGCCATAGGCCCAAACTTATTAAATTAACAAGACAATTACAACCTCTAGAATAGGAATATCGAACCATGGAACCTCTCTCTGAAAACAGAATTTGAAACCTCTTAAAATAGAATTCAGAACCTTCTTATGATTTTTTTCTCCCTTGTTATAGGGAGAACCAAAATTAGAACACTTACAAAATATCTTGGAATGCTCCAACTGTTTGGACTACACAATTGTGTGAGTGTCTGACAATAATGATTTCATAACAGGCTTCATTCTTTTCTTGAAAATGCAATATTAACTAAAACATAAAAAACCCAAGGTGTCATAATCGACACATAAAACTATTTTCATTGTCGATTCCTCTGATTTTCTCAGGCGGACTCAGGCTGCATGATCTGGGTTAGTAAGGGGTTGATGATTTGGCCACACCTCTACCATTTTATTCCTCCCATGGTTATCTACAAATTCACATGTCGTTTTCTACCTCTAACCACTTGGATTATCACTTTCGAAACTGGTCGTGATTTTGTGTGGTGGCGTGGAAGGTGTTATACACAACCTGATGGTTGAACGAAACTAATAGTTGCCAACCCATTCATCCTCTATACTCCTTTGCATTACAGTATTAGAGCTTTAGCATATCGTAACTCTGTTTAAAAGAAATGTTACGAAATCGAAAAGGTTTGATGCCTTTAGCCCCTTTATGCTTAGCTCCTTTTTGTTTATCCACCATAGGACCATGTGTTGTGACTCAAGGCTTCATAACTCACTTCATTGGAGATTTTGGAGCCTTGTGTATCATAATTTTTATTAACATAGGCTTACGATATTTCAAAATCTTGATTGACCTTTGGTTTGTTTTTTTAAGCCCCCTTATTGTATTTCCTTTAAGGGAATGGGAGTTGTGACCGATGGCGTAGCACTTATGTGCCAAGGCCTTTAGAATCCTGCTGGGGGCTTATCTCTTAGTGTATTTTCTCTCCACCTTTGGTTTTCTGAGTTGTATGACCAAACACAGTCAACATCGGAGCCCCCTTCCATCGTAACTTTTTAAAAAATGCTTTTACACTCAAGTTATGATATTTACATCACCGATAGCACTTGGGTGCTCAACCACTCTACGCTTCTGGTTCTTTGGGTCTTAATGCCCATGTTACACTAGACATCAGAAGCCTCTTTCATCATAACTTTTTCAAAATGTCATTTGCACAGGAGTTACGAAATCTACATCCTCTGAGATACTGAACTTAGATATGAAATCATGCTTATGTCATCATCTCCACGTAGCGCCTCCTTAGTGGTGACATATGTCACACTGATTCACCCCATTAGGTCTCCCAAAACACTGAATTTAACTACAATGTGTCCTCCATTTCTACAAGACCTCTCTCATCTCACATCTCTCACAGATATAAATGACACAGCAAGCTTGCAGAAATATGAACTGGTGGAAATTTTATTATATGGATGCAGATTTTACATAAAGATGTTTTCTTTACAGAGATTGACTGTCATTGCATTTACCGGAATTTCTACCGTTCGCAAGGAACAAGTATTACCAGAGGCTGCCTGGCAATAAACAGACTCTGCCTCAGAAATTTTACAAACTCACAAATATACAGAAATTTCGTATTGGTTCAGCCACTTTAGGTTCTCACCAGTGCCGAGCACACTGATGCGTAGGCTTCCAAACCAAAACTATAAGACCTGAGTGAATATTTCGTGATGCAAGCAGATCAGACACTATGGTCCGCAGATGCAGAGCAGGAAAAATCACTCGACCCAAAACTCAAGACTCAAGACTCTCTCCAAACCCGAATGAATCTTACTTCGCAGCTATCTCTTATTTATAAAGCTGGAAGGGAACAAACATCCGTGAATGGACTGTGTCCATACTGATGACTCAGAAATAAAGTACTGGACAGACCTGGGCAAATCGCCGAAAGCAAGATTCGGGCATAGGACAATATTGTCCTATGTTATCTCATCCCTACTCTTTTTCAGAGAGCCTGAGGCATGTGGGGACCGAATCTTCATACATATAGTAATTTACACAGAGGATATTCATAAAAGAGAACCCTCGAAAGACTGAAATGACTAAAAAGACGAGATATGCAAATCTCAAGACGTACAAAGTGGAGATTCCAGGACGAGGGAATCCACGAAAGCTCATCCAGCACCATAGTCGGCTGGAAAGACGTCAATCAAAGGTGTAATAATCAATTTGTGGGTAAGTGTAGTACTGGTAATTCCATCTTTCAATTAAGTAATTGGAATAATATTGTACCCACACTTCTTTTTCAGTTTCCCAAGTTGAATTATCATGAGGATCTGGTAAATCTAATTCATTAAGGTTCATGAATGGGTTTAATTCTGGATCAGCTTGTTGATGGAATTCTTCGTAGCTGGTACTCGGAATTATTTTCCTGCACTTGTAGTGATTCATTACGAACCACCTCACATGGCCACATCTTCTGACACCATTCAGAAAATCTGTACTGTTAATATTTACCACATCTCCTATTGTTTTATCCAAAACCAATGTCATCATCGTGCTGTTAGGACTGAAATTTGGTATTTTCAACAAGCCCATGGAGTATGGTTTCATGATAAGTGGGGATAAGCCATATTTCTCCCACCAATCCATGAACCATCCTGGAACAGGGTCATCTTCTTCCATGTCTTCTACTGGAGTATCTTCAAACAAAAAAGAAAACTGCAAGGAATAAAACATATTAGTAGAAAAATTCTGCAGATTCATTGCTGTGTAGAAAGCCTCTTGCTGCCGATCCAAATCATAATTTTCCCTGTGAAGATGATTGTCAAACCTTCTGAATGTTATGTGACAACTAGTGATCCTGTTATCATCTTCATGATCTCTCTCAATTACATAGGCAATGCTCCCGATTTGCCTTAGATAATCCAGGGCTTCAAGAGCTTCATTATTTGCTTCATCTTGATGAGGATCTGTCCAAAGGAAATCAATGCCTGTCCTGTACCTGACTTCTTTTATCGGTCGCCAATCTTCATCATGGTCTAGAAGACTTGTTTCCAAATCATATGAAATCCATCCAGATGAAGTCTCAATTTCTACAGTATCTTCATGTCTTCTGATGAAATTGCATTGCAGACTCATTATTGAATGTTCAGATAAAAACTCTCTGCTCAACATATCTGCAAAACTGTTCTTATCTCCTTTGACAAATTCAATATCAAAGTTATATTGACTGAGTTGCATAATCCATCTTACCATAGCAGCGTCTTCAAAATCACATTTGTGAATGGCATATTTTAATGCTTGGCAGTCTGTTTTGATGGTGAATTTGGTGTAGATGACAAAATCTCTGAATTTTTCTATTCCCAAACAAACTGCTCTAAGCTCTTTCTTCAGACTTGACCAATTCAATTGATTTTTGGCCCATAATCCAGATGCATATTGACTTATCTCAATCTCATTTTTGCTGCTGGGGTTCTTTTGGCACAAGACTGCTCCCCAACCTTCATAACTAGCATCTGTCATAATGATTTTCTCCCATTCTTCTCTGATAGGGGAGAGAGGCTGAATATTTCTGACTTTCTCTTTTATTGCTCTGACTGCCTGTGTGCAGTCACCATTCCATGGAATTGGATCCTTCTGAAGCCTTTTATTCAACAATTTCCTTTCTTGTGCACAATGCTTCAGAAACTTAGAAATGTAATTCAGACTTCCCAAAAATCTTTGCAACTGTGTCTTATCCTTAATTTCATCAGGGAAGTGATCAAAAAAATTCAAACTCCTTTGGATTACAGTATAGGATCCATACTGTATATTGTAACCCAAGAAGTCTATCATTGGCCGAAATAACTTCATCTTGGATTCTGATAATACTATACCCATTTCTTTGACCCTGCGGAGAAAGATTTTCAAATGTTTAACATGGTCAACAATATTATCAGAATGAATCAGTAAATCATCAATATACTTTTTCAGGAATTCCTCCATTCCTTCAAAAGTTTCATCCATTATTCTCTGGAAGGCTGAAGGAGCGTTAATTAGGCCGAATGGCATGATATTCCATTCATAATGTCCTTCAGGTACAGAGAATGTTGTCTTCCATTTGTCTTCCTCTTTGATTCCTACTTGCCAAAAACCAGATTTGAGATCAAATTTGGAGAATATTTTAGACTTTGATATCTGGGCAAGTATGGAGGATGGCTTTGGCAAAGGGTATGCATCATAATCCAAAATACTATTCAGGGGTTTGTAATTCACAACCAACCTTGGCTTTCCTCTGGCAATTTCAGCATGCTTATTAACATAAAATGCAAAACATGCTATGGGGCTCTTACTTTTCCTGATAAGCCCTTTCTTTAAGAGATCCTTTATTTCTTCTCTGCAAAGCTTCATATGTTCTTCATTCATTGCCACTGCTTTGGATCTCCTTAATTTTCCACTGAAGTCTTTTTTGAGAGGAAGCTCTACTTCCTATTTCTTAATATGCCAGAAAGCATTTGGATCGTCCGAACAACACTCTTTGAATTTAGCAGTGAGATTTGCTATTTCAGAGGCATATTTTCCATTATCCAAATGTTCTTTTGTTTTTAATACTTCTCTCTTTACTTCCATTTTTGCCAGAAGATTTTCCATTCTCTCCAGTCTTTTAATCCTAATTGGAGAATTAGAATTGATAAATGGAAAAAAGACTTCCTTATTCTCAAGGCTGATAAAATATCCATACCTCTGGGTTTTTGTATCAAATTTTGCTCCATGCATGCTAAAATTCTGAAAAAATGGGGTCCCAAGGTACATTGCACAGTCTAGTCCTGGGACAACGGGACAAACCAAATGAACTCCAATTTTTTCTGTAAGCAGAACATCTATTTCTGCTTCATACTTAGTGGGGATATCACCACTTGCAGTAATCACCCTCGGACATGTTGTTGGCCTTCGATGATGCATACCAACTACAGTATCACTTACAATATTTAACCTAGAACCAGTATCCATAAGAACTTTCCAGAACTCATACTGGTTTCCAATCTTTACCTTCATTTTGACACAATACATGACATCTCTATTCATGCTATTGCATCCAAAATCTGTTCTTGCCTTTTCCTCTTCTTCTCCTTCTTCCCGGCTGTACTGCTGCTGAACTTGTCCTGGATGATAAGTCCAGTTTTCTGTTTTTCCTGAAACATGGCCTTGTGATGAAGAGGCAGGAGATGCTTGTGCATTCAATATCCTTAGACTTAGTTCATTGTGTTTCTGAACACGCAGTCTCTTGTTCTCCTTGATGTTTTTCTCAATTCCTTGATTGCTTGATGAACTGCAGGCAAAGTCTGTGGCAGATCTTCTCCAAAATCTTCATTTCTAAATTGTTTGGTTAAGGCCTCTACTGAGAAAAGAGTAGCAGGAGGTACATACCCTTTATTTGGAGAATTCTTTAGATTAGAAGGTGTTTTCTTCAAATGTTCTGTTAGCAAAGATCTGTACATATCCTTCATCTGTGGATCAGTAGCAGCCATCATTTGTGCAAAAATATTTTTGCTGGTCTCATCATAATCAGTATTCATCATTCTGACTGCATTACATGTACAAACATTAGGATCATCACAGTCACAATATTTACATTCTGTACAGTGTGGGTCATTACAAAATTCTTCATCAGATGACTCTTCTGAGTCAACAAAGTTAAAATCATTTTCAGACCCAGAATCAGAAGATACAAGCTCATCACAGCTGCTAGGAAGATCAAAAGAATTTATCTTTCCTTTCTTATTTCTATACTGAACTTTCTTTTTAGATGAATCCTTCTTTTTGTTTGGACAGTTTGGAGCTGTGTGGCCTTTTTTGTTACAATTGTAACAAATTATTTCTCTGTCTTTGGAAAACATTTTTGTATGCTTATAAGGTTTTGCTTTGTAATGTTTTCCTTTTGGTTTTTCTTGGGAAATCTGGTAATTCTTTTTGAAATGTCTTTTCTTTCTTCTCTTATGCCCCTTAGAATTTCCATCTTTACCAAGGTGCCATTGCTTACAGAGCTGCTGGTATCCATGAGGCTTTTTAGGATTAGTAGCTGCTCTAGCAATCTTCATTTGTGAACATAATTCAACAATGATAGCCTTTACAGCCTGTCTGATTATACCAAATTTATAATCACCAACCTTCCCTGGTAATTTATTGACAATAGCAGAAGAAACCCATTGGGGAAGGGATGCAACAAAAATTTCCTTCCATTTTGGCTCAAGAATGAGATCTGGAGTCAATGTGTGCAATCTGTGAAGGAATTCATTAAAGTATTCATCAAAGTGCTGCATATTATGCAATTTCATGGCCAACAGAGTAATGGTCGTAATATCATTGGTTATCTGGGGGAAACCAATGAAATTGACAGTAATGGCATAGAGGAGTTTTCCTATCATATTGCTGACAGGCATATGAGTAACAGGGTCTATGTGAGTAGTGCCATCCTCATTTAGGACAACAGCTTGTTCCCAATCTGCAAGGAGGCTTGGCTCTTTCAATGTCTCAGCTTTTAGCCAAGAATCTAATGTTCCCTCAAATCCTCCAATTATTCTTCTTGTAGCATTAGTAGGACCTATGTCATCTGCAAGATAAGTCCTATAACAAACAAGCATGGAATGTAAAACAGACATGATTTCAGCCTCAGTACAATTGTCAATATTCCATGAGTAAGTAGAATTTGCAGACCAATCCTTATGATATTCAGATTTCATAAGGTCTCTGCGATCAGGAGCAGGGTTCCAAGTAGTCTCCCATCTCGATCTGGAAGATGTAGCATTGACCTGATCTTTATCATCATCAGATTGTTCTTGGTCTGTCACAGAGAAGTTATTGATACAGATTTCAAGATCTTCAATTTGTGGTTCTGCTTCTATCTTGTGAAGACTCATGTCAAATAGTGATGCTTCTATCTTATGAATACTTGTATCAAAACTTTCTTCTTCGTCTTTAGTGGATGAATCTTCAAACATGAAATTAGAGGATTCTGGCTTGCTTGATTCTTCAGTTTCTTTGGATTGTTTTATGGCAGGATGTGGGCTAAAGAAACTGGGATTTGCAAACAAAGAATATGGATGAGAGGAAGTAGGTGGTGGAAAGGTTATAGAACTGGGCGTCCTGATGAGGCTTCCCACAGAAGGAGTAATAGAATATGGAATAGAAGTCTTGGGTTTTGAAAATATAGATGTACATTTATAAGCTTCGATCCTAGGCTTCTTTTTCAGGGATTCTATCCCTTGAGATACTTCCCAAACTTGTTTTTTGACAATATCTAGGGAATTACTGATCTTCACTATTTCTTTTCCATGAGCAGAGGTAGCTTCATGGGTCTTTTTTTCTATCTGTCCTGTCTGTAAAGATAATCTGTCAAGACTCTTAGCAAGAGCCTTATCATTTTCTGCTAGAGTAGTTACGCTGCTATTCAGACAAACTGTGTTATAATCTTGTTTTCTCAGAATACTTTCAAGCATGGTCTTCATTTCAGAATTAGCAGTTTCAATACTCTCAAATTTAGAACTGACAAATTTCTCAAGACTAGACAGAGCTAAATTAGTCCAATTAGTAGCAGCAACAACATCTCTTGCTACTAGGTTAGGATCATCAGCATGAGATGGAAGCAATTTGTACAATTTTCCATCTTGACTTCTTATCACAAAATTTTTCCAAGGGGGAAACTCTGTGTCTGTTTCCAAAAGGCTTCCGTCAAGGAGTTCCCACTTGTGTTTATTTGGAGTTCCAGTCCGCATCATGTTTACTTGGAGCTGAGAACAAATCTTTCTTAGTAATTTTTCTCCTTCAATTTGAACAGTAATCAGAGATCTGGGAATATTTGGCTTGTTTAACATGCTCTGAATCTTTGGCTGAAAAACATGGGCTTTCAAAGGAGGAGGAATTACTACAGGATTTTCTTTCAGCTTTTCTTCTACAAATTTCTCTGGATCCTTGATTCTCTTTTGCTTTGCTTGGTTTCTGAATTGTTTCATCAAGGATTGTTCTATTATATTTGCAGAAGGGTAATACCATTCATAGAATGATATCCACTGATTTTCTGCCTTCATCCATTCTTTCCATTTCTCAACATTCTGTCTGTTGAAGGCAGGGCGATCATCTCTTGGAAGAAGCATTACTTCTTCGAAGTACAAATGTTCTTTTTCATGTGTAAACATATCCCAATTGAACATTTTCTTTTTCCATTGATCTTCTGGATCATATGGACTGATACCTTTAAAAATCTTTAAAAAGGCAACTATCTCTGAATCAGAAGGGATTTCTACATGCTTTGGAATCCTATCAATAGGATTTCTTTTGTATTTAGGAATAGGTGAAGAATCAACATAGCCCAAACCATAAGTGGAAGAACTAGAAACTGTATGTACAAGTAGTTCTTCTTGTGGGTTAAAGAATACCACTTTTTGTAGTTTTCCTCGGAGGAATCAGACGGACGAGTGAATCTGATCATATTGATCCTGTGACGGTCTGATGACTCACCATGTGGTGTGGGTGGCTCTGAGGAGAATTGGAAAAATGTTTTTTAGCAGTGTGGATGATCACAGACTGAGCTGAATGACTGAGATGGGTTTGGCTGTGAAAATAATCTTCTGATGGAATCATATACTGCTTGGTCAATTACAAATTGCGGAGGTGCAGAGGTTTGAGCAGGATGTAATTGGCTAATTGTGGTTGGAACTGCAGAGACAGAAACAGAGGGTCCACCATGCTGAACTGTATTGACTCTGGGAAATCTTGTGGTAACTTTACCGTCAATCTCAGTAATGATTGACTGTGCTGCAGCAACAGGTTTTTTTATGGGTTTTCCCCAATTGGTTACCCAGTCGTCAGGAGGACACAAATCGTTGCGGGAAACATAGACTGGTGCTACAGGATTACAGGATGAGTCATACTGGATGAGAGTGACTCGGCCTTCATCTTTGTCAGGGGTGTGTAATACAGCAGGAATTGTGGTATTATAAAATCGGACACAAGTAATATAAAAGATGGCCAAATTTTTTGATTTTGTTTTGAAGTTTTCATATCCTGCAGTCTGAATACCTAATGTTAGGCATTGCAGGACATTTGGGTCATCTAATGCAACAGAAAAGTCTGGAAAAACATCATACTGTACAGGGCCTTCAGCAAGGCTTGTCTCAATGCCACCTATCATGGCTTGTGTAAATGTAGTCCATCGATTATCAAATAGGGCTGAGAATACATAGGCTTTTTGGCCTTTTCTATGCAACGCATTCAGTCCTATTCTCACCATCCCCAGATGGGCGTATTGATAACCAGCTTTGAGGGCTGCTTTGATATGTTTGGCCTCTAGGAGAGAGATGGTCAACATAGCATTCAATGTTAAATCAACTTTAATGGATTTTTCTTTGATTTTTATCTGGCTGAGGGCACGGAAATTAAAAGAGAAAAGCCCTCGATAAACATCCTGAGGAGAGACTGGTGAAAGTTTCCAGTTTACAGTTGGGTCTGTTTCTTCTTGCTCAATTATTGCAGAATTACCAGAAGCAGATTCAGATCGACATAAACCTTCTAAACCAGATCTTAGTTCCTCTTCAGTCTTTATAGATTTAAAATGCTTTGTTCCAAATATTCCCATAGACTCAGAAGATTCAGCAGATGAATTTCTAGAAGCATCTATTGTAGATTTAAGAAAGATAAATACTCGTTCAAAGATTTGCAAAAAATGATGAAAGAAGAATTGCGGCTTTCTTCTTAAGGAGAAATTGCGGCTTCTTCGCGTACTTGAAGTACGAATTCTCGTCCAACGTCTTCAACACCCTTCAACGCCAACACCAGCAACAACGGGCTCAAACGCTATTCAGGACTCAAACGAATTCGCGATCCACTCAAACAATATCTCACAACAAAATATCAACTCAACAATACTTGGCTCTGATACCATTTCTACAGGACCTCTCTCATCTCACATCTCTCACAGATATAAATGACACAGCAAGCTTGCAGAAATATGAACTGGTGGAAATTTTATTATATGGATGCAGATTTTACATAAAGATGTTTTCTTTACAGAGATTGATTGTCATTGCATTTACCGGACTTTCTACCGTACTGCCATGTCATCTGCTTCATCCTCTTCTCAGAGCCAATCATCTGTTGTTGTGTGTCCTATTGGAGTAGAGACAAAGGGTCCTCGTTTCTTTGGTTTTGCAACAAATTCCCTTTGTAATTCCCTTCTCCTCACAACATCAACATTTTTAAAGAATTGTATTCATAAGAAATTACAAAGTTCCAAAAAGCCGAAGTTTCGAACCTTCGAGGTTTTGCTTGCTCCCTGACATTTTGTTGCCAACACCCGAAGCTTTCAAAATTTTGTCCTCTTGAGGTCTGGAAATGCCGACTTTCTCAAATATTCAGATATGTTGCTTTCCAATCCTTCTGATATTGGGCACCAATGTTCTGGGCCCTCTCCGATATCCAACTCTCTGATAATTAGCTCCTCATGGCTCTGACCCTCTGATATTCTAACCTTCGATATCCCTAGGTTCTAAGCCTTCTGAGGTTCCGATATGTTGAGGTTCTCACCTACTCCAATTTTTGACCTTCCAAATTTTGGCTCCCGAAATTTTGGCTCTCCCTTTTCATTTCCCTTTAGTAGGCCTAGATTGCACCTGTCCTTCTCTGTACTAGGGATAAAAAATAGAAAGATTTGACATAAATACAAGATTTTATGACAGATAACAACATCCTCTACAAATGGAAGTGTTTTCACATTGTAATTTAAAAATTATCATAAATTTTCGAAATGGTATTTTAAACATGACAAAAAATTGTAGTTTAATAGAAGTAATGAGTCTTCTATTGAGTGGTGATTTAAGGAGAATGAAAAACATGTTTCTCATGTAACATGAGTTTATATCTCTCTACAAACTTTAATTTAGTTATGGTTGACTCTCGGTCTAGGCTCAGGATGCTAACTTTAATTGTTGTCGTGGCTTAGGATTGCTTTATATGACAACGAAACTAGTAGTTGACTATAATTCTCTTTGTTAGATACAATGTGAGAAGATATAAATATGTCCACTACAAGATGTTTCAATACATAAAAATGAATTCTACAATATTATCAATATATCTTCTTGACTAATAAATACCATTTCCAAGAAGTGATCCATCCAAGGTTAATCTTTTTTCTTCTAGGGTTCTTGTGATTGGAACATTTTTTTGAATGGTGAGAATGACTTCCAAAATTTTGACAAGGGTGAATTTCAACACACTAATTTTTTATGTGGCCAACTTGATGTCAATGTTAGTAATTTAGAACTTGGGGTAGAGGAGGAGTGAATCTAGGGTATAGGCGAAGTGAATCCAGGGTAGAGGTGGAGCAAGTCAAGATGAGATTTCTTGAAGAAACCCAACACTCTGAAACTAGATTGGTTTGGAGTAATATTGAATATGAAAGGTCACTTCCTTTTTCATATCTAAGACCAATCCTATGCTTGTTGGTGATTAATTTGTCCAAAGGTTTGATAATGAGCTTGGGAAATGAAATTTGAACTTCTGCATCTTTATTTGAATTTTCTTCTAAAGTTGCATCATTTATCTCATCATGTACTAGGTACCAATGGGAATAAATATCAAATATATAATTGTTTGAGTAAAAACTAGTTCCAATTGATGATTTCTTTCTTGTAATTCATATTGTTGGAGTTATGATTCGAGCTAAAGAAACTTAATCTTGTCTTGTGAATCTTGTTAAAATGTTAGAATATTTGCGAGAGTGGTTTTATTAATGTCGACTGTATCAAGAATAATGAAGAATAATGGAGAGTATTAGAGTGTTTGTAACTCTAATAACTCATCAATTATAACCATTTTCTAAAAAACTCAAAATCAACAAATGAAGGGCATTATCTCCAACTAGAAGTGCACCCATTCACAACTCAATTCAACTAATTTTCAAGAATGTAGAAGTGAACTTATAGAAATACCATTTGCAAGTTATAGTCACTCTTGAGTTGAATTGGTCTTTTGAATTAAATGTGTAAGCTTTTAATCTTATCAACTAACAAATCTACATGTGTAGGATGAACATATAATAGAGCCAAGTGTTGAGTTTCAAAATGTAATCCTCTCAACAATGTAATGGGTCTCAATTGATCTTCTTGTATATCTTGGATTTGGTATGAAAAACTCTTGTATCTTGGATTTGGTATGAAAAAACAAATTTAAAATGTTGATGGGGAGTCTGGCTCAAAATTATGCTTTCAAGAGGTTGCTTTCAATCAGTCGACCACAAAACTTAGGAAGTGTCATTAAGACAATGCTATGTCTTCATGCCAAATATGAAGCAGAATTTTGGGAATGCCCATAATCAATGTGTGTCCCACAATGGTTGCAAATAGGTCCGCACCTCAATTGAGAACTGCTGACTCCATAGATCAAAATTAAGAGAGATGAGGGAATCGACTTGCTGAAATAAAAACAATCTTTTCAACCTCTAATTGAAACAAGAAATAAGGATAAGATTAAAGTATTATCACTTACACAACCAAGAATTAATTTACCATTCATAATAACCACTACAGATGGTCCCACTGCTACATGGGTTAACTTTAAAGAGTTGTGCTTTGATTTCATTGAGAAGGGTGATGATTCCTATTGAGATCTCATTGAGAGATGGTAAGTTGTCTTTCAAGGACTTTGATGAAATTATTTTTGTGGGTTGGTATACTGGAATTCTTATTATTTAGGATATTTTCAAGAGAGTGACTAACAATTAGCCAAAGCCTAGTTTGCAACACTTGGGATGAATGCCTTATAAATGTACTTCAAAATTTGATTTTTAAGAAACAATGGCATTTGGTGAATGAGATAGTAAAACCAAAGGGGATAATAACCATGGATTCGTCTCCCACTATGGTTGTAAGTTTAAAGGAAAACAAAATTTGAATGATAAAATGGTAATAGACATTGGCATAAAGTACTTGTTGCATTTGAAACCAGAAACAAAAAACCTCCATGTGCTTGAGCTCCACATGCTTTTCTACATATATGATGTGTAGTAACCATATTCATATCCCACATCATGGGTGGCCTATGCAAGTCATGGCTGCCTTACTAGACCTCTTCACTGTCTTCTTCAACACACTGCCTATCACGACCCTCCTTGTGGTCATCCTATCATTGCTTTTCAGGTTGTCCACGTTCACTGCACCAAGAAAGTTAGAGTATACATGGATTATTCACCTTGATCCATTATGTTCACACTATTGTTCCTGGGCAAGTGCATGTTCTTGATGATGAGTTGTTCCTCCACGTCATAGGTGAGGAGGATATTACAATAAATAACCCTTAGTATTTCCTCTAGAAGAAAGGATTCTCAGTGCTTTGAAGTGGGTTGAGGAATGAGTGGAGTCATTGGATTAAAGGTTGGTTGGAATCAAAACATTATAGGTGTAATGCAACAAAAATGATATTAGGTCACAAGAATGGTTAGGACACAAAGAGAATGCAAATATTAATAATTTATCCCATGATTTATTGGAATGGAATGAATGTGTGTGGGGTTGAGTTGCAAAACAAATGGAGGCAAAGAATTCTATAGGAGTAATATATTAAGACCTTGGATCCACATGTATAGTTACAGAGTTACAAGAATACCTCAACTCTAAGCTTGTGGAAAATGAGAAACACTTATTTCAAATTGGAAATAGAGAGGGAGTAGGTCTGCTCGTGGAAGGAGAATGGCATACTAGAGTAGGGTGTTGTTGACATTGTTGGACCCACCAACATGTCAGGGAATATCCCTAGAAAAAATTCCCAATTAGACATCAGACCATTTGGTGTAGGAGTCCCAATAGTGGATCATACGGTAATGCCTTGGCCACGGTTTCGCACAGAGGCAAGTAAGATTTCCATATTGGTAGAAAGGGTGTGACAGCTCCAGTAACTCAAGGAAGGTGCATAAGAGGTTCTAATACACTGAGGTCAAGGTGAGTGTGCCCCTTGGAAACCTATAATAGTACACGACTTGGAAGGGAACACAGGAGCGAAGATGCATCTCAACATGGAAGGAAAGTTAGCGAGAAATCCAAAGTGATGGTTAAACCAACAACGCATTTCAGAAATATGCATACATACTTATACAAAATAGTCCATACATGCATGCGTAAGCAAACAAATACATATGTCATTTAGTGTAAGCAAGATAGCTGGAATACAATACAACATATGCATGAAACGTGCTGGCCCTGTTATATTAAGAAGTGTAAGTTCCGGTCATACAATACATCCATGTCAAACCACTAGTTCTGGTAGCAGAATGTTACAGCCACAACCGCCTGCTCCTCCAAAGAGAGATACTAGCTCTGCGCAGTGGAGAAGAGAAGGCACGTTAAAATATTGTCCAAGCTTTCTCTAAGATACTCCTATTGAAGCTTGGCTAATCAAAAGCTTTTACAATCATTTATGAGGGACTATTTATAGCAAAGGGTGGGGTGGCCCTTGACATTCCCCTTTGTGACAGTTCATCTACCCTCATGACTCTTCATCTACTCTATGACTATTACATCTAACTATTGACATTTGAACTTACACTTGACAAGACATTACATTACAATGCACATGTACCCATGTGAGACAAAATGGCTTGAGTAAGACATGCAAGACATCACTATGACTCGGAAAACTATTGGAATACCAACTCTACGACATCTTCTCAGTGGTCGACAGTAGCAAACTGATGCCAAGATCGGTAGTCTGTGATGGTGTCCATGTACTCTAAGTTGACATATTTTTGGAACCTGACTCTTGCCTCCATAACATCCAGGTACACTGCTCGGGCCCCTGTGTCCAACTCATCTAATAGCATGTGCATCATTGCCTTCAGCACGGCCAGACCAGCAACATACTTGCGCATGGAGTTTGCACTGATTAGAAAGTCTGGGCTGGTGTCTATGTGCATCAACTCGTTAAAGTACGAGTCAAGCTCTAGTCAGACCTGTGCCTTTGTATTCGTCTCGGTGAGAATCCCAATAGATGGGATTGTATGTGCGCGCACCACGACATCCATACTCTTGAATACACATGCATGGGAAGCTTGTAGACTAGTGATGAACTACGGGAGCTCTTCATAGTTCCAGACCTGACTCTTGATGCGTTCCTTCAACTCGACTACTCTAGGCTTCATCATCTTAGGCAAGTGAAGCGGGGCTCCCTTGTATCTCATCGTCCATGTTTGAATGTAATCAACAACAACATGCATGTTCGAAAAGATATGTTCTCATCTAGTACATCACTACTTCCATCCGTTTAGATAGACGACTGCCTTATGCACGGTACCAAAGTTGGAATAAAATGCCCGCATGACTGTGTCAAGGGACAATACTTCATCCAGTATTTCCTTCTTTAATTCTGCTCGGGTGTATGTTGTAACCAATTCTCCTCCCTGCTTGGATGGATGTATCTCCTTCGCCATTCACTCGTTCTCAGCTATTAGAAAGCGAACACTCGAGCTAGTGGCTTTGGCATATGCTCTGGTAGCATTGGTCAATGCTGCTGGATGTTTGCACATGTCAGAAATGATCACTCATTCCTCCAAATGCACAAGAGATGTACGATCTTCCGGAGTTGACACTCTGCAAGATTGCAGAACTCTATGTTGAGACTCGTCGAATGAGATGTCGCACATCTCTCCTTTCGACTAATCTCCAAGGATCTCAGTGTCTCCTTGGTTACATAGGGCTTGCTCATCTTCTGGATGCGGCGAAGCTGGTGGGTCAACCTCTTGGTGGTGAGGCATGAGGTCGATGTCTTGCTCTAACTCCTGAGCGAGGTCGTGCTCCTACGATGGTTCACCTTGTTTGCCTGATGCCAACTATTCTGATGATTCCACTACCTGTACGGACACTGTTTCATCCATCTGCACAAGTTTCGCTCCTTGTTGTACCAGTTCTTGTTGCGTTTCCTTCTCTTGTCTATGCAGCTCCTGTTCCTTCTGGAGTTTCTCCTTCAACTCATGCAACTCCTTCTCTGTTACCTCCATTCTTCATTTCTCTCTCTACCTTTTCACGTTCTTCTTGTCATGCTTTTGCCTCTTTGACTCTAGAGCCATAGATGATTTCTCCACAAGTGGATCTACTCAGAACTTGCAACTTTTCTCTTCCTCCATGTGATCAAAAATCTTCCTCTTGCCCTTGTCGTGCACTGGTATGTTCACCTCTGCTGCTGTTGTTGCTTCTGGTGCTCTTCGGGATGCTGCTTACTATTGCCTCGCTAACCATTCCACAGTGAAGTCGACCGATTCATTGAGTATGGAGGAGTTGTAACAATATCTCCATGGGTCCTCCTCCACCCAATGACATGCCCCGTGGATCCAGTTGAACTGTACTCTCGCATAGTGATCTTTCACAAGACAATGCGGGTCATACGGATTGTAACTTCGGAGGTCGAATGCATACTTCTTCATCTTCTCTGCTTCTACATCTGCATGCTTGAACTTTCGTATCTCATATAACCTGATCCACAACGGAAGAGCGAGCCAAGGTGCCTTCTTCTTCCCGTGCAGCCTAGCTATCAGTCCTGCCAAGATGTGATACGATACTTCCTGCATGACGAGTATGTCCAAGGCAAACTTCGGTAGAACATGTGGAGGCTTCTCCACTCTATACATCCGTATGAAGGTGTGGGACAGTGAGGCATACCAATCAGCTAACTCTATCAGTGCCTCCATTGTTGCCTTCGACATGTAGGGTGGATCCTATTCAAATATCATCTTGTAAACTGAGGTGACAAAATGATCAGACAGATGTGTGATAACTCCTCTGAAACTGCATTCAGACAACATCTTACAATAGGTGTTCACAACAGTCTCCGTTGGTGTCCATGCCCACTTCAAGCCCGGGAACTCCTATCGAGCAAAGATTGCATACATGATGTAGGTGGGCATGTAGATTTCTACTTGCATACCTTTAGGCGGATGTCGAGCCCTTGTTACCTGTTCTTTCAGCTGGTGAGCCGACATGCGGACCAGTTACATGCTTTGCCCTCTCTGGCCAGTTCATCCAAACTAATCACCCAACTCTGTGGGAAGGTTTTCGTGCTTTCTTTGCCATACAATCGACATGCAAAGATGACCAAGTATTGATACACCTTCCGTAGTATCTTCATCTTTTAAATCTGGTTGGGTGTCATCCTTAATTTAGCCAGATCCTTTACCCAGTTCTTCAAAATGTCTCAAGAGTTTGCATTGTTGCTGGGTAAGCTGAATGGTTTCTCCATGATGATCACGAGCTTGACATCTGATACATCCCATCATAATCCTGTGCCCTGAAGGTAGCAATCTCTGCCCCGCTGACACTACTCAATGTCATCGTCTTAGGATCAGTGTGCGAGACGATCCAATGTTTCATGTCCGCGCATGGGAGCACGGGACACCTGCATGAAATCTGGTACAAGCCGGACTTATGGGTGTTCACATATACCTAGTGGTCTTCGAGGTCTTCCACAAATGTGACTATAAATGCATCATTAACCTCTTGCCATTTCAGCTTGATGTCCTTGTCGACAATCAGTTTCGTATCTTCATAGATAGATAGACTTGCAATCACTCGCTCAACTGTTTCTCCAGTTGCACTTCCATCGGTGTCCTTTGATCATGCTCCCTTGGAGGCCATTGATCCTGAAATCCTAAGAGGCAGATGAACACCTGCTAGATCTGGAGACAAAGTGACATGCATGGCAAGAAATCTGCCAGTGAAAACCAAAGAAAACTTGAGGAACAACATAACACATACTTGGGGATTGACTGGAAAGGATTGCATAATTTATTCTGAGAGGCTGGCTGACTGGCTGCTAGAACTGCGCAAAAGGAAGTTTGGGCTATCTGGGAGGCTGAATGACTGCTAGAATTGCACAATGCACAATCCAAGCTAGCTGATTGGCTATTGGAATTACGCAATGCGTAATTTTAGCTGGCAATGGTTGCAGGCTCAGTGACTACATTGCACAATTTTATGGGCCAACAGTCATTGTCCCTAAAAATTGCACAAATAAATCTTGGAGCATAGTCAGCCGGTAGAAATGTGCATTTCCTAAGGTTAAGACAAAGCCTTCCTTCTCGGGATTGCGCAATTTTGTCTTGCAAAGTCCAGGCCAAGACTGCCTAGACTTGCCGATGGGAAACTGAAAGCAAATGTGATTGTGAATGCATGGCAATAATGAGTGTAAGCAGGAGTGAATGATCGTGCATGCAAATAGTGAATGAAATATTCAGAAAACGGAATAGTATGCATGTGGGTGGAGCGAGTCGCCGAATCGGTGACCGTTCGTGCAAAACAATTTCATGCATGCGACAGCAGTGAGATGCTAACGGAAAATGAAACGGTGCTAGTAAACCTTAGTATGCATGTAAATGACAACAAGCATTCATAGAAAACAAGAAAACAACATTCACACAAGCAAAAACACAAAAAGTGATAGAAATACTGCAAAAGACAAGTTAAGACCACTTACCCGTGAATATCTGAGTTGGATGTGTCGAAGAGTCCATGATGTGCCGTGAGATGTCAAATCTCCAAGATTAATATGAATAAATGATCTCTGAAGTGTCAAATATATAAGTTTGAAGCTCATGATGTGCATGCCACAGATCTAGGAAAAAGGGACACTTGGAGGAAAGATTCTAAAATGAGCTTTGCATGTAACCTTCGGCTGCTAAAAATATCTCCCTAAAATCTAGGGATGTCTTTTGCATGTATCCTTTTCTATTTCGGGAAAAAGCAACCTATGCATGCAAGTCAAGTTTTCTTGGTCTCGGGTGGAACCGGTCAACTCAACTACAGATGCAACAGTCTGCTCCTGTGGGAGGAAAAAATGTGCATTTTTGGGAGGGAGCTCGGTTGGCTATCAAGGATATTTCCCCAATTTCTGGGCAGAGAAACTGACTTCTACCTAGGATTGCACAATTCCTAGGTTGAGCAACCCTACTGGGAGGAATTGCACAATTTTCTCTGTGAGGCTTGACTGTAAGATTTGTGCAATTCTGGAGCCCAGCAAGTTGCGAGATAGAATTGCAGAATTTATGGAGGGAAGGCTGTTTCCCTCCATAATTGCACAATTTCTTGAGGGATTTGCTCAGTCTCCAGCTGGACCATGTCCGGGGAAACAACCTATAAGGGGAATGAAACAAGCTCTCATGGACAGATTGTCATTCTGTAAGAAAATCACTGAAGCTTGTGTACTTGACAAGGCAAGACATGTTGCTATGAACGGTTGGTAGGGAGGCTCCAAAACAAAGCTAAGGTAAAATTTTGGAGGGTGGTTGTAGCCGCTACAACAGGTGAAAAGCTGACATGCTCTAGAGATTCCAACTTTGATACATATTTCATTAGCATGGGATCAGAAAATGGGAATGCGATATAGAGAGGAAAGATTTCGATTATGGGAAATGGAAGGAGCAAGTAGGTAGGGCACACAAATGAATTTCACATACTCAAGAGAGAAATAATTGATAGATGGGATTAGGATTTTTGAGAAAGGTAGAGTGGAATGAAACCAAGTTCTATAAGGAATAAACAAAGAAACAAGCCCATAGAGAAGAGAATATGATAGAGAAGTGAAATCTATAGATAATATGGTAGATCTTGGACTTACATCCTTGCTCATCTACCATTATTGAAGCATACACATAAATTGATAATAGATAGATGATTACATTGATCCATATTATTCAAATGATGTACTTATAACTACAATTTTATGACCCTTGGTTTCATCATCCAAGTGCCCTCTTGGACTCCTCATGACTTTTCACCTTCGCTTGTGGATTTTCAATTTCTTCACAAGTAAATTATCCAAATTTATATAATCCATAACAACTACATTTCTAACATTTTTTTACTATTAGGAGAGTCCATTTGGATAGGAGCCTGAGCTTGCTCATCCTCTTCACTGCTTTGAAGGTCCAAATTTCCCACTTCTTTTAACAAAATTATTGGGCTTGTGATCCATCTTATTGAATTGTTACTGGAACACATCAATGCAAGGATTTCTTCATGGGACTCGTTCCTCTCAACAAGCACCTCAGCTATGATTTTTTTTAGTTTCCAGTGCATCTCTACTATTTGCATTTATTGGGTATTCCTAGTACGATTGTTTCCCATGTCACGGAACCATTTCCCCACATCATCATCCATTTGAATATCGAACAAGAATATTCTTTATATGTGAGTTTTACACTTTGTTTCTTCCATTTCTTATTGTACTAAATGAGGATTGAGTTAGTTGAATCTATGAATTGTTGCCTTAGTACACATTTGGATATATGTCTATAGTGAGGATCCTTATTACTAAAGCTTGGTCTGGGAAAATTCAGACTCTTACTTGACATGATTTCCTTGAAGAAAAGGGATAGAGATAGGGAGGAGAAGAAAGAAGAAAGGGAGAAAGATAGAGCTGAGAGCTAAGAAGGGTAAGGGGAGAAACGGGGGGACAAGGAAAAGGGTGGTGGATAGGCCAAGAGATTAGTGAGGGAAAGAAAATTAAAATAGAAGTGAGAGATGACGGTAAATCAAATGACTTGGGACAGATAGCCCTGCATTTCCTAACCACTAAGATGAGATTCAAGAAGCATGAGGGCATAGTTAGGGTAGAGGAAAGCTCGAACATGTTGAAACAATGAACCAATATGGAAGAAATGAAAATATGGGAGGGACCAAGAAAGATAGGAGAGTGTAGAGTAAGGAAATATCAAACCAAAAAAAAAATTAAGACATCGTCGAGAGCTTAGCTTACCAAGATGATGCTTTTCTCGAAGAATAGAAACATTAAAGGCTTCATAAACACATTTGCATGCCAAGGTATTTGGTACTGAAGTAGGATTAATGTCAAATGTCCCATAACCATTTCTCATTAAACGATTATTGGAAGTTTGATGCATGCCAAGGAATTTGGTACTAAAGTAGGATTAATTTCAAATGACCCATAACCATTTCTCATTGAATGATTATCGCAAGTTTTATCATGGCTAGGAATTGGTGTGGAGTGAGGTGACAAAAAGAACACATACTAATTAAATCTGTGATGGACATACCTCCCTCCATATGTGAAATATTCAATGGTTTCCAGTGATACAGGTTGGATCATTATATTTTTTCATTTATATTGATGAATCTTTAAGAGTGGAAAAATTAAACGAATCAACTTGCAAATTGTCATCTTCATCGACGGCCCTAATTTAGAAAGCTTGGGTGGAAACATTTAGGAGCCATTTGGAAGCCTTAATTGCCACTTTTTTTAATGAAATTATATGAACTCAGATTCAAAAATATACATATCAATACCTTTCCAAATCCAATAATCACATTAATTAATGCTCAAATGATAAATTTATTCCTCTCGGAAGTTGACCTATCATGATTGACCACCATAACTCAAGAGGGTGCCATATTAGCCCCCATCACTCATGGGAAATGGGATAGTAACATGGGAAATGTGAAGAATGCTCTAGAATGGTCAAGTTGTAACTCATGTTGAGGGTTACATGGGTCAGATTTAACTCCTAGGTGGCTATTATGTTGTGCTCTAATTGGGCCACTACGAGTAAAATGGGCGGTTCCATTTTATTTGAGTGCATTTTGTGCCATATTAGACTAAAGTAGCTAAGGGTGCACACACACACAAACACACACACACACACATATTCAGAGAGAGAGAGAATAAATGTAGCCACCCCTTTCCACATTCACCTAATTTCAGAAGCTCACCAAGGTAAACATGAGATGAGTGCCACTATGACCTAACCTGACTTCCTATTTCTAGTGAAGGAAGTTGGGCCTACAAACTGACCTCAAAATGACATCCTACAGGGACTACAAAACACCCAGGATATGAAGAAACACCCCCGGTGGTCAATCCCTGATGTGGAACCTTGTTTCATTGACTTAGACCTATAACATAACCCTTGACACTACAAGCATGTGGCTATGAGCCTCCAACTACACTCACAAGCCTTTCTCCATGTAGTTATAAACTCAGATATCCAGTTCAGTGTCTACGATCCCGAGATCTGAGCCATTTTTCTAGGTTATTCTCTAGACCACTTCCAATAACTTCCTATAACTTTCCAGAATCATGTTTCACATAATGACAGTGCTAATCATTCAAAATTGAAGCCAAAAAATGACATAGACTCCTTAGAACACATTATGCATTTCGTCAAACACATGTCAAACATGTAATCTATTGGTTGTGAGCACATATTTGATCATACGAGTATGAGATTCACACAATAATCACCAAGAAGGCTCTATGCCCTATCCACATAGTTGCAATAACTGTTATTAGTCCATATATTAATTATTCGTTATATAACTAGATAAATCATGACATGAGCCATAGATAGCATACATCATGTTACCAACAAACAACCTGCAAATATCAAACATAGAAACCATGGAAACCCAACCATAATATCACCAACATAATCACTACAAGTATACATGAATCATAATAGAAGAATAACTCTTATTAATATATGAAAATACCAACCAAGTCAGGGACTTCCACGTGCCACCCGACTATACATTTGGTTGAACCAAATCTATCTTTCATCCAATCACCCCCACACCATATTTCATGCATGAATGTGGGATCTCATGGAATAAACCAAGACAAAACCAAGCTAGGGCTTCAAGAGGCCAAACCACCTCAACCCTATACCACAGTGATTCCACCACTACGGTCAAACATCAGTAACACCAACTAGATCAGTCTCTACCCAAGCTATTTAGGGCTCTAGAAATTAGTAACTCAACCAACAACCTTCCAAGGCTCTAGAGCGTTTTTCCAACCTGGCGTTAGGGGCTAGTAACTCAACCCACCAAGGGCTCTAGAGAATTTTTTTAACTTAGGCTCCAGGAATAGTAACTCAACCCAAGTTGTTACAGGGATTCTAGAGCATTTTTTCCAACCCACAACCATAAGGAACATGAGCATAAATTGGAAAAACAATCAAGTGGAAAAAACCACAACACCATGGCTATCCAATAAATGGAAAGACAAGGCTAAAACCACTGTCAATCTAGGAAAGTATACATGCCAGTGACAACCCATAAACAGAAAATCACATGCACATACCATGCATCCATAAATCCACAAGGAAATCACACATGTAACATGTTACCTACAAAGAAACCTAGTTGTAGTTGTAGATCCAACTGTTCCCTTGCACTTTCATACTTTCCTTTTCCTCATTTCTCTAATCCAAGTGAATGCTCAAGTGCGTACAAGATTTCTCTAAGTGTGCAAGAGTGTGAAAGAATGAAATGAGAGCTCTAAAACTAAACTGACAAAAGCTATGAACTGATCCTCAGAAGAATTTTTATCATAGAGGCCTCTATTTTCTTCATTTTCCTTCAATTTTCCCTCTAATTTCCTTCTCATGCATATTTTTGTCTCTTCATCTTCCTTTTCTCCTATTTTCCTTTATTTTCATAAATAAAATGCCAATTATTGTCACTTTTCATTTTCCAATTTCCATAGCCATTACTTAATCAAAAGTCATACCCATCACTATGTTTTTTCCAACATTCATCTTGGAATACATGTCCCATGACCTTGGTTTTTATTTTATTTACATGAAAATCAACCAAGGGTTGTTACAATAGCATAAGGGGATTTGTGTTTTATAGCAACCCATGGGCCACAAGTATTAGAAAAATTAGTAGAGAGTTCCTTATGCTTTGTATTTGCATCATTTCCATTCTGTAAAGAAGACAGTAGAGCATACTCACCTTGTAATTAGTTTTTCTCCCAAAAGGTTTACCTAGATCATATCTTTGTGTTTGTCGTGTTTGTTGTGTGTTTTATTTCTTTATTCTCTATTTTCTCATTTTATTACATGGATATGCAGAACAACAATAATTAGTAAATATTGAAATCTAAGGAAAAAATAACCATTATAGTATAAATTTCATATTTAAGTCTATTATTATCATATATGTCATGATGAACTATCCAGTGGAATATTCACAATATTTTATAGATTGTATTGGTAGCAGAGTAAGCATTTTATTTGTTTGGGAGTGTACGAGATCATATCAGTTTAAGTAGAAAGTCATAAAACCCCAGCCATGGCCAATCAATTAGTTTATGATAATCCTTGAGACTTGGCAAAAGATATTTCTCCATTGCTAGAAATGTAAGTCACAAATATAAATCGTAATGTGATTCTCCTCATAGTGATCCTAACTAATAGGCTCGTGTTATTTGGAGAAGATGGAGGTTCCGATGCATAGGTTAGATCAAAGGAGAAATTAGGGGATTCAAAAGAATCAAAGGAGGAGGTTAGGAAATGAGAAAAAGAGATGATTAGTTTGAGTATCATTCACCGTCTCTCTTTAAGATGGAAGTGAAGGTGGATATCAAGCTATATCAAGGTAAGATTGATGATTTGAAATTAAATCATTGGTTGTAGTAATTAGAGGTTTATTTTAGTGTTCATGTTATGTAGCTGGATCAAAATAACACAAAAACCTAAGAAGAGATAGATCAATGCCTTGGTAATAAGCCACTTCGAAGGGGAAACCTCCTTTTATGTCACATAAATGAACAATTATTTTATTATTCAAATGTGAGGACCTCCTTGGTATATATAAGAGTATAAAGGGTAGAACTATAATTAAGGCCTACATAACAATAATAATGTAAGGGCACAATAATAATAATAATATAAAGGCTACACTAGCATTATAGGGACTTAACATGCCCTCTCCCTCAAAAAAGTGTCTTCCTCAATGCTTCACTAGTTCTAGACGTTTTTGTATAAAATATTCATCCTCCCATGTGGAATCTTTAGTAGATAAGTTCTTCCACTTAACAAGATACTCAAAAATTCATCAATTTCGTAGCTACCAGTTTCTTATTTCAATTATTTCTTTAAGCTCCACTATCACTTTTCCTTCCTCATAAAGTTCTCAAAATATAGTTTGAATTAGGATATTGTCACCTCTAACCTTCTTTAAGCAAGAAGCATGGAAAATTGGGTGTACTCGCGAAGATGCAGGAAGCTCCAATTTGTATGCCATAGGACCAATATTTTGCAACACGTTGTAACAACCATAGCACTTGGGTGATAATTTATTATCCTTCTTATCTTCATTGCGGGAGATTTGTTTTTATGGTCATAGTCATAAAAATACCCAATTTCTCATTTCAAAACTACTTTCACTACAATGTTTATATACTTGTTGTTTAATTTGATTATGTGCCAGTGTCAAGATATCCTTTAAGAGTTGGAGAAATTGTTGTTAATGCTAGATGTGATATTCCACTACTTGACCATAGTTTTGTATCATAGAGATGATGTAATGGGTGATGGACGATATCCATAAGACACCATAAATGGGGTCATTTTTTCTTTTGTATGGAAGGAAGTGTTAAACCACCATCCTGCCAGAGGTAACCACTTGACCCATTGTGATTGTTTATCAGATACAAAGAAACAAGGACATCCTTCCAAAAATTTATTCACTATCTCAGTTTTCCCATCAGATTGAGGATGATAATATGAGCTATAATCTAATAGATTATTGAGATAAGAAAATAATTATGTCCAAAAATTTCCACTGAAAATGAGATCTCTATCTCTCACAATAAAATTTGGGTTCCCATGTTGCTTTTGAACTCTCTCCATGAATGCAACAATGACTTTTTAGGATTTGAAAGGTTGGGATAGTGCACAAAAGTGTTCATACTTGGTAATTCTACCAACTACCACCATGATGACACTCGTTCCATCAGACTTAGGTAGACCTGTGATAAAATCCATTGAGACCTCCTCCCAATGTTGACTTTGAATGGTTAGTGGTTGTAAAACACATAAGTCTTAATTGTCTCAACCTTATATTGTTGGCAAACAAAATATTCTACCATAAACTTCTTAATATCAGATTTAAGGTCATCCCCAAAAAATTCCTTCTTGACCATGGGGTAAGTTTTTATAAATATTGAGTTCTCTCCTGTAGGAGAGGTGTGCAATTGCAAAATAAACTTTTGTTTGATTTGAGAGTTCTTACATAGATATAAGCATTAAGAAATCTTTGTACCATAATGAATCATTTTTCCAAATAATCAAATGCACTGGGATCTTGTTGTAACTTTTGAATTAGTGTCCACACCTCTTCATCATTCTTCCATTCATCCCTTGTTTAAGTTATCAAATTAGGTTGGATAATAGGAATGGCAAAGAAATTCCTCCACTTCCTCATCCTTTCTTGAGAATGCATTTGCAACAACATTTCACTTCACTTCTTTGTAGATGATTTCAAAATCATAACCCAACATCTTTGTGAGTCTATGTTTGTGTGGAATACCCTTTATTTGTAGCCAATTAATAATTAATTGTCAATAATACTAGTGTGTTAATAATTAAGCTATGGTTATGCTCAATTAAAGTTGTTTATGTTATGAATTGACTTCATTTTTCTAATTTCTAAAACTATGCTCATATTTAAACCTATATTTGTGATTATATTATAATTATCTATTAAATGATTTAATTATGTTTACATGATTTAATTATGTTTAATTATGTCTAATTATGTATTCATTTATTAATAAATTAATGATGCATTTCATACTAGAGCTACAAAATGTTGTTTTTATTTTAATTAAATAGTTGAGTATGTTATAATATTTTTTCATAGTAAAAAGTTAATGGAGATTTGTAATTACAAAAAGTATCACATATATTTAAAAGTGAATAGAAGCTAATGAGTATGTTACCAATACAATCCACTTATTCATCATTGATTATATTATACACACTTATAAAACTTCTATGGTTCACAAAGATAAATACAATCCATATATTCATCATTGATTATATTATACACACTTAATGATGAATTTCATAATAGAGCTACAAAATGTTGTTTTTATTTTAATTAAATAATTGAGTATGTTACAATATTTTTTCATAGTAAAAAGTTGATGGAGATTTGTAATTACAAAAAGTATCACATATATTTAAAAATGAATAAAGGCTAATGAGTATGTTGCAAATACAATCCATTTATTCATCATTGATTATATTATACACACTTATAAAACTTCTATGGTTCACAAAGATAAATGCAATCCATATATTCATTATTGATTATATTATACACACTTATAAAGCTTCTGTGGTTCACAGAGATATATTTAAAGGAACAAATTGATTTATTATGTTAGAGATTCCAAATCGATCTCAACTCTTGACTTCGCAACTTTAAACATACATCTACTGTAAAAATAAATAAATATATATAGAGTAATACAAAAGACAATGACTACTATTTATATCTATACAAATTATTTTAATAATTATTTTCATTTAAATATAAATCAATGTATTAATAAAATTAATAAATCTATCGTGAGACAGGTAAACCTCTAGACAAATTGATAAGTCAAACATTATATATATTACAAAACCTTCAAAATTATGACGATATTAAATCAATGTGTTAATAAAATTAATAAATCTATTATGAGCCATGTAAGTCTTTAGACAAATGGATAAGTCAATTATTATATGTATTATAAAATTTTTAAAATTACAAATATCGTTATAATGATTATCGATGATGATGGTTAACATTTACTGAGATCCAAATTTTGGTTTATTGGACTTAAAGAAACGAATTATTTAGTTTGATTTAAGATTTTATTCCTATACTTAAAAAGCTTCGAGAGAAGCCTCCGGAGCTCACTATGATTTTGACACCGTAAAAAGTTAGGAAGGTCAGTGTTACAACAAAGATTATGAAACTGAGGTCTATTGTGGTTGTACGCAGGGCACTCTAAGAGGAAGCGATTTTCATCCTCGATGTTCATATTCTCACAAAGATGGCTGACCCTTTCCATCCATGGTGTTTTAGGAATTTCCCAACGACTCGTTTCACTATGAAGCTCATGAGAGTTTGTTCTAATCTTGGCTATATTAATTTTCTTCTTTGAGCTAGTTAAAACAGAGAGATACTTTTGATCTTCTAGGGTGGGGTTGATGACCTCCTTATAATATCTTAATTTTCTTTTAGCTGCTAAATCTTTCTCACCACATTTTTTCTTTGAACTTAGAAGTAACAATATTTTTAATGTTATTAATGTTCTGCAATGCAACATTCTCGTCGATCTTCCAATGGTTTAACCAGGCCCCGATGTCTTTATACCAATCTCGTTTGAACCTTAGGTGGTTTTGGCTGGAATTCAAAGCTAGCTTAGGAAGTCTATGGTATCCTATATTATTGAGTTTGTGTTTGTACAATAGAAGCCTAGTCACAGCTAGGCTCTTGATAGGGGAAAGACCCACTTCTATAAGGAGAATAGGATAGGGTGTATTGCTTTTAATATTGAGGTTATACACTATAAAACACTTCTGGATTTGCTCAATCTTTCTCCAAAATTCTCTAGAGATGTTGCAACTTCAAACCTCACATCCATATAAAATAATAAGAGTGACTAAAGTTTCAACTCCTACCAAAAAAACAACATTAAACATATAACCATATCAAAAACAACACTAAACATATACTCACATCAATTAAACATATAACCATATAAAAAACAACACTAAACATATACTCACATGAATTACTTTTATCAGTGAATCATCGTAATTCAATTACATATTTTTTCCAAATCATTGCAATTCTATTACCTTAAAAATAACTCAATTCCAAAAATATTGATATAAAATAAGAAATTTAATAAAATTTAAAAAAATGCTTTCGATATATATATATAAAATTCAAATTTTTAAACATAATGATATTTCCACCGTACTAGCAATTCTATTACCTTAAAAGTAACTCAATTCCAAAAATATTGATATAAAAATAAGAAATTTAATAAAATTTAAAAAAATGCTTTCGTAATATATATATATATTAAAAAAATTCAAATTTTTAAACATAATGATATTTCCACCGTACTTCGAGATAGATGTAGGATGGAATATGATTCTAAATTTTTTATTTAATTCGAAATTGATTTATATTAGTGAATTTTTTAATTTAATTCAATTAGTAAATTTTATATATGGTTTAAAAAATATTTTACATAATTAACAATTTTAATGAATTGATTTAAAATTTCTAAATTAATAATTAAAATTTTGATAAAATTTCATATTGTTTGGGATAATTATATAATATGATTAGGACGGTTATAGAATAGATATTGATAGAGTATTTTATTAAATGTATTTTGTGATATCGAGGTCACCAGTTTGAAATTATATGGGAAAAAATCCAACTATGTTAAGAGTTGGTGTGGTCGCGCTAGATGTGATCCCCAGGGGTATCCTAGGTCTCAACTACTCAAACTATAGGTTGTATATGCCAATCATCTTAACACTCACATACCGTTGGGTCTCAAGTACTCAAACTATAAGTTAGACGTGCCAATCATCTTAAGACTCACATAACCTGCAAACGAAAAAAATCTATACAACAAGATTATCCACAAACCCAAATAAAAAACAATCGATTTCGAAAACAACCACCCTTTATAAGGGCTCAATTAGGTTCGAGAATAACATGATCTACAAATGAAAAAAAACTATACAACAAGATTATCCACAAACCCAAACAAAAAATAGTTAATTTCCAAAACAATCACCCTTTTCATGGGCTCCATTACATTTGAGAATAATTTAACGAAGTGATTTTTTTAATTACCATCATATATCCATCTTAAATATGGATCTAACATGGGCTGAGAGGGATCCAATTTATTCACTTGCAATTTTTTTTATGAGCCTACGTTATTTAAATGTTTTGTATAGTTATTTAATTTTTTTAATTTTTAGGTTTTTTTAAATTTTTATTTTGTTCAACATGAACAAAATTTGAACTTTGAATTTCAAAAGAAAAAGAAAAAAGGAATAATACTGAAAGTGTTGCAAGTCTAAATGCCACTACTCATAGACACTTTTGCTTCATCACTGAAAAATAAAGATTGTGTGCAGCTTGTTAAAAATTCCACAATCACTAGCTATTTGTTTAATCACACAGTGCAATCATGGTTAAACATGTTTAAATTTATGTAAATTAGGTTAGAGAATAAAGCTTTTCCAAACAATCTAATCTTGGTAAATCAGTGGTTCGGTAGAAAATCAAATTGATTCAATTGTTTAATCTGAATCAATAGGAGAAATAAGGGATAGAATTTAGATAGTTTTTTATTTTTGAATAATAGAAAATAATTTGAGGTTTGCTAGTCGAAGTGCACCCTTTAGAAAAAATAAAATGTTAGTTTAGTTATGGGTAGGTAGATTAGATGGTTTGATAAATATTTTCCTATGTCATTTTTTATCCAAAGTTTTAATCATATGCTAAAGGGAAAATATGTGCGATGGATAAAATGCTTTCCATGTCTTATTCATAAAATTTTATCCTAAGTCCAAAAATAAAAGAATAAAGTGCATGTGGACAAATCTTCTTTGTCACTTATGGTTAATTGATAGCACTGTCAACGCATCGAGATCTGTTCCCACTCATCATCCACGACCCGTGTTGTTCTTTGGCCCCCCCTCTCCATCCTGCCTTTACCGTCACGGGGGGGGGGGGGGCGCAAAAAGGATGTTTCCCTGCCTAGACCCATCCCGTATGTGTCATCCTCTCTACATTTCGTACCCCCTAGTCGAAACCACATACCACTCTCTACCCCCTCCGAAACCACTTTCCCCTCGCCCGCTATACCACATTCCCACCACAACTCCTCTACCGCTCTCCTCGCACCACGTCGCCTAGCCATTGACCAATTTAATGCACTCCCAACAAAATGACCATTCAACATTAATTTCATAATTCCTGGTAATCGTTCAAAATTAATAGTCCCATGCCCTTTTCAACAGGACTTTCCCAGCGTTTAAAAACTTCTGAAGTCATCACTCTCCTTCCTTTTATTTCTCATCCTATCGCTCCTTCTTTTTCACTGTTTATTTTCTATTATTGATAGCTTTTGTCTAGCAAATGTTCTCAAAACATTTCCACGACCAAACCAGGACAGAAAATTGGTAGTCCTATGTTTCTTTCACTTGGCAGTTCATTACCCAAAAATTTTTCTCTGTAAGCTCTTTGTCAATTTATTGTACTGTTACTTTCATCGATACAATCATGCCTCCCAAAAGCAAGACCTAGGATAAACCTGTTAATCCTTTTATTCCCCCCTCCACAGGTCTAGATCACATCCCTTTAGTCGATAGGGATTACCGGATTAATGAAACCCAATGTGATTATGACTTTCTAGAATTATATTGTTGGTTAGAAGGAAAACATGCAGATAACACCGAAGAAATTGGGCTCTGGGAGTCCAATCTTCCCCATTACATCTTCCCGCTGACATTCCAAGCCCCTGAGTTTACCAGAAAGTGTCAGGCATGTTATGTCCCTGCTCAAAGAGCTATCATGGCCCCATCAGGTGACATCCTCTTTACTATAACTACCCAGTCCATAGACCAAATAATGTTGTCTCCCTCTGTGGAAAATAGTACTCCTTTCTCCTTAGAAGCCCTCACCTAGCTTTATCAGAAGTTGGATTTCACCACCAGAGCCAAAATCTTTGAGATCTTCTTGCCTTAGAATGCCTATTTACCTAAGAATAATTGTCCATATCCTTCCTCCATCTTCCCTGATCAAGCAAAACAAATTATATCCATGATTTTCTATATTTTAGGTTATTATTCTGATCAGTGGGTAGATGAGTCCATTTTAGGTTTCCTCTCCATATTTTCCACAGGCAGTAAGCCATATATTGTGTTCAATTTCAGTCAAGTCTTGGTTGACATCATTCATGAACAATTTATAAAGCTTCCCACAGAACGGGTGTTTAATTACACCTTCATTTAATCTATATATTCCTTTACTATCAGGTAGATAAATTCAATTTTGCAATGCAGAAGCTTCATGATGCATGAAATCAGTAGCCAATGATGTTTTGGACACCATTGGTTATGAAAGAGAAATAGGAGTTCTCTTATAAGCAGCTCAATGAGGATTTTTTTCACCCAACCATGAACATTCTTAACAATTCAATTCAACCCAGAATCAGCGAAAAAATCAAGAAAAATTTGCATCTAACAGATAAGGCCAAGACTGGGGATTGGTATTTATACCAAAACTACACCGAGATGAGGGTTTATTATTGTGAATTGGCACCCTACAAACTCCCCAAATACCTCCCCATGATGATTTTTACGCTGGAGAATATTAGACAGATGATAAATTTTGATGATATTCATTTTGTAGTGGCGGAGACGAAATCACAGTTCCGAATAAAGGCACAGGACGGCCCATTTATATGTAATACTAGGATAGTAGGTGAAGAAGTAGAAAATATTCTTAAAGAAATGAAGTTCAGTCTAAGTTTTACATTGTCTTATGACCCTTGTGGCATTATTTCAAATATCAGAGTGGAGAAAAAAAGTACTCCTTACATCCATACTTCAAGGCCTGAAATAGAGAATTATGAAAATTAGTGGGAATGGACAGAAAACACATTGCAGGAAGTTGAAGAACAACTCTTTTCTACTTCCAGTTTGAAAACTCTCACTATTCAGGAAAAAACAAGCAAAAGACAGAGGGAGGTAGGATTATCATCAACAACTGGAAGTCAAGCCAAACAGTTCAGGATTAGTTACAAGAAGAGGAAAAAATTGACTCTTATGGAAGAAATAGACAAAGAGACAGAAGAGCAGACTGCCATCATAATTACAGACTCACAACCTGTAACCAGCAAAATTGTAACATATCCTTCTAGACCTTCATCATCACAGGGTTAGAAGGAAACAAAGCTGGATTCCTAGAATGTCCAAAGAGAAAAGGAGAAGACAGTTTTTGATAGGTACAGGGAGATTAAGCTCAGAATGAGATTCTCAAAAAGAGTTCTTATAATCCGTTTTGGAAGCAGACCTCCAGCTCACATAATAAATTTTTATCATGGAAAGATGTAGATGGCCTTCCATGAGGCCCAAATTCCATAGCCAAAAACATTGACAAACTACAAGAGCACTATATTTGAGTTCAACACCAAAGACATTCATCCCATTGATCAAATGGAGATGCACAACAAAACTGGTGAAATGATATCTTCTACTTTAACTAACACTGATATGTCATTGTCCAAGTTGCAGGCTTCATTTGCAAATGTTTAGTCGCAGTTGAAAATGGAGAAGGTGTCCTCCTTAGCCAAAGATAATAGGATCAAGTCTTTGGAAGACTTGGTGGTTAAGATAGGATATGATCCCAAAGATGTCAATTTTGTAGAGATCATAAAGAAGAAGAATCTGGACATTGTAGCCTTGAGAAAGAAACTTAATATGCCAGCCACAGAGGACCCATTAACCAATGTCATTAACGAAAATGAAGCACATAAGGCTGACATAATGAAGCTGGTTATAGAGCAGAACATACAAATTAGACAGAAGGAGGCAGAGATGGAGAAAATGATAAAGAAGAAAGAAGAGAGTCAGAAGATGGCCATTGCCCCCCTGGATTTCATACCCATTTCCCATCTTCTAGCAATAGGAACATCCACTGCATCCACTTCTTCTATTCATACTGCAAGTGCTGAACAAGTGACCAAGACACTAGAGAACATGTCACTCGAGTCAAAAGAGATCAAGGCTTTGCAGGATTAGCTCAAAGATTTAGAAGTACAAAAGGACAAAGTTGAAACCTCTCGTGTTACTGAAATGCATAAATCAAAGATATTGTTGACGAAGTTGCAGAAGGTTCAGTTGGTCAGATATTGACCCAAGCCAAGGAAACCATTTGGATGGATATACTAGACTCTATGAATGAGATTTGGCCTTCTATCCAAATCATCTTTGAGAAGAATTCTTAATTGCTCCTTGATTTCTACTAAACCTTACACTTCTATAGTTTCAACATCCATTTAATTTCTGAAAAGATCCAAATAGTGTAACCTAGCTTTCCCTGTGAGAACTCCTCAAACAATTGATGCAAAATCCAATTTAATTGATAGAATCCATGGCCCAAAGGATTTATAACACTTAAATCAACCAAACCAATCAAATCAAAACAATCAGTACAATCATAGCTAGCCTAAAATTTACTTTTAAAAAAAGCTAAATTAAACAGAGAGATCCATCTCTGAAGCTGGCCAGGGTACATCCCATCTTCCAAAGTGATTTTGATGTTGTCGTATGTGTTTACTCCCTCAACCTCAAAAATACAGAACGACAACATTGCAGCAACCATACTGGGGAAGGAAACTCTTTAGATTGAAAAATCATTATTCCCTGGTATTCGATCAATATTTTTATAAATTGAAACTTATATATCATTATGAAATACATGATATGAGATTGTTATTTTGTATATATTTTAGTGTGTCATTGATTTTGATTTTTATTTGTGTGATGAATTTTAATATACCTGGCTCCCAAAAGAATTTTCACTAGAGCTCACCCTGATCCCAACCCTGCTAAATTTGTAGATAATCCAGAGAAATTGGTGAGAAAGAAAAGTCTTACAGAAAGTCAGGGTAGTAAGAGTCCTTTGTCTAGGTTCAACTCTCTTCCTGAGAATAGCCCTTTGTCTAGGTCTAACTCTCTTCTAGAGAAATTTGAAACTATTCAGGATATAGATTTTGATTTTCCTTTCCAACATAGTTTGTTTATATCAAAATCTGAGACTTTTGTAGATCAGACTGTCATTGATAAAGCCCTACTGCAACCATATATGCCCCAAACCCAACTTCTTGAAACAGATCCGGATCTTCAATCCTTACAAAAATTTGATAAATTACAAGGTCTAGTTTCAGTTTTGGATGAAGCTATTGAAGAAGTTTATATTCAAAAATCTGTTGAATTTTTTGCTTTAACAGTTGCAACAACCTCTTTGTCCACCCAATTTTCCCAGTCTGTTCATCTACAACCTCCCAGTCCTACTCATTCTATAGTCTCTACCTTTTCAATTGTAATATCTTAGACTGTTATTCCTACTATCCTTGTAGTTATCACAACTACACCTACCACATGTACATCTTCCAATCAATCTTCCAAACTAGTTATGGCAGGTAGGTATGCACCTTTGGTGTTACTAGGTCAGCTAAATGATGTTCCTGGAGATTACCAATCTAAAATTGTGACCTTTGAGAACACGGGTTCTCATACTGCTCAACAACATGTAAATAGGATGAATGATGTGTTTGACCTTCAAGAAGTAGATGAAGCCGATGTAAAAATGAGATTGTTTGCTCAAATTTTAGGAGGTGATGTCAAGAAATGGTATAGTAGTTTACCTACAGGAAGTGTAGCTAACCTTGATGCATTCCATCAAACTTTCTTAGTTGGATGGGAGATCAATAAAAATCCACTTCAACTCCTAAATGAATATAAAAGACTGAAAATAAAGCCAAATGAAAGTGTGGAAGAATATTGTGAACGGTTTAATATTGTTTACAATGCCATTCCAACTGGCATCAAGCCCTCCCCTGGCCTAGCTTTAATTGATTTTCCTGATGGTTTTGATGTAGACATGGAATATCAACTTAGAGAGAGAGAGACCCAATAACTTTGGAAGAAATTCAAGCCAATGTCGTTAAAGCTAAAGCTAACATCTTAGCCAAGAAGGCCAAACTAAAATCTGAACACAAGGTTACCATTAAAGAAGAGATTTCAACTTCTACCTCTGATAAAAAAATTGATAACCTAGTGAGAGTAGTGGAAAATATGTTGTAAAGAGTAAATATAAATGATCAAGTTCAAATAAGAGAGAACCAAAATGCTCCTAAAAAGAGAAAGCAAAAATTTAGAAGGAATGTTCCCCAAATCAAACAACGAGAACAAAAGAGTCCAGACCGGTAGGTTCAACCTCCTTTTCAAGAAAACTACACTGATGATGAGGGTAATATTATTGAAGATTTGGATGATAATCAAATAAATCTGATGGGAATCAATGTTCATGAAACAATTTTCCTCACTCAGTAGGAGCAAGAACTTTTCCTCCTATCTCAAACTGAACTAGATTCTGAAGAATCAAATGAATATAAACAAGGTTTTGAAAATTCCATCATGGAGGTCCATAGGCAGTATAACTTTAGGAGAAAAATTAATTTAGACACTCTCAACACCAAAAGCTCCAATAATTCTGCTAAAAAATCCTCTAAAATTGATCCTAGGAAAACCACAAATAGTCTTCCTAAGAAAACTGTGGATAATTTTGGTAAGAAGAAAGTAGAAATTCCTGTCAAAAAGATAGTTGATAGTGTTTCTAAAAATACTCAAACAGATATCCCAACCACCAGTCAACAAAAAGAGCCTATAACAAGACAAATCACAGATCAATCTGAACTTCCCAACTTGATTAAGATTCAAACATCGTTCAACATTGAGAATGAATTAGAAAAGCTGAAAATTCCTATTCCTCTAATAGAGTTAATGAACAAAAACATGTACATACCTCAAGTAATGAAAGCTCTAAACATAGACTCTATAAATCTGAATGATGACTAGCTTGAACTCTTATTTGGACCTCAATTCAAGGGAAAACCATAGGAAGGGGGTGTTCCTCCATTCTATGTTGGCCTAAATATTCTTGATAAGATCCTCCATAATGATATGTTATATTAACAGGCTTCCCATAACTTAAGGCCTAAAGCAGTTATGATGAAATTAGGACTTGACTTTACTAGACCTTATAAAGACTTATACTCCTTTGATTCCAGTAAAGTAAATGTCTAGGTCTCATCAAAGACCTGTGTGTTTTGGAAAAATCCCAGCCAAAAGTCTTGTAATGGATATAGTGGTTGCAGATATTCCCCCTAAGTATGGCATGTTGTTGTCATGCTCATGGGCAGAAAAATTCCAAGGAACCCTATAGATGGATATGACCTTTGCCACCATACTAGTTTTTGGGCAGCAAAGAAGATTATACAGGGAAACCTTGATGAAATTCATGGTGAGTAGGTCAAGAGAAACCTCACAACTATCCTCTTTATTCTGTCCACTCAGATTTAGACTCTTTCACAATGATGGAGATATCAACACTCGGGTGATCAATATTGAAACTAAAATTTCTAAATTAGACCCAACCCAAAGACAAACAACATAACCAAATACTCCTCCTGAACCTCTTTGGAACATGAGTTTTGATGGCTCTTGTATTAAAGATAGTTCTGGAGCAAGAATTTGGGTGATTAACACAAGAAACAATCATGCTAAGGGGCACTCATACAAGCTCAATTTCCAATGTACCAATAACATAGTAGAGTATGAAGCCCTTATATTAGGATTGCATTTGTTGAAAAAATAGGTGCCAAATGAATCTCCATTCAAGGGGATGCTGAGTTAATTATAAAACAAATTAAAGGAGAGTATTCAGCCAAACACCCTAGAATGAGAGCATGTGGAAATGTTGTGCTTGACTTTCTAGAGAGTTTCCTTGAATATGACCTTTTTGCAATTCCTAGAAAACAAAATATCATTCCAAATAATCTAGCTTTTTCAGCCAACTCTTGTAAAATGTCTTACCCTAATCGAGATTATAGAGTGGAAGTGAAACATCGACCAACTGTACCAGATAATATGAGGTATTGGCAGGTGTTTGGAAGTGATAAAAAAATTGAAAGTTTTATGCAATCTAAAGATGAATTTCAAGATGATAGTATTGATTTGGAATCTGAAGTAGAAAAGCAAATAGTTATACATTATAATCTAAAAATGCAATTAGAAAAATCATATATAAATACACCCATATATAAAGTTGTAAATAAATTAGAATTGTTTGAAATAGATCTAGAAAAAACAAGAGTTTGAAACACTTCAGCTAAAAGATAATGTTTTACCTAGAGGTCTAGTTCCACTAGAAGAATTATTTGATTTCAACGTTGTGGAAAAAAATCCTAAGATTGAGCCCACAGGAACAATAGTTGAAGAATGTAATTTAGGTATTGAAAAAGATCTGAAAATCATAAAACTATCCAAATCACTCCCAGCTGCTGAAAAACAAAAATACATTGCTTTATTCAAGGAATTTAGTGATGTTTTTTCCTGGAGCTATGAAGATATTAAAACATATGATACATAAATTATACAACACAAAATTCCAATTAAAGAAGATCAGAAACCATTTAAATAAAAACTTCGAAGAATAAATCTAGTTCTGATGCCTTTAATTGAGAAGGAAATTAAAAGAATGTATGACTCTAAAATCATAGTTCCTCTTAGGTACTCTAAATGGGTTTCCAATATTGTGCCAACTAGGAAGAAAACAGGTGAAATCAGATTGTGCATATATTTTAGGAACCTTAACAAAGTCTCCCTAAAGGACAACTACCCTTTACCAAAAATGGATCATATTCTGCAGAAGGTAGTTGGGTCTTCTAGGATTTCTTTATTAGATGGTTTCTCAGGTTATAATCAGGTTTTAGTTCACCTTAAGGATCAATATAAAACAACCTTTACTACTCCATGGGGTACCTTCATGTATGTGAATATGACCTTTGGGTTAATGAACGTTGGAGCCACATTTCAAAGAGCAATGGATATTTATTTCGCTGATGAAATTGGAAGATTTACTGAGATCTATCTAGATGACATCACAGTTGATTCTAAAACTGATGAAGAACATTTGTTACATCTGAGAAGAGTATTTGAAAAATGTAGAAGGTTTTGGATTTCACTAAATCCTAAGAAAATAGTGTTTGGCCTTGAAGAGGGAAAACTTCTTGGTCATATCATATCTAAGGAAGGTATTAAAATTGATCCTAAAAGGATTGAAGCCATTCTGAAAATCAATCATCCAAGAAACATTAAGGAACTTCAATCATGATAACAAGAGATTCGGAAATCAGATGCAAGATTGAATCTAGGCAATCATTTGACCAAGTTAAACAAGCATTGACAAAAGCACCAGTCCTTATCAATCCAAATTTTAGTAAGGATTTTATAATTTTTTCATTCGCTTCTGAACATACTGTTACAGATTTCCTTTTATAGAAAAACGATGATGGATTTGAACAACCCATTTCTTTCTTTAGCAAGGCTTTACAGGATGCTGCACTCAAATATAATATAATGGAAAAATAGGCTTTCGCATTGATAAAAGCAATTAAAGATTTCAGATTATATATCCTTCATTCTCACATAATTGCTTATGTACCAAATGCTATAGTTAAGGATATTTTAACACAAAATGGAGTATATGGAAAATGAGGCGAATGGATTGCCATCATTCTTGAGTATGACATGGAAATCAAACCAACCAATCTTATCAAAGGACAAGGATGAGCCAAATTGATGCCTGAATCTAACTTTAATGCTTTGGATATAAACTTTGTAGATGCATTAGATGATCAAGAGGAACAAGCGACTCCACAATTAGATGAGGCTTCCATGACCTCACCATGGTATGCAGACCTTATTTATGTTTTATTCAATTTAAATGCTCCTCCTAGTTTAACCAAGACAAAGCCTAGATTTCTGAAGCTAAAAGTAGTTAAACTTTGCATCATAGATAATGTTTTATATTGGAAATATGCTGGTGTTATTCTACTAAAATGTCTACTAAGACATGATGAAGAAATAACAATGTAGGAATTCCATGAAGGTGACTGTGGCGGCCATCTATATTGGAAAACCACTAATAATAAGATCCTTAGAGTTGGTTTTTACTCGCCTGCACTTTTCACAGATGTTCATAACAAGGTAATCTCTTTCCATAAATTACAACTATTTTAGGGGAAAAGAAACCTTTTGCCTCTACCTTTGAAACCCATATCTGTTGAAAGTCCTTTCGAACAATCGGGATTGGATTTCATTGGAGAAATCCATACACCATCCTCTTCGCAACATATATGGATCCTCACCGCTACTAACTACTTCACCAAATGGATTGAGGCCACACCTTTTAGACTAGCCACGGATGCTCTTATCATCAAGTTCTTAGAAACTAATATCCTGTCTAGATTTGGATGTCCAAACAAGCTTATTACAGACAATGTTGCAACTTTTAGATCTAATAAAATGATATATTTCTGCAAAAAATACCATATTACTTTGGGAAATTCAACTGCTTATCACCCACATGGTAATGGGTTGGCTGAATTTTCAAATAAGAGTCTAGTAAATATTATTAAGAAGTTGTTAGCAAACAACAAAAAGTCATGGCACAACAAGCTAATAAATGCACTTTGGGATGATAGGTTTACAACGAAGAAATCAATTGGTATGTCACCATACCAATTGGTTTATGGAATGGATGTTGTTTTTCCATCCTCTTTGGGAGTTCCAGTCATGAAGATAATTTAGGAATTGCAAGTTGAGCCAAATGACATTCAAAGGAGAATTGATTAGACAATCTAGTTGCAACAATCCAGGGAAGAAGTTTATAATAAGGCTCAGTTCATCTAAGAGAATATCAAAAAGGTTTTCAATAGAAGAACAAAAGCAGATGATTTCACTTTGGGTGATAGAGTTTTAAAGTGGGATTCCAGAAGAGAGGACAAAGGGAAGCATGGAAAATTTGACAATTTATGGATGGGACCTTATGTCATTTATTCTTTCAGAGGACATAATGCATTATTTCTCAGAAATTTAGATGGGACATAAATGCCTGGTGGACCTGTCAATGGCAAGATGCTCAAACACTATTTCTCTAAGAAATATAATTTTTTATAGCATCATATGATTGTAAATATCATTGTCTTTATTATTTGGATTGGGTGACATATTAACAGAAGTTGAAGCCCGCAAAGAATGCCCTAAGCTTCCATTGATATGTTACCATAAGTACTACAACAAAAGGAATCATAGGTGGATATTGCTGAAATAGAACACTCAAGGCTACTGATGAAATGTTCTTGGCACCTCACAAGGACAGTGTCATCCCTAGTTGGAGCCATTGTTAGGGTCCTATAATTTATAGGATCTCAAGGTATTTGAGTATTGTATCTCAGGAATCTTATATTGTAAATACTTGTCAATATGCCAATGATTTACAAATAAAAGAAAAAATGGAATAAAAAATGAAAAGAGGGTATAAATAAGAAAAATAGAAAAAACAAGAATATTGAAAAAAAATGAAAAATAGAACCCCATCAAAAGAAAAGGAAAAAAGAATAATACTGAAAGTGTTACAACAACACTGTTAAGGCATCGATATCTGTTCCCGCTAATCATCCATGGCTTGTGTTTTTCTTCGACCCCCCCCATCCTGCCTTTCCCACCATAGGGGGGGTCTGAAAAGGATGTTTCCCCATCGAGCCCCATCCCCTACGTGTCACCCTCTCCGCATTTCGTACCCCCCATGCCGAAACCACATACCACTCTCTACCCCCTCTGAAACCACCGTCCCCTCACCCACTTTACCGCGTCCCCACCATGACTCCTCCACAACTCTCCTCCTGCCACGTCACCTAGTTGTTAACCAATTGAATGCACTCCTGTCAAAAGGACCATTCAACATTAATTTCATACTTCCCGGTAAATGTTCAAAATTAGCGGTCCTGCACCCTTTTCAATGGGACCTTCCGAGTGTTTAAAAACTTATGAATCCATCACTCTCTTTCCTTTTACTGCTCATCGTATCGCTCTCCTTCTTTTTCACTATTTATTTTATGTTATTGACAGCTTTTGTCCAACGATTGTTCTCAAAACATTTCCACGGCTAGACCAAGACAGAAAATTGATATTCCTTTGTTTCTTTCGCCTGACAGTTCGTTACCCAAACAGTTTTCTCGGTAATCTCTTTGTCAATTTCGCTTACTGTTACTTTCACTGATACAGTCATGCCTCCAAAACGCAAGACCCAGGATAAACTTGTCAATCCTTTGAATGCCTCCTCCATAGATCTAGATCATATCGCTTTAGCTGATAGGGAGTACTAGATTAATGAAACCTAATGTGATTGTGACTTTCTAGAATTATAATTTTGGTTAGAAGACAAACATGTAGATAAAACTGATGAAATTGGGCTCTCGAAGTCCAATCTTCTCTATTACATCTTCCCTCTGACATTACAAGCCCTTGATTTTACCAGAAAGTGTTAGGCATGTTATGTCTCTTCTCAAAGAGCTATCATGGCCCCATCAAGTGACATCCTCTTTACTATAATTGCCTAGTCCATAGACCAAATAATGTTGTATCCCTCTGTGGAAAATAATACTCCTTTCTCCATAGAAGCCCTCACCCAAATTTATCAGAAGTTGGATTTCACCACCAGAGCCAAAATATTTGAAATCTTCTTGCCTGAGAATGCCCAGTTACCCAAGAAGAATCCTTCCTCCATCTTCCCTGATCAAGCCAAACAAATTATATCCATGATTTCCTATATTTTAGGTTATTATTTTGATCTGTGGGTAGATGAGCCCATTTTAGGTTTCATCTCCATATTTTCCACAGACAGTAAGCCATCCATTGTGTTCAATTTCTTGGCTGACAACATTCAATTTTAATCTATATTTCCTTTACTATCAGGAGGATAAATTCAATTTTGCAATGCAGAAGCTTGATGATGTAGGAAACCAACAACCAATGATATTTTGGACATCATTGGTTATGAAAGAGTAGCAGGAGTTCACTTATAGGCAGTTCATTGAGGATTTTGTTGACACGGCCATGAACATTCTTAACAATGCAATTTGGCCCAGAAACAGTGAACAAATCAAGAAAATTTTGCATCTAACAGATCAGGCCAAGACTAGGATTGGTATTTATACCAAAACTACACCGAGATCAGAGTTTATGGTTGTGAATTGGCACCCTACAAACTACCCAAATACCTCCCTGTGAGGATTTTGGCCCTGGAGTATGTTAGAAAGATGTTAAATTTTGATGATATTCATTTTGTAGTGGAAAAGAAGAAATCGCAGTTCCAAATAAAGACACAGCTAGGCCCATTTATATTTAATACCAGGATAGTAGGTGAAGAAGCATACAAGATGATTAAAGAAATGAAGTTCAGTCTAAGTTTAACATGGTCTTATGACCCTTGTGGTATTATTTCAAAGCTTAGAGTGGAGAATAAAAGTACTTCTTACATCCATACTTCAAGGTCTAAAATAGAGAAGTATGCAAATCAGTTGGAATGGATAGAAAACACCTTGCAGGAAGTTGAAGAACAACTCTTTTCTACTTCCAGTTTGCAGACTCCCGCTCCTTAGGAAAAATCAAGCAAAAGACAGAGGGAGGAAGGATCGTCATAAAAAACGGGAAGTGAAGCCAAAAAGTTCAGGATCATTTACAGGAAGAGGACAAAATTGACTCCTAGGACAGAAATATACAACGAGATAGAAGAGCTGGTTGGCATCATAATTACAAACTCACCACCTGCAACCAGCAAATTTGTAACATCTCCTTCTGGACCTTCATCATCACACGGTCAGAAGGAAATAGAGCTAGAATCCCATAATGTCCAAACCGAAAATGAGAAGATAGTTTTTGATAGGTATAGGGAGATTAATCTCAAAAATGAAATTCTCAAAAACATCACTTATAATTAGTTTTGGAAGCATGCCTCCAGCTCACATAATAGATTGTTATTAGTGTTTGACATAGAGCATGGAAATATGTAGATGGCCTTCCTTGAGGCCCAAATTCCACAGCCAAAAACAACATTAGACTAGAAGAGCACTACGTTTGAGTTCATCACCAAAGAAATTCATCCCATTGATCAAATGGAGATGCACAAGAAAACTTGTGAAATGATATCTTCTACTTTAACTAACACTGCTATGTCATCGTCCAAGTTGCAAGTTTCATTTGCAAATGTTCAGTCATGGTTGAAAATGGAGAAGGTGTCCTCCTTAGCCAAATATAATAGGATCAAGTCTTTGGAAGACTTGGTGGTTAAGATAGGATATGATACCAAAGATGTCAATGTTGCAAAGGAGATCATCAAGAAGAAGAATCTAGACATTGCAGCCTTGAGAAAGCAGTTTAAGCTAGCACCAACAGAGGACCCATTAACCAAGAAATTGGAGAACATTTCAATCTAGTCAAAGGACATCAAGACTTTGCAGGATCAACTCCAAGCTTTAGAAGTAAAAAAAGGACAAAGTTGAAGCCTCTCGTGTTACTGAAATGCAGAAATCACAAAGATTGTTGGAGAAGTTGCAAAAGGTAGAAAGGGATACCTCAATTGATCAAACCTTGGCCCAAGCCAAGGAAACCATTTGGATGAATATACTAGACTCTATGAATGATATTTAGCCTTCTATACAAAACATCTTTGAGCAGAAAGAGTTGATATAAAAAGCTACATAAACCATTGTGCAGGGAAGAGAGAAGCTTGGATAAATGCCCAGAGAAGCCTCCAACATTATCAGATTCATGAATTCTAAGTCAAAATATGAGCTTGAAGAATTAGGGATCAGTTACAGAAGTGCCACTATTTTAGAGGTCAAGAAAGTGTTGACCAAAATGAACCTTATTGATCAGTTGGAAAAAAGATGTGAAACATTGGAGTTGCAAGTAAACATGTTTACTAACAGAATTGAAGCATTGATCCAGAAAGGATTAACGAGCATTTATGTAATAAATGATAAATTTATCACTCAGGAAGACTATGTCCTGAAGATGAAAGAAATAGTCAGAAGCAACATCAAGTTCAGTGGGATTAAGGGCAGTATGAAATCAAGGGAGTTTTTGAAAACCATGTAAAATTATTTCTACGTACAGAATGAGGTAAAACACATTTTTACAATGAAGCCAACTTTTTCCAAATACACAGAGGTAGATGAAATTTACCAGAGGGTTATTAAATTGACTGTGCCAGATGAAAAGAGATGGGAAGAACTGGTCGATTTACTAGATTAAAAAGGTAATTCAGGAGCAATAAGACAATGGCTAGCGCAACAGTCATCCCACGAACGTAACATAGTTTCAGGTTGACACAAAAACCGAATCCATCAAAAGAGAGAAACCTTGCCTTCCGGATGTCTATGTGGCCTATTTTTCTGCCAGGAACGAATCATATTGTTTGTAATTAGGATTATAATACATTGTCAGTTTGACAATGATTTTGTAAATGATCTTGTAATTATCAATATAAATACTTCATTGTTTGAAGTATTAAGGGTTGATTTCTAAATGTAATTTCTTCTGCATTTGTAAATTTTCAAACTACTGGAGCATCAATAATACAAGGAGCTTTCACAGGATTCACGTTGTGTACCAAATGGTGATGTGTTCCTTCTGTTTATTTGTTTAAACATTGTTTTTCTTTCTCTGTTATTCTGAATATCTGAATTACTTAACAGAAACTGTGATAATTAGGATTGTTACTTAGAGCACCTGACATTTTAGTTCAGCACCATAGACATTCATCCCATTTATCAAATGGAGATGCACAAGAAAATTGGTGAAATTATATCTTCTAATTTAACTAACACTGTTGTGTCATTATCCAAGTTGCAGGTTTCATGTCAAAATATTCAGTCACAGTTGAAAATGGAGAAAGTTTCCTCCTTAGCCAAAGATAATAGGATCAAGTCTTTAGAAGACTTGGTGTTTAGGATAGAATATGATCCCAAAGATGTCAATGTTGTAGATGAGATCATCAAGAAGAAGAACCTAGACATTGCAGCATTGAGAAAGAAGCTTAAGCTGCCGGCGACAGAGGACCCATTAACCAAGGACATTGAAGAAAATGAAGCACAGAAGGATGACATGATGAAGCTAATTATAGAGAAGAGCATACAAATTAGATAGATGGAGGCAGAGATGGAGAAAATGATAAAGGAGAAAGAAGAGAGTCAAAAGATGGTCATTGCCCCTTGGATTCCATACCCATTTCTTGGCTTCCAACAATAGGAACAACCACTACAACCACTTCTTCTACTCATACTACAAGTGCTGAAGAGGTGACCAAGACACTGAAGAACATGTCACTCCAGTCAAAAGAGATCAAGACTTTGCAGGATCATCTCAAAGCTTTAGAAGTACAAAAGAAAAAATATGAAGCCTCTCGTGTTACTAAAATCTAGAAATCACAGAGATTGTTGAAGAATTTGTAGAAGTTAGAAAGGGATACCTCAATTGGTCAGACCTTGGCCCAAGCCAAGGAAACCATTTGGATGAATATGCTAGACTCTATGAATGATATTTCACCTTCTATCCAAATCATCTTTGAGGAGAAGTAGTTGAAAGAAAAGGATACATAAACCATTGTTCAAGGAAGAGAGAAGCTTGGAGAAATGCCCACAGAAGCCTCCAACATTATCATATTCCTGAATTCTAAGTCAAAATATGAGATTGAAGAATTAGGAATCAGTGACGTAACTACCACTATTTTAGAGTTCAATAAAGTGTTGACAAAAAGGAACCTTATTGATCAGTTGGAAGAAATATGTGAAACATTGGAGCTGCATGTAAACAGGTTTACTAACAAAACTGAAGCATTGATCCAGAAAGGACTGCCCAGAATTTATGTAATAAATGATAAATTTATTACTCAGGAAGACTATGTCCTGAAGAAGAAAGAAATGGCCAGAAGGAGCATCAAGTTCACTGGGATTAAGGGCATTATGACATCTAGGGAATTTTTGGAAACCATGTCAAATGAGTTCTACATACAGAATGAGGTAAAACACATTTTTATAGTGAAGCCAACTTTTTCCAATTACACAAAGGTAGATGAAATTTACCGGAGGGTAATTAAATTGACTGTGCAAAATGAAAAGAGATGGGAAGAATTGATCGATTTACTAGATTAAAAAGGTAATTCGAGAGTAGTAAGATAACAACCAACACATCAACCAACACGATAGTCAGCCCACCAACACAACATAGCTTCAGGTTGACTTAGCAACTCAATCCATCAAAAAAGAGCCACCTTGCTTTCCAGATGTCTACGTGGCCTATTTTTCTACCAGGAATGAATCGTATTGTTTGTAATTAGGCTAATAATACACTTTCGGTTTGACAACGATTTTGTAAATGATTTCGTAATTATCAGTATAAATACTTCACTGTTTGAATTATTAAGGGTTGATTTCTGAATGTAATTTCCTTTGCATATCGTAAATTTTCAAAGTACTGGAGCATCAATAATACAAGGACCTTTCACAGGATTCATGTGGTGTACCAAATGGTGATGTTTTCCTTCTGTTTATTTGTTTAAACATTGTTTTTCTTTCTCTGTTATTCTGAATATCTGAATTACTTAACAAAAACTATGATAAATAGGATTTGTTACTTAGAGCACCCTATTTTGGCTGTTGGTAATTTTAATGTTTTCCACTAAAGTCATATCAAGGAATTCTTAATTTCTCCTTAATTTCTACTGAACCTTACACTTCTTTTGTTTCACCGTCCATTTAATTTCTGAAGAGATCCAAATAGTGTAACCTAGCTTGCCCTGTGAGAACTCCTCAAAAAATTGATGCCAAATCTAATTTAATTTATAGAATCCATGGCCCAATGGGATTATAACACTTAAATCAACAAAATAAATCAAATCAAAACAATCAGTACAGTCATAGCTAGCCTAGAATTTACTTAAAAACAAAGCTAAATTAAACATAGATATCCCTCTCTGAAGCTGGCATGGCTAGAACCCAGCGTCCAGAGTGGTTTTCATGTTGTCCTATGTGTTTACTCCCTCAACCTCAAAAATACTGAATGACAATAGAATGAGGAACTTAGCTCAATTATTTTTTTTTTAAATAATTAAAATTTATAGAATTTCTAATTGCAAGTAGATATAATAATATAATTAAAATATTTTTAAAAACTCATTAAATTTAATTTTATATTTAAAATACAATTTAAATATTATGTCATATCTCAATATGAGAGGACCAGTTTAATTTATGGTATTTGTTGGAAATGCAGGGTGGAGAAACACAAAAATTAACTCAGAAACCATAAGAGTTGTGGCTCTTCTATTGATCAAACAAAATTAGATTATTAGGATGAACCTAGAGAGGGGTATTTATACTTTTTGGACTAACTACTCACCCAAAATAACTCAACATGCGCACACACTCTAAATTTGACTTTTCCCAAATTATAAATTAACTCGAACATGACTCAACATGACTGAACTTCACTCAGTTAATTGTTTCTCTAATTTTAGCCAACTCTAGCATGCGAGAGTAATTACAATTTCTAATAATCCCCCTTAATTACAACTGTATGACTCATCATAACTCAAACATGACTTAACTTGAATCAACATGACTTAACTATGCGTGCTAGGCTTACAATAGAAATTGACTCAATTATCACTCAAACATGTTTGCTAGTCTATGTCTCAGCTAGGCTTACAATGACTCAAAACTTTGACAATTTTGCGTCTTTTTTTCTCTACTTCTAGATTCTATATCCTCGAAACTGCTTCATTCTTAGTTGTGCTTTCTTGTTGTAGCTTCCATATTTCTTTACTTGCTCCTGCTACAATTTTTCTTTGAACTTTCTTGAATTTGTGCTAAAACGCCTTCCTCTTCAAATATTTGTTCAACCATGGTTGTTGCCACAACATTGCATCTTCAAACTGTCTTCTTTGCTCTACTTCTTACACTTCATATTCCTAAATTTCTTTCTGCCATATTTCTTGATAACAAAATATTATCTCTTCTTGATGCAGGAGCATTCAACCCAAGAGAAAATCATTGTAATTAAGTAGACATAGGGGTTCATGTATTTTAAGGAAGTTGGATTCCTAAGTGATGAATTAATGTAATATTAGGCTTTTGAGTGCATAGAATAGGAATTAATTAGATAATGAGAGGAAGTTGTAAATGCTCTCGAATTAAAGGAGAACATGAGTGGTGAATAATGACAAGAGTCAGAAGTCAATTATGACTCTTAAAACAGTTCCATGATTCGAGGAACTAGAGAGAGTACTTAGGAATTAATTGAAGTAGAAGTGGACATAGAGGATTTAGGAGTCAGTTCAGTAGATTTAGGAATCGAACCAGAATTAGTTCAATGAACCTTGCTGGTATAAATGTAAGCCTACGGGCAGAGTAGAAAGGAGGAGGCCACTGATAGTTGAAGATCAGGCCTGAGAGACAGAGAGTCTCAATATGTAATTAGTTGTTTGTTTATCAATACAGAGGTTTATCCCAAACTGTATATGTGTGTGTGGTATGAATATTGAATGATTGAATTACATATAAATTGCGTATTCTGTAACAGAGGTTGCAGGCAGAGTTTTGTGGAAATACGTAGAGGAGATAATGATTCAGAGGAATCATAAGGGATCTTTGAATCCAGCTGAAGGATCAGAGTATGCTCTAAAGAGGCAACGACTTGAGTATTAGCAGAGTAAATCTCAGAGGAAGTCGAGCAGTGGAACCCTTGAAGAAACCTGAAGAACCCCGAACCATAGAGAAAACGCTGAAGAGATAGCGTAAAATATAAAGAAAGGGTCGAACGGAGAAGTGAAGTGTTAGTATACAGCAACCGTTGGATCTTATAGATCAATGGTCCAAATCATGTCGCATGAGGTAGCGTTGAAATATCGCATCGACGAACTTTAACGAAGGAAGGCGGGCTTATAACCTTAAGTGGTATTTCAGGTGGCAAAGAGGTGGTAAATGGTATCGAAGGATAGCCTTCCGATTCCATACATATCATGACACGTGGCAACAAAGTGGAGAGGGGAAACCACTTTATCGGGTGGTTAAACCCCATACTCGTGGTCCATCCGAAGTCGGAGCGAACCGTCGGATCTACTAAGTGTAGATCGACGACGGAAGATTAATATGCAAGTTGTTTGATCGGAGAAGAGTGAAGGGAAAGCGACTTGCGATAATGTGAAGGGCCGATGAGCGGACCCGACGATCTTTATGAACGAAGGTTTATAATGTTTGAAGTCCGGCTTTATGGTTTGGAGCGGTAATCCTTTGTATTACGATAAAGTGTTGTAGTTCCGAATTATAAGGAATTGCGATAAGGCATATGGAGAAGAAGCGGACCCGAGAAGGTTTATAAGCGCAAATGTATCACACATCAGGGATGCAGGAAGATGTGTGTTAATGTGACCGCGGAGAGCCCCGATTGCGATCAACGATAAAGGGAAAACCTCGAGAACTGTGCAAAAGCTTTAAAAAGGCGGAAAAGGTAAGTTTATGCGTGTTTGTGTATATTTCTATGAATAATAGAAATAAAGTGCGATAAAGGGTTTTCATGTGTTAAGCCAGTATAACCAAGGTTTATAAAGTAAAGGTTTAATGTGCGGGGTTAAGGGTCAATGAAGGTTTTATAAAGGTTATGAAGGGTTTTAAAAGTCCTGATAGGAAGAATTAATGAAAGGCTTTAATAAAGTCTTATATGAAGGCTCGAGGGTTGATTAAAGTTTCGATAGAAGGTTTAAGCGGGGTGATTGAGTTCCGATATAAAGGAACTAATGAATAGGGACTTAACCATGGATGGTTGAAGATTTGACTCCTTTGAGATTTAAATACCTGGGAAAAATATGTGGATGCATTTTACATGCATACTATGAGTGGAAGCGGCGGTAACCTTACATCACTTCTTGAGTCAATTGTTGAAAATGGTTTCAATGCATTCTTCCTTGTTTTTAGAAACTTTCATATCATTCTCTTCATTTTCATCATCAAGTACTACTACTTTTTTCTTGTAATTTGCACACTTAATATCATTATTCACCATTTCATTCAATTCTTTTATTATAGATGTTTCTTTAAGACTCACATCAATTTGTTTAATTTGCATGTGAATCCATTCTTCAATGAGCTTCAAATCTGCATCAAACTTATTAATAACCTTGTTTTCAAATTTTTCTCCCATGTTATATTGAACACCTGCATATTAAAAAGCATTGTTAAAAATTATTTATTATTCTATTCAATGAGATCTTCTTGCTCTTCCTCTTCTTTCTATGCCTTCTCTGCTTCTTCGCAAACCTCTGTTGTTGCAAACAAGTTGTCTTCCACTTGGCTTCTAGACACAAACATTCTTCTCTTACCAAATAACGACATATCAATGTGTTTTTTCTGTTGCTTCATGTGCAACCACTCACCACTAGTTAAATAATATTCATCAAAATTAACATTAACATAATTTTTTGTTACCATATGGTAGGTTATCCAAGCATACATGTGCTCATTAACAATTTCAACTTCATCAAATCCATTAGCTACGGTTGGATGCATCAATGCACATCTCACTTTATAGTCATCATCTACATGTGTTTTTTCACTGTGGGATTCACCATCATCTTCAGCTTCCATGTTACAGTGAAGTCCTTGAGCATTTATATGCTCTTCCTCCGCTTCACACACAGAGGCTTATGCTTCTCTCTCTGCAATCTTTGTTGCACATTCTTCATCCATATTCATGTTTTCATAATGGGTTTCACTTTTATAGTCTTCACGACCATCATCCACTTTTGAGTGGGATTCTCCAAGCTCTGTTGTCCTCTAAGAGTCTTGCTCATATACTCTCAGATTTACGACCAACTTTGTTGCTTGTGACATAACATGTTGTTGCATGTCACTCCCCCTTGCACCAAATTCTTCTTTAAAGATCTTCCACGCTTCCTTGGAAGTTGTAGTTTTTGCTACCATGCACAAAACATTCTCATCCAATGCTTGTTTTATAAAATCCAATGCTAGAGCATCGTATACTTCATCATATGGGTTATTATACTGATACTCAATTAACTTTTTAGCTCGAAGAAAAGTTAGCATTTTGATAACCCGATCATCAAAATATTTACTAGTAAACATAGGAGGTGGTGGAAGATCAAAGCTACGTCAATAAACCTCTATTTCTTCTTTGTCTTCTGCTAGAATTCTCAATTCCTTGACTGCGACTTGAACCCCTCTAAACATGGCAAAGATCTCTGCCTCTTCTTTTCGCTTCCTTTTCTTAATCTTTTTTTAGTTATTCTTTCTGACCCATGAATGCTATATTTCCTCTATCTTATAACTACTTTCTTGATTGCATGAGGATGTCTTCTATATCGCCCCTAAAAAAAAATGATTTTTAATATGCACCCTCGTAAGGCACAATCTTCCTAAAAAACATTCATGTTTGACAAAACACCAAAAAAAATTGTAGACCAAAGAAATTTTACAAAATCCTAAACTCTCATCAAATATATATTTTTTAATTATCTTTTATAAAAAAAATCAAAATTCACTTCATAAATTTGTCTATAAAATCTTCATACCATGCAACTTTTCGAGAAAAAAAAAAAAAAAAAAAAGAACTCAGGAACCTTTTGAAGTTTTTTTTAAATACCTTTTTATAAAACCCTTTTTATTTAATTCCCTTTTATAAAAAAATGAAAAATCACTTCATAAATTTCTCTATAAAATCTTCATACCATGTAACTTTTCTTTTTTCAAAAAAACCTCTAAATTCGAAGAACTCATTTTATAAATCATACCATGTAACTTTCCTAATAATTTTTTTTCTTTCAAAAAAACCTCTAAATTCGAAGAACTCACTTTATAGACCTTTTAAAGCCTTTTTTTCAAAATACCTTTTTTAAAAAATCCTTTAATAAACCCTTTCCAAAAAAATCTCACTTCACAATAGACTTTATAAAAAAAATCTTTTTTAAAACACCATTGATATATTTTCAAAGGTCTTGAATGCTCTTACATATATTACACCCTCACGTTTATATGAAATCTTTAAGAACTAGCAATTGCACCAAATGTTGCAAAGGAACGCCATAAGGCATAATTCGAGAAGCATCATGACAAAAATTAGCAAACAAAATTCTATTCATCTGTCTTAAATCATAAGCAACAATTTCATGTGAGCTATTAAATCCTTGAAAATGTCCATTGCCAATGGCATATCTCTAAAATGAAAATTCATTTAGCACCTGAAATTTGACAATCATATTCTATTAAGTTAAATTTGCGAAGCATCGTGACAAAAAAAATCATTGAAGATAAAATTAGTAAACAAAATACTATTCATCTGTCTTAAATCATAAGCAACGGTTTCATGTGAGCTATTAGATACTTGAAAGTGTCCATTGCAAGTGGCATATCTCTTAAATGAAAATTCATTTAAATTCATTTACCAACTGAAATTTGACAATCATATTATGAATATCTATTTCCTTATATAAAATTATCAATTAAAAATTTACTTGTGAATCAACATTGGATGAAAGCGTTTTAGTAATGAATGATGCCAGGTATCAGAAAGGTTCAATTTAACATGTAAGGAGGTTAACCAAATAAATATCCTTTATTGATCAAAGCTTTTTACAAAACATTCACATAATTAATTCTTCATAGACCTGTATTTAATGATGAAACTGGTGTTTTGATCTGCACTTAGATTTAAATTACAAGTTTCTTTGTTTGCCTTTAGGATAGTAGGCAATTCTTATAATTAATAATTTGTAGTGTTAACATCACACAACTGTACACTTTTCTCCTCTTGCTTTGCTTTTTCTGTCAAATCATAAATGTTTGCACATATCAATGGAATGCAATCCGTTCTATTTTCATAGGCCACGTCACTTGCTCTGATAACAAAATAATCTATCTGGGTACTCCTGCCAAACAGATTTCATAACCAGGGAACATTGCTGCTAGAATATGGTTTGGAGAAGCAAGGAAACCAAGCTACTAAACGGTTTTAATATGATGCTCTGTTAAATCTAAGTGCAGATCAAAACACCAGTTTCATCATTAAATACAGGTCTATGAAAGTATGATGCTCTGTTAAATCTAAGTGCAGATCAAAACACCAGTTTCATCCATTAAATACAGGTCTATGAAGGTGCTGCAGATTTGATAGACTTCAAACACAACTCCCTTCTATAGAAAATTCAACCAAACCCTTGCAATGTTTGCAAAGCTCATGGCTATATGCAAAGTACAATTTGGGCTAGATAAAACAAAAGCAGCAATTTCCAAGCCATTGCCGAGCAAACAAGCATTACTAGGAAGTTGTGAAGTTGTATCTGCAGGAAGAAAATTGAGGAATTTGGCCTAGATAAAACAAAAGCAACAATTTCCAAGCCATTACGGAGCAAACAAGCATTACTAGGAAGTTGTGAAGTTGTATCTATAGGAAGAAAATTGAGGAGACTTGGAAAAATAGTTGCTATCTATTGAATGTAGTAAGGCTAGAGACCTTGAGGTACACCAACTTGCTTTAGATTTGGGAATTGCTTCCATAGAAAATGAATGGACAAAATTTGTGCTGGAAAACTCAAATGCCAATTTGTAGAGTGATCAGGTTCCAATTCTTTTATGTAAAAATGGGGGCATTTTCAGAGTGTCTCTGTTGTAACCGTTTCATGTAATTAAGATGGAAACAAGTTTTGTGGATTTCAAAATTTGATCAAATTTTAATTATGTGCATTTTCAGTTGCCTAATATCCTAAAGGCAAACAAAGAAACTTGTAATATATATGCACATGATTATGAATTTGTACAAAATACTTACGAAATCAAAGAACACTACTTATTATATATTCAGTAAAAATATACAGTAAAATATTATGGTAACTATTGTATCTATAATCATCATTTGTCAACTGAGAAGAAATAATGATCGGAATTCAAGGAATGATAAGCCATAGCTAGCATAAGATTAATTTGCAACATAACCACAATTAACTACATTGAGAAAGAGAGAATTATCTATTCATATGAGTAATTCTCTATATACTCCAAATCTGGGCAAAAGCCAAACCAGAGGGTGTGACAAAAATCCACCAGTTGTATTCTGCAGTTCACTAAAGTTTTTATTTGAATATGTAGTTCCACAGATCTGCTGAGATGAAATAATTCTCAAGGAGAAATACCTTCAAAAATGTAAACTCCACCATCACTCTTGCACCATGTTGATTGTGATTTTCGCTACACCTTTAACCCATCTGCACAAAGTGCAAGGTTTCTGTTGGGTATGCTTCTTTGTTTATGGGATATTGCAGTGTATTGCTATGTTGCTGAAGGATGAACACGTTTAGAGTAACAAAGGTAAAATTTTAACACCTAGTGGAGGTTGCTAGAACAAGCACAAAAAACACAAGATATGGAACAATTGATAGTTTTGCAGAAAGATATTCAACCGAAGGCAGAGGCAGAGGCAGAAGCATCTCAGTTGAATGCTGAAAAGGACAATTTAGAACAACATTATTTGAACATTTGTTTAGTTTGATCGGAGGGAGGGGTTGATCATGTTAAAATCAGTCCTTCAGAATATTGCTTTATACTGGATGCACCTATACTACCTGCTAAAGGACATTTTAAAAAGAATTGACTCCATCATCACTAGGTTCTCATTGGATCAGACCTGGTCTCCACAAAAAGATCCATTTAGTAAGTCTAAATACCCTCTCTAGGTTTGAAAAGGACAGCAGTTGGGGAATAAAGGACACAGAGAGCTTCAATAAGGCTTTAATAAACAAGAATTTATGGAGAGCATTACAAGATAAAGGAGTTTGGCAACAAGTCGTTAAAGAAAAATATATGAAAAACAAACAGGTTGAGGAATGGATAGAGGAGGGGTCACCAGAGCATAAACAGGTTGAGGAATGGATAGAGGAGGGGTCACCAGAGCATAAGGGAGCATCATACATTTGGAGGAGTATGATGAGAAACAAACACTGGCTTCTTGGGAATTTGAGATGGGACGTCGGGAGGGTAAATAGGATTAAAATTGGTTTGGATGCCGTAAAAGGAATGGAGAACATACATCCCCTATCTGTCTCTCCTTGAATTTTTACATGACAAAAGATTATTTTATATGAATCAACTATGTGTTGATAAAGCCTCTTACTGTTACAGGTTTATGGATCAGCGCTTTCGATCTTAGAATGCTAGCGGCTTTCACAATGGAATGGTCCCTGTACACTTCTCATTTGTGTCATGCAAGCATACTTTTCTCTGAGAAAGAAGATAAGATTACGTGGGCTAGCAATATGGTAAACGAGAAGATAGCAGTTAAAGACATTTCTAAAATCATAACAATGGGTCGCAGCCTGGTAGATAATGCCCCATGGAATATTCCAATGAAATTGAAATGTTTCATGTGGCTGGTGATCCATAACAGGATACTTACATGGGATAATCTCCTCAAAAGAGGCTTCCAAGGTCCTAACAGGTGTTTTATGAAAAAAATGCAGAAGACGTGGATCATCTCTTTCTGACATGCCCATTTGCAGTCTCGATTTGGAGAGGAGTATTACACTCTTAACCTACAAGCAGCATAGCATTCGAGCTCCATAGATAGGTGCATTTCTCTGTGGGTTGAGGAGAACAGGACATTTCGAACATTACCCTTCTATATTCTGTGGGGCATATGGAAAAGTAGGAACGAGAAGATATTTGAAAGAGACTACCCCAGATACAAGAGGTGCCTGTTTAAAGATCTCTGCATATTTTATGGAAATAGGGCCAATAAAAGAGAACGTTAACTCGAGACAAATCCAATATAAAGAGAGTTGGTCATAAAATCCAGATGACTTTTTTTAAGGAGATTCTACTAACAGATCTGTGGTAGGGGGGTTTTTCTTGTATAAAAGCCTGGCAACTACTTTCAATTTTGTTGGAATAGTGGTACATGGACTAATAAAAGAGCATCGTGATTAGCTCTTTGGGGGGCACTCCTATTTTCTAACTGGCTAGCTATAGAGGATTTATCAGTTTTGGGAACCCCAAAGTGATTCTGGATTGGGTACAGAGATCCACTTTTGGGCAACCTTCCCTTATCTTCTGGATGCTATGCATCAGATCTTTCATGGGATCCTTCCAGAAAGTGACTTTCAGTCATATATTTAGAGAACAGAACCAAGAGGCAGATTTTCTCTCTAAGAAGAGTTGTTTGCAAGCACAGGAAAGATCTTCTTCACCGCTTTTGACAATGGCATCATCATCAACACAAGGAGTTTTAACTATTAAGGGCATCACTAACTGTTCACTGAGAACGATCCTCATATTTCTTTTCAAGTTTTCTGTTTATTTTCTTTTCTTTTGGAAGAATGTATGGGAAATACTATAACAATGTCGCTGAGAAGGAAAGTTAGAGAGGTAAGAAATCGGTAATGGTGTTATAGACCTTTAAAGACGCTAGTAGATACATAGTGATTAAGATCCAAAATTATAAAATCTTCTGAGTTTCTACTGAGACTTATCTAGAACATAGAGTTACATGCACATAAGATATGTCACTACTGCAAATGTATTTACTTTTATTTTGATTAATGGAAGTTAGGAGGTTTTTTTCTCTGAAAAATCACAAATGTTTAGCCTACAAATAATTGTACAAAAGTATCGTATATAATCCAATAATAATAATTAATTCTCCATCTAATCATAGCCTCTTAAACAATATATTTAAATTTACACCACAATTCAACATCTACCACTTGTGCAAAGTAAAAAAGCATCAAAATACATCTCAAACACAAACTAGCATGAAGTTGCATCTAGAAAGGTGGGGCAAAGACTACAGAGTAAACAAAATGAATAATTAATGCTAACCCTGTAACCTCTAACCACCCTTCCTTTGTCTAGCAGAGACTTAAAAACTCTGAATATTCAATTGTCAATAGCTGGGTGGGGGTTGCTGCGTTGGTAGTAAGCCAAAGCGCTTCTTCAACAAAGTGTGATGCTTTGAGTATTTATCATCTGGAGAAAACTGTGTTGTAACACAAGAAACCTCATGAGATAAAAGATTTTAAAAACATCAATGCAACAATGCTATCCTCACATATTAATGACATGACATCAAATAAAGTAGTATTATCATAAAAATAAAGGAGACATACCAGGGTGGGCTGACTGTGTTGGAGACCCTACCGGGGAATCCTTCTACAAGAAAAAAACATATTAAATTAATGTGTGACTCAACATGTAAGTTAGTTTACGCTACATTACATTGAATTGAATATAGAATATAAAATCACTCATTAGTATCCCTTCATATCTACTTCTTAGCAACAGTGTGGAAGAAAACTCCACACATAAGACAGCATGCCTTCAACCAAAGGTCATTTACATATCAATCTCTGCAAAATTTATGCCAAGAAACATACATGACTATCTAGTATCCAGGTTTCAAGCTTGATCAAAAAAGCATTAAAATAGGCAATCTGGGTAGGAGAGTTTAAGAGCGATGGGTTTCTGCTTGTAAGCGGCTAAATGGACTCAGATATGGAGACCTTGTTTATGTGGAAGAAAGACCGAAATCCTTTTTCTGTGGATGGAGCAAAGTTCAAGAAGGATCTTATCTCTGTAAAGATATTTTATCTTTGTTGAAGGGAAGAATCCCTAGAAGATCCGAGACCGTTTTTTTCTATGGAGGGACAAAGCCCTAGAGGAGGCCAAGAACCTCAATTTGTAAACAGAAGGGACCGAAACTAGATCTACTGCCTAGATTGAGGAGTTCTAAGGTCTGTTTTGTTCAGATCCATACTTATTGTCTAAGTTTACCTAGGTTGACTTGTGAATATTAAAATGTACCTTTGTTGAACTAAAGAATTTCTCCTAGAAAAGATTGTTGGGTTTTCTCTCAAGTTTGGGCTTCCTAGGTGAAAATTTTGTGTCTCTTTGTACGCTAAGTGCTTGGCTGTCTCTTTATGTTCCTATTTTCATTATTGCATTATGGTTAAGAACTTGTTTAAGAGATCATTGGAAGTAATTATCAGATTAGAAGATCGTGAAACATCAACATGGTATCAGATCGATGGTAAAAAAGCATCCTTAATAAAGTTCTAGTCAAATTTTTGTCAACAATGCTTTTGACCAGGACAAAGAGAGACCAAAATTCTGTCTAAGGCCTTAGAAAACTCTGACAAAGGGCCAAGAGGTATCAGGATTGAGCTCAGGAAGGCCTCAAGACTGATTGAGCAGAGGTTGAACAACCTCAGAAGTGGCCAAGAGGTGCGAAGGCCTGTGAAGTAGCTAGTGAAGTTCTTAATAATTGGACCAAGGATATCATCGACATACTTATAAGCATTCTTAAAATCTTTTTGTTACTAATGGAATTCTAAATTGTTTTTCCAATAGGGATCCTTTGGGAGGAGGATGTTGACATTTAATTCTTAATTTGGATTCCATAAATCTCTAGCTGCTTACGAATGATAATGGCATAAGCTGTTGTGAAAAATCTTGGCCATGAGTAGGTCAGAGCCTGTACCAAACTAGGAGAGTGGTGATACAAGTTAAATTGTCTAAGAGGATTTGAAATCTTTTGCATCCCTGTTGATGAAATTCTTTCACCATTGATTGCCTTTAGCTTCAAGGATTATATCAGAGGACACGTAGATAACATTTGTGGATTATATCTTCTACTTGCTGCATGTTGTAATCTATGTACTGAAGGAATTTTTCATAAGCTAATGGTTCATCTGAGGATCTAAATGTGTAGATTACAGAGGGCTTGTTTAAGCCTACCTCTGAGGGAAGCCTGAGGATCTCTTATGATATTTGGAGAAAAGACCAACAATTGACACAAAGTCAAACTCTTGTTCACTATCTATGCAAAAACTTCCAGGTGATCAATGGCATCCAAAATTGACTACAGCAGGATAAATTTGCACATGTCAAGTCTGATGAAATTTTGGGCTTCAGGTTTGTAAGCCCTAGAAGACCTGAAGCAAATCCTGAGTTAATTCTAAATTATGTGGCATTATTGAAGCCGTGGCATAAAATCGAATATTTTGAAACAAAACCCGAGCCCCATTCTAAATTGATCTTTAGACTTTTGTTGTAGCGAGTTTGTGCTTGTTTTTGTTCAAGGGTTCATTAATAAACTGATGTTTAACTTGCCATGGCTATGTTGAGCTCATAATGATGCCATTGACTATAGTAAGATTGTTGGTTGTGTCATGATTAATGTACTTAAGTATGCTGAGTGAAAGGCTGCCTGAGCTAAGATGAAAATTGTTGCCATGATGACCAGGAAGAGGTTTTATACTGCGATGTGTATTGCTCTATCCAAGAATCTTTTTTACTAAAGCCTGGTACTGCCAGTTTTGTTGAAACAGGAAGGGTATTTGGAAGAATCATTTATAGCAGGAGTGCTAACATTATGGCCTAATAGAAAAATGACTGATTTAGTACTAAAGCAGCAAGATTGATAGTAATCAAAAGGACAACTTGGTACAAAAATTGAAAATCCTAGACCTATATTCAACATTATAGGTCTTGATTGAGGTACTAAAGACTGGTGATCACCATTGATTGCCTTTAGCTTCAAGGATTATATCAGAGGACACGCAGATAACATTTGTGGATTATATCTTCTACTTGCTGCATGTTGTAATCTATGTACTGAAGGAATTTTTCATAAGCTAATGGTTCATCTGAGGATCTAAATGTGTAGATTACAGAGGGCTTGTTTAGGCCTACCTCTGAGGGAAGCCTGAGGATCTCTTATGATATTTGGAGAAAAGACCAACAATTGACACAAATTCAAACTCTTGTTCACTATCTATGCAACAAATTCCAGGTGATCAATGAGAGGTTTGAAATGATAATGATGGCATCCAATATTGACTAGAGCAGGATAAATTTTCACATGTCAAGTCTGATGAAATTTTGGGCTTTGGGTTAATTCTAAATTCTGTGGCATTATTGAAGCGATGGCAGAAAATCGAATATTTTGAAACAAAACCCGAGCCCCATTCTAAAGTGATCTTTAGACTTTTGTTGTAGCGAGTTTGTGCTTGTTTCTGTTCAAGGGTTCATTAATAAACTGATGTTTAACTTGCCATGGCTATTTTGAGCTCATAATGATGCCATTGACTATAGTAAGATTGTTGGTTGTGTCATGATTAATGTACTTAAAGGAATTTGAATCCAAAACCAAGCCAGATCTAGGCAAAAGCCAAACCAGAGGGTTGAAAAAACACGAGAGTTTGAGCTATAGCCACAGCCAGAGGCATAAGATCTAGTCGCCACAGGTAGGCCCATTGAAGGAGAAGAGAGGAATCTTGCTTATGTGGGCCATAAACTTGATGCAAGGTCTTGTACCTTGAAATAATTACTCAACACAGTGACATGGACATTCATGCTATACTAGCAGTATAGTCCCCTTAAAATGGTGGGAGGAAGATCAACTTTGGACAGGTGGGAGGAAGATCAACTTTGGAAATTAGGGTTTCTTAAAAAAAGCATTGTGGTATATGGAGGGCGGGAACTAAAAACAATCGTTTCGAGACTACCCACTCCATTTTGAAATTTACCTGCACAGTGTCCAACAGATCTCCATTTTGAAATTTACCTGCACAGTGTCCAACAAATTTCATCCAATATCGTGCACAAACTGAGAAACCTCTGCAATTTCTAGTTTTTTTGTCATAAAAATCCTAGCAATTGCTAGTTTTCTGTCACGAAAGTCCTCGCAGTTAAAACCTAAAATCATTAAAAAGAAATCATTGAAAACTAAAAACAATCGAGACAAATCATTGAAAAATAAAAACAATCTAGACTACACAGTCCATTTTGAAATTTATGCCCTTGCCATGTGAAATTTACCTGCACAGTGGCCAGGAGATTCAAGCAAAATCGTGGACTTGAAATTTCCAGTTTTCCGTCACGGAAGTCCTCGCAGTTAAAACCCAAAATAATTAAAAATAAATCATTGAAAACTAAAAACAATCGAGACTACACAGTCCATTTTGAAATTTATGCCCTTACCAGTTGAAATTTACCTACACAATGGCCAGGAGATTCAAGCAAAATCGTGGACGATTGAACTGCACAATGGCCAAGAGATTCAAGCAAGATCCTGGACGATTGAAATTTATGAGCAGATTCAAGAAAGAAGACATGGATTCGTAGAACAGTGTTTCATAAAACCTATGGAAGTCGTTATTTATATGGTTTCAAGGAAGGTAATATAGGGATAGTTTCAATTATAACAAGAATTAATCTAATGGTTGTAAATATTTTAATCGTCTAACATGAAATTAGACGGATCATAGCAAGATAGGTAAGGCAAGAGGAAAGTTGATTTCAAAGGGAAATTGCTTACGGCGTAAATTTACTTGCACAATGGCTAGGAGATTCAAGAAAAATCGTGGACGATTGAACTGCACAATGGCCAGGAGATTCAAGCAAGATCCTGGACGATTGAAATTTATGAGCATATTCAAGAAAGCGGACATGGATTCGTAGAACAATGTTTCATAAAACCTATGGAAGTCGTTATTTATATGGTTTCAAGGAAGCTAAGATAGGGATAGTTTCAGTTATAACAAGAATTAATCTAATGGTTGTAAATATTTTAATCATCTAACATGAAATCAGACGGATCATAGCAAGACAGGTAAGGCAAGAGGAAAGTTGATTTCAAAGGGAAACGCCTTATGGCGTAATAAAATCGAAACCTTCTGTAACTTTGACTTTGCTAACACCCTATGAAAGGTAGTTACAGCGTGTGATAACATTGTCCATGGTGATCAAGACACATTTTAGAGTTCTAATGCTCTCGACAGACCCAAAAAACCTGCGTGCACACGAGGCCGTTGGTTCAATGCTACGACACCTTCTCAATATTGCAGGAAATCGGTGGCTATTGCAGCTTCTAAATAGAGGGTGACTCTACAGGTTGTTAACTTCTTCGAGCACCAAGTGATGGGTGTTCACGGCAGCTACAGCTGCTTCTTCAAAATGGATGGGTTTTCTACACTGTTTGCAGTCCAAACGAGCATGAATACTCATAAACTTTCAATTCTCTTATAACTCACAGTGTGTATCAGAGAACGGAGAACGCAAATCACACCACACAATACACATCTTGAATTTTACATTTCCATCGAACGACTTTTATACATGTTGATGAAATTTCTCGATTTGTGGCTTCTTCATGATGTTATCCGAAGTCTCCAAAACTCTTGAGAAGACTCACCATCTCCTGAACTCTTGAAAAGACTCACAGTCAAGGCAGATTGTGGTTGGAATTAATGTTTTTCCAACAATCCCCCTTAATTCCAACTCTTGAGAAGACTCGCCATCTCCTAAACTCTTGAGAAGACTCACAATCAATGCGGACGGTGGTTGGAATTAATGTTTTTCCAACACTCCCCCTTAATTCCAACCATAAGATAAACACACAAAATACACTATAACACAATACATAGTACATACATATTCTTAATTGGCATGCCTGTTGTTCTAAGTCTCATCTAGGCTTACAACATAATCTGGATTTTCCACAGCAACACATCTTTCATTTTTCCCTTTTTGCTATAGGGTCCATGCTTGTTCATTCACTGGTGCAGATTCATCTTCACCTTTCTTTCCATAAGATAGTGATGAAGCTTGACCTTTCTTTCCATAAGACAGTTTTTGATAAGTACAAGGAGATTAAGATCAGAAATGAGATTATCAAAAACATTACTTATAATCAGTTTTGGAAGCAGACCTCCAGTTCATATAATAGATTGTTATCAGTGTTTGATATAGAGCATGGAAAGATGCAGATGGCCTTCCGTGAGGCCCAAATTCCACAACCAAAAATATCAGCAGACTACAAGAGCACTACATTTGAGTTCAGCACCAAAGACATCCATCCCATTGATCAAATGGATATGCACAAGCAAATTGGTGAAATGATATCTTCTACTTTAACTAACATTGTTATGTCATTGTCCAAGTTGTATGTTTCATTTGCAAATGTTCAGTCACACTTGAAAATGGAGAAGGTGTCCACCTTAGCCAAAGATAATAGGATAAGTCTTTGGAAAACTTGGTGGTTAAGATAGGATATGATCCCAAAGATGTCAATTCCGCAGAGGAAATCATCAAGAAGAAGAATCCAGACATTACTGCCTTGAGAAAGAAGCTTACAATGTCAGTCATAGAGGACCCATTAACCAAAGACATTGAAGAAAACGAAGCACAGAAGGCTGAAATGATGAAGCTAATTATAGAACAGAACATACAAATTAGACAGATGGAGGCAGAGATGGAGAAAATGATAAAGGATAATGAAGAGAGTCAGACGATGTTCATTGTCCCTTGGGATGCCATACCCATTTCCCAGCGTCCAACAACAAGAACAGCCACTACAGCCACTTCTTCTACTCATACTACAAATGCTAAACAAGTGACCAATGCACTAGAGAACATGTCACTCCAGTCAAAAGAGATCAAGACTTTTTAAGATCAGCTCAAAGCCTTAGAAGTACAAAAGGAAAAATTTGAAGCTTCTCATCTTACTGAAATGCAGAAATAACAGAGATTGTTGGAGAAGTTTTTTTTTTCCCGTGGAAAAATTCGTAATTTTATTCATAAGACAAAATTACATTTTGTAGATGCTAAAGAGAATATGCAGATGTTCTGTTCCAGTTTTTACCAAAACCAAAAGATGCAAAAAATAAAAAATAAAAAAGTTGGAGTAACTATTGTTTTCTCCCTTTCTTCTTCTCCACCTTGTGCCATCCTCCCGCATTGGGGGTAGCAGTTACAATGGATATCTGATTATATGTTACATTTGTGGGAGAATCCTTGTCCAACTCCGATCCTTCTAATCCGTGGGTTCTCTTGTTTAGAGTGTTTCCTTTCCTATTAGTTGGGAACCTTGTTGTTGCATGGGATTGCTGGGGACTTCCTCTTCTTTTTTTGTGTTGTCTTGAACAATTTGTTCTTCTTCTTCTGTAATGTGTTCTACATTCTCTGCTGTGTCTACTACAGTCACCAAAGGTTCTGTATTTTTCCATCCTTTCGGCTTCCTCTGTTGCTGCTTGCTTCTATTGGGGATGTTTCTGACGTGTGGGCAGGCACTAAGCAGGTGACCCATTTGTTGACATCCATGACATAGAAATGTTGTGTTTTCATAGTCTAAGGGTTGTATCCACTGTGTATTATTGAAATTCAGGATTATACTTTCTAGTAGGCCTTGGCTGAGATATACTTTGATGCATATTCTGGCGAAAGTAAATATTCCCTTTATGAATCTCTCTGAATCGGTATTTATGATTTTCCCAAGAGTATTTCCAATAGAATTTAATGCCTTGTGATGCCAGAAATGTAAGAGGAGGTAATGCAACCTAACCCAGACTACCATCTTTGGTACCACCATTGTGTTGGCGTCGAATTCTGGAAACCACGGGGTGATGAATAGTCTGGCGCTGCCCCAGAACCATGGCCCCTGGTTGAGAATGATGTCCCTTTCCTCGTCTGTGTTAAATCTAACTATGAAGAACCCCTTGGGGCATAAGTAGATTTCGCAGTTTGTTGTCCAGACAGTATGGATCCATTGATGCAATATGTCAGATCTGGGCCAAAACCCATTGAATCTGCATATAACTGCATATGTTTGTAGATCTGAGTGGATTGTGTTTACCTCTAGTATATCAATGGTGATAGAGAGCCTTTTGTTCTACAATGTAGGGCCCCGGAGATACAGTGGCAGCTATGGGATTGGTCTTCCCTTTGCCCTTGACTGCGTCCTTGAAAGTCCCTGTGTTCTTCGAGCTAGTTCCCGAGCATCCACCCCACAAACAAAGATTGATGGTGATGGTTGTATCTGATATTATGTTGTAGTCCTGGAGGGTATGATTGTCCTGTAAACTGTGTCCCTTATAGATCAGATTTTGTGCATGAGCTGGTATACCAAGGAAGCTTTGTATTTTGACTCGCAGATCCCGGATCCTGCAACCCTGCCATATTCTTAGGCAGTGGTGTCTGCCATCCGGTGATTTGATAAAGATCTGTGTAAGGTCCGCGATTATGGGATCTGTCTCCTCCTGTGGCTGACCTCTTTCTGTTACTCGAGATGACCTGCCATAGAACCCTATCTCGTCCCTAATCCGTCGGCGTTCCTCTATCCAGAGTTTTCAAGCTATTGGATCCTGGCATATCTTATTACTGTAAGCCAGATCGGTCGGGTCGGTGGCAGATCTGAGGTATTTATGCCTTTCCTCAGTACGGATGAGCTGCCCGGCTCCTTTCAACAATCTTCCAAAGACTGCAGTGGTAGATCTGGTGTGTGGCCTGGCAAATCCAACACAATCGGCATCGATTAACCCATTTCCCCATCACTTGTGGCTCTGAGGAGCCGGCGTTTCTATGCGTCGCTGTGGGTGGCTTTCCTTAACCCCTTCTACAATGTCCATGTGGTCAGCAACTTCTTTTAACCCTCGTTTCATGCCCTCCCCTCCTCTGTAACCACAGGTCTTTGCAGTTGTGGGGTTCCTAGCATAGTCGTGAACAGCGAACGCTCCTTCTACCCAACTTGGGCTCCTGGAGATCTTGGGCGCACGCAGATCTGCTGGCCAGAACCAGATGCACGTGAGAGGAAAGCTGGGAGAGCTCACGCTTGGAAACGCCATTCCCTTCGAGCAGAGGCGAGCCATCGATCCTAGGGTCTCCCAGATTGTTGGAGAAGTTGCATAAGGTAGAAAGAGATATATAAATTGGTCAGAACTTGTCCCAAGCCAAGGAGACCATTTGGATGAATATACTAGACTCTCTATGAATGAGATTTGGCCTTCTATCCAAATCATCTTTGAGCAGAAGGAGTTGATAGAAAAGGCTACAGAAACCATTGTGCAAGGAAGAGAGAAGCTTGGAGAAATGCCCATAGAAACCTCCAACATTATCAGATTCCTTAATTATACGTCAAAATATGAGCTTGAAGAATTATGAATCAATGATAAAACTGCCACTATTTTAGAGGTCAAAAATGTTTTGACCAAAAGGAACCTTATTGATCAGTTGGAAGAATGATGAGAAACATTAGAGTTCCAAGTAAACATGTTTACTAACGTAATTGAAGCATTGATCCAAAAAGGACTACCCAACATTTATGTAATAAATGATAAATTGATCAGTCAGAAAAACTATGTCCTGAAGATGAAAGAAATGGAAAGAAGTGACATAAAGTTCACTGGGATTAAGGGCAGTATGACATCAAGGGAATTTTTGGAAACCATGTCAAATGATTTCTACGTACAGAATGAGGTAAAACACATTTTTACAGTGAATCCAAATTTTTACAAATACACAGAGGTAGATGAAATTTATCGGAGGGTGATTAAATTGACCATGCCAGATGAAAAGAGATGGGAAGAATTGATCGATTTACTATATTAAAAAGGTAGTTCGGGAGTAGTAAGACAGCGGCCACCATGACAATCAACCCACCAACTCAGCATAGTTTCAGGTTGACTCGACAACTGAATCCATCAAAAGAGATCCATCATGCTTTCCAAATGTCTACGTGGCCTATTTTTCTTCCAGGAATGAATCTTATTGTTTGTAATTAGGCTAATAATACACTGTCTGTTTGACAACAATTTTGTAAATGATTTTGTAATTATCAGTATAAATACTTTATTGTTTGAAGTATTAAGGGTTGATTTTTGAATGTAATTTCTTTTGCATATCGTAAAGTTTCAAAGTACTGGAGCATCAATAATACAAGGTCCTTTCACAGGATTCATGTGGTGTACCAAATGGTGATGTGCTCCTTCTGTTTATTTGTTTAAACATTATTTTTATTTCTTTTTTATTCTAAATATCTAAATTACTTAACAAAAACTATGACAAATAGGATTTGTTACTTAGAACACCCTATTTTGGTTGTTGGTAATTTTAATGTTTTCCACTAAAGTGAAATCAAGGAATTCTTAATTTCTCCTTGATTTCTACTTAACCTTACACTTCTGATGTTTCACCATCCATTTAATTTCTGAAAAGATCCAAATAGTGCAACCTAGCTTACCCTGTGAGAACTCCTCAAAAAATTGATGCAAAATCCAGTTTAATTTATAGACTCCATGGCCCAATGGAATTATAACACTTAAATCAACCAAACAAATCAAATCAAAACAATTAGTATAGTCATAGCTAGCCTAAAATTTACTTAAAAACAAAGCTAAATTAAATACAGAGGTCCATCTCTGAAGCTGGCAGGGCTAGATCCCAGCTTCCAAAGTGGTTTTGATGTTGTCCTATGTGTTTACTCCCTCAACCTCAAAAATACATAACGACAACAGAATGAACATCTCGGGTCAATTAATTTTTTTTAAATAATTAATATTTATAAACTTTCTAATTTTGAGTACATATAATAATATAATTCAAATATTTAAAAAATAAATCATTAAATTTAATTTTATATTTAAAATACAATATAAATATTATGGCATATCTGAATATGAGAGGACCAGTTTAATTTCTGGTATTTATTGGAAATGCAAGGAGGAGAAACACAAAATTTAACACACAAACCATAAGAGTTGTCGCTCTTCTATTGATCAAACAAAACTAGATTATTAGGATGAACTCGGTGAGGGGTATTTATACTTTTTGGATTAACTACTCACCCAAAATAACTCAACATGTGCACAAACTCTAAATTTGAATTTTCCCAAAATATAAATTAACACAAACATGACTCAACATGACTGAATTTCACTCAGTTAATGGACTATTAAGGGATAAAGTCCCCTAGGGCTTTGGGTCAGAACCCTAGCAGAGCAGGAGTAATCTACAGCAAGAAACAAGCAAATAACTCAGGCAAAATGCTTAAACGAGCAAACTATGCGAGGATGTACATACCCGGGGGTCCTTCGTTCGGGTAGTTCCAGCCAGGGTTCAAACCCTCTGCAACTCCTCACGATCTTTGAACCTGCAAAACAACCAATTCAAAGACACACAACAACATATAGATAAAGCATTATAGTGAAATCAACTTTATAGCATATAAGTAGATGGTTAGTTATACATTGAAATATTCATTCATACATAAACCATAACAATAACATCATATGCATGAACAAAGTTGATATCAGGAACAAGACAATGTTTCTTTTATTGCAGATAACTATAATCAAAACATAGAAAGAGTTCACCTGAGTCTTCCTCTTCCGGCTCCAAGCGGAACCGTCCTCCAGGTCCGTCCAGTCCCAGTCTTCAAAAGGCTCCTTCCATAACCAACACAAGGATATCTCCCACAAGTGAAAGGATATCAACTCTCAAGGAAACAAGGGTTTCCTGAACTTGGTGATCAGGAGCTAAGGAGCAAGTGTCATAAAATGCTCCAAAATGAAAGTGCCCAGAATTGGTTCGAACCTAACCAACCCGATAGAGCTGATCCTCCTGATTCCAGCACAACAAATGGTTTGAAAAATGGTCTCCGTATGTAGAAGTTATGCCAAAAACAAAATCGCCCAATGACTCTTAATTTTTGAATTTTTTTCAAAAAAAAAAAAAATTTAAAAAGAATATTCTTAGAAATGTTCCTTTTGGGGCAACCAATGGCAGGTAGCCACGTGGCAAGCTCGGAGGCCACCACGTTGCCCAGGGTGACATCAGCATTATGGGTGCATATGCGTTAAAATTTTGGCAGCAAAGGGATTTGAACACATGACCTGTGCGCTCCAACAACCACGCCTTACCAACGCGCCACCGGGGCCACATTTGTTATATGTGTGGCGGAAATATTTATAAATTTTGGTTTTGTATTAAGGCGGGGCCCGGAGGGGGCCAGCCCCCATACACGTGACCAACATGCCCAAAACCGTGGGCCTAAACCCTTAACCGCCGGCGCGAACTCCAATGCAAACTACCAGCCCGAGATTCCCAGTCACATGCGCGCTGAATGCGGAGTTAACTAACAATCAAGCTGGCGGATTTTTGGCGGAGCGCTCCAAAAATGGCGGAATTGCCAAATTTAGTGGGGTTATCTGGCAGTTAGCCAATTTTAACTTGAGTTTTTCTAGGGCAAACTAGAGAAACTTTAATGAGCCATAACTTTGGCTAGGAAAGTCCTTTTTGGATGATTTTTTTATTTATTTTGGGTCTCTTCGACCTTTTGAAGCCATTGACACAGGTTTGATAGCCATCTAAGGTCACTTGCAGGTGATTTTGCTTCGTGGAAGTTCCAGGAGCCACTAAGGCCAAATCAGTTTGGGAGCTGCATTGGGAATTGTGCAACCATTGAATGTGGAACGAACGTCATTCCTGAAGGTTTTCAGAATTATGAATCCATTTCTACAACTCTTTTTTTCTGTTGAGGCATTTTTCTCACTGTTTAGCTTCAGGGAAGCTTTCAGGGCCACCAGGGCCATTTCAGTGCTTGAGCTGTTTGGGACTGTGTTCATCCATTTTTGGTGATTCAAAAGCCTATGTCTGCTATTTTCCACCTTCTGAGTCTAATGGCAGAGGTTTTAGAACCAATTGAGGTCATCTTCACCTCGAAATTCTCCATGCAAGTCTAAAGGGTCACCAGGGCCAATTGGGGAAAGTACTGTATAAGGTACAATTTCACTGTTTAGTGTTTGGGAAAGAGCATGTTAGGCTAATTCCTATCTTCTAATTATGTATTTACAGTCAGATCTGTCTTTCAAGACACTCATATTCTTGTATTAGCCTTTGTAGCATTTTTAATACAAGAGGACAAGCCTAGTTTGAGAGGTTTGGTCTAGCAGATGTAGCCCAGAGGGGGTGATCTGATTTATCATTTTGATGTCTTTATTTGCTGAAGATGATATGCTAAACAAAACTGATATAAAGTGTTAAAAAACAAATATACATAACTTGCATACACACATAATCACCTATTAAGCTGCATAAAGTTATTTGTCTTATTCCGCAAGACATCAAACTTCAAGTATGTGTATGTCAAAGACTTCTAAGTGTTTATTTCGTTATTTCTTTAGGAAGAGCCTGTAGAGGGCTAGGTAGCCTCTGGAACTCATCCTCTCTTTAGAGGTGACATGTCCGGTGAATGCCCCTACAGTCTATCTCTGTATAAGAAATAAGAAGTTTTCACATTTTCAATGGTCACTTGGAGTGTATAGTTCACATTTGCAATTATGGGAAATGGATACCTTGCACCCTTAAACAAGTACATTCCATTTTCAGATCACTTGGGGAAGTGCTTGAAGCACAGGGATCTTCAGACTTGATCAGGGGATAATCTCAGCATAGTAATTCTCTATTTTCTCTCCACCTTGAGGCCTTTCCATTGAAGTCTTTTTATACTTCTCCCAAAGTAGTTTTTCATTTGGGAAATAGTTGGGAACAGTTGGGCCACGGGAAATAATAGGTAATCAACAGGTAAAACCCATGATCGCCACCTATAATTAAGGAAAATTATTTTGTTATGTGTTTTAAGACATATACGCGGGTTGGGTATAGATCAACCTATGTGTACACGCGTTTAGTATAGGGCAAAGTCACATACAGGGAGTAAAACACTATTTTTTGAATATTTGGACCAAGTCTGGAAGGAGGGGTTGCCCTAGGCCATAAACCAAGCATCACAAATACATAAGGTAGTATTTGGAGCTATAACAGATGCCCCCTAATATATGAGGTCAGAAAGGGAACATGATGGATGAAATGTATTAAGTATACGAAAAGGAAACCTGTCAAAAATCGGGAAGGACTTCACCAGATTTCAGCCTCCCATGCCAGCAAAAGAAGATTAGAAAGAAACAACTATCTGAGGCAGGCATATCCATGCTTAGAGAAAGTAAAGCATGTCCACATATCAAGTACAAGCGGATCCACTGTGTATACAAGTATAAGGAACTGAAAGTACATAATGGATCATTTGATCACGATCGAACAAGTACATGTCTGAATATCACATATAAGAAGATGATCAATAAAGCTAATCACTGATGTCAAAAACTGATCCCAATGGTACCAAATGAACATGATGGAATAAGATGGTACTACATCACAACTTGGATGTCAGCATATAGGATTTCGTTGTGAAGGACTGCAACATATAATGTGGAATGGTGTCAACTAGCAGCAACAGGAGCAACTGATAATTTAACCAAAGAATGTTGATGCAACCTGAGGTCTTCACCGGCCGCCGTGGTACGTTTCTACTCAATGGGAATAAATGATCTAATGTCAACCTTGTGAGAAATCGTTTGATTACCGGTCATTTATGCATACCGTTAACAAACGCGAGACTACTCATCGATAATGATAATGAGAGTCAAGGTACCTAGTACAATCTAACAAGTACGAATAGATGAGCTGAAGTCGAACACCTATAAGAATCTATCAATCAAGAGACAATGCTGGTTCCCCACTGTCGATAGCGAAGGATCTGCCACTAAAGGCTGCAAACCCCAAGGTACTGCCAAACGGACTCTAGAACTTTGCCCCAAAGCAATGAGTCATAGTTGATAGGGAAAGATCCACTAGAAGGAAGGCCTTAAGGCATCTTTCATCAATCTAGCGCGAGTGTAACCCGTAGGCCAATAATGTGGAAGGAATCGGATGAAAAAGATGTAATAACCCGATCGAAGCACGTTCCCGGCATACACAAGATGTAGCTAGCGCACAATAGAAATCCTCTGAGCCAACCACTAAAGAAAGCTGACATAGAGGCGAGGTATCCTTCAATAGGGTCAAATGGAAACCAAGGTACTGCACAAATCCCAATGTGTGATAATGAAAGCTGATGTCGAACACAAGGGAAACCACTCAGTCAAAGACCCATGATATTGATCAATGTTGAGCACAAGGTGACATATCAATAATGAAAATAGGGACAGGGTGTGGCTCTAGGCCTATCCGTAGAGCAAGATGTTGTCATCGATAAGGACAAGACCCGCCAGCAAGAAGTCAATGGAGACCTTCTCAAACCGGCATGAGTAAAGGACCAATATAATTGATGTGATGATAAGCAAGACACTAACAACCAGGGATGGCCGACTGAAAAATAGGTCAAGACACACTGCAGAGAGGCCGACTCAAGCTTACTTCCCTTGAACAAAAGCACGACTCAATGCTGACCATGTGGTAGCATATGATGACTCTGTATAAGTTCGTCATGCAGGAGGTACGAATGAACTCTCCATATGATTGGAAGAGATAACCAATCGGAGGAGAACTGACTCAATAACAAGGTTAAGGTGTACCTAAGTCAAACTAAATCCCGCCCAAATGGAGGAGAGAATTTCTTTTGAGTGCTTTGTTCAAGGGCGACGCGACTAACTCTAGCTGCCAACAATAAATGGAAATGTTGTCCCGTTCCCGCTCTTTTTTGGAATATATAATTTTTTGTCTTTTTCTTTAAGCTAGAAAAGGAATAAAAGAATGCTATAGTATAGTGGAAGGAACAAGTGTTAGTGAAACAGATGATCTAGTTCCTGGGATGGGAACATTCCTATGCTCAATGCAGGGAGGCGAAACTAGTCAAGGACACTCGAAAGGATGTTCCTTCGACAGGTCTCAGGGTGTGTCAAGTCGCAGAAGCTAAGGGATTGCAAGTTTTATTTTGCAGATTTCATGGTCAAAAAGTGGCTTAAACACGAGTCCAAGTGAAGCCGGCTCAAGGCCAAAAGGTGCAAATGGTCAAAATGCAATGCAGTAGTAAATCTCAACACAAAGGAGCCTCTAGGGTATAAGCCTAGAACAAAGCGAAGAAGCAAAGAGGAATAAGTCTTCAACACACAAGTCATGGTGGGACTAAAGAGGACTCCCGAGCCTAGGAACAAAAAATCAGCGTGGGTGCCAAGTGACAAAAAGGTACTATCTAGGGCACCCATGATAAGGTAGGCTCTACCACACAAGTCATGATACTCTAAGCACTAAGAAGGTTCTACACAATAACTTGGTGGGGTCGATCCTAAGGCAAAAATGGTAAAGGAAACTGATAAGTGCACAATGCAAGTGAAAACCTAACCTATATGCCAGTTTTGAGAACCAATACCTGTCCGAACGGATCAACCATAACAATTTCCAAAGGAGAAATCTTCCAAGTTGTTAGGCCCCTATACTACTAGTGTAACCCCTTATTGTTATTAGTACAACCCACTTATTATATTGATGTACCCATGTAGTGCCCATATTGTTACTATTGTGCCCCATAGAAGCCCACTATTGTTATTATTGTGCCCTTACATTATTATTGTTATGTCGGCTCTGATTATTTTATGACCCTTTAGACTCCAATATATAGAAAGGAGGTCTTTTCATTTGTATCATCCATGAATTGTTCATTTATGTAATGTAAAGGAGGTTGCCCCCTCGAAAAGGCTGAATTCTAAGGCGTTGATCTATCTTTTCTATCTTTTCTTGAGCTGGTTTCATAACATTTGGTATTAGAGCTTTGGATTCTAAGGTTTCGCTGCTCCAAACAGGTCATCGTGGAATTTTCACTAGAACTTTTTTCTACGATGTTTCAGAAGCTAAAACAAAAACCCATTTGAGAAGAAGTCGCACTGAATCTCGGGTCCAAATTTCAGAGCTTTTCGCACTAAATTTTCAGAGATATGATCTGAGGAAGTTGGTCTTTTTGCAGAATCCTGAATTACATTCCAAACAAGTGACCTAGGGAAAATCATTATAACTTTCTCTCTGAGCATCGGATTGAAATTTCGTAAGAAGGTACAGCAAGAGGATGGACTGTAGTTTCTTGTAGATATTTTTCAGAGCGAAAGGTTGAAATAGTGACACGTGGCACTTCATACAAGTTTGCTCTTCTGGAAAGGTCTATAATCAGGTCATCTTGGGAGATTGTGCATAACTCTTCCTTGGAGAATCCAATTTGGATCAGACTAGTGGCATTGGAAAGAGGACACAGGGGCTTACTATAGGTCACAATTTGAAAACTTAAAGATCTGAAAGTACAGAGTTATAGTCGTTTCAAGATCGAGCTCCTAAAATCAAGAAAAAGAAAGATGAGGAAGTTTGATAGCAAGGATCCGGTAAATTGGATACTTCAGATGGAGAAATATTTTGATCTACATGGTGTACCACTATTACAAAAGGTATGTATTGCATCTTCATATTTAGAACTGGATCAATTTTTATGGTATGAAGGGCTTTGTTCTTGTAAACAACTTGTTACGTGGTCAATTTTCATGGAGGAATTGATAGCACATTATGAGGATACAAAGAGCAACACCTTCTTTAGAGCAACATCACAACAATTAGAAAGAGTAAAAGGGATTTGTGACATAGTGGAAAGCAAAATTATGGAAACCAAGAAGCATACCCCTCACAACTATAAAGATGGAAATGTTGTTTCACCTAGCCTTCCATAACCTATAAGGGTTACACCACAACAATTGGAAGAAAAAAGAGAAAAAGGGCTTTGTTACAATTGTGATAGAAAATGCACTAAAGGTCATAAGTGTGCTGAGAAGAAATTATTTTACATAGAATATGAAGAGGAGGAAGAAAAGGATCAAGAAACATCAAAAGAAGAAGATATACTCCAGGACCCCACCCCAGAGAAAGAAGAAATGAATCAAACCATATCTTGTAAAGCATTGGCAAGAATTACCACTCCTCAAACTCTCAAGATAGAAGTACATATCAAGAAGAAAAAGGTGCAAGAAGTGAAAGATCACATCAAGAAAGAAGAAATGAATCCAAACATATCTTTTAATTCATTGGTCGAAATTACCACTCCTCAAACTATCAAGAGACAAGGACATATCAAGAAGGAAAATGTTCAAGAAATGAAAGATCATATCGAGCATCAAGAAATGAATCCGACCATATCTTGTAAAGGATTGGAAGAAATTACCACTCCTCAAACTCTAGCGATAGAAGGACATATCAAGAAGAAAAAGGTTCAAGCAGTGAAAGATCACATCGAGCATCAACAACAAGTTCTCCAAATTTTAAAGGATAACACCACTTCGGTGCAAAATCAAACGAAACAACAGGTAGATCAAGATCGTAGTGAAAAATGTTTTGATGTAGGTGATTGGGTATTTTTACTGCTACATCTCAAGCAAGCTATTTATGAGAAGGAAATGTTGGCAATACTACATTCACTTAAGAAATGGCAACCTTACCAAATGGGAAGACTCTTGAAGGATGAGGATGTGGAAGCATTGTTTTGTGCTATTTCTATTATCCAACCAGATTGGATAAACAAGGCAAGGGATGAATGGAAGAAGGATGAAGAAGTATGGCCACTTATTAAAAAGTTGCAAAAGATCCCAATTCAAAAAATATTGCCAAAAATTGAAGAGGAATGAAAAATCATATTGGAACCTGGAGCAGTCATAGAAACAAGAACCTGACAGCTATGAAATCAATCAATTTCATAGTATCTCATCAAGTGGAAGAACCTACCCGCTGAAGATTCCACATGGGAGGACAAGAATTTTATACAGAAGCATCAAGAACTACTCAAGCATTGAGGACAACGCCTTTTGAAGGAGAGGGGCATGTTAGGCCCCTATACTACTAGTGTAACCCCTTATTGTTATTATTACAATCCACTTATTATATTGATGTACCCATGTAGTGCCCATATTGTTACTATTGTGCCCCATAGAAGCCCACTATTGTTATTATTGTGCCCTTACATTATTATTGTTATGTCGGCTCTGATTATGTTATGATCCCTTAGACTCCTATATATAGAAAGGAGGTCTTTCATTTGTATCATCGAAGAATTGTTCATGTAATGTAAAGGAGGTTTCCCCCTCGAAGAGGATGAATTCTAAGGCGTTGATCTATATTTTCTATCTTTTCTTAAGCTGGTTTCATAACACAAGTTCTATAAACATAAATAGGAACACTAGACAAGAAGCTAATACATCCCACATATAAATTTCCTATAAAATCTTGTTTTATAGAATAAAAAACTTGAAAATGTGTACCTTATATATACAATATGGTACAGGGAACCACGCAACCTTGCGGCTTATGCATAATAGTTCTTCTGGACAAACCCCTTGCAGGGCTCAAGCCAAGGACTCCTTTGGTAGTCAAAACTCATGGCTTCAAAGAGTTCCTCCTGTGAAGGCAAATCAAGTTTTGAGAAATCATGAGAACTAAAAGGATCAAAAGAGGGAATTAAGGGGTCCCATGTCCCTATAGGAAGAATCTCTCGGTCAACTGTCGGGATCAAGTCCCAAGAAGGAGAATAATAGGTCAAAGGATCCTTCTTAGAAGCGATTGAACATTGAGGATTCAATGCCACATAATTCACCCGTGGCGGGGTAGAGTCTACTTGAACACTTGGAACCAAGGGCTATTCTGTAGTAAATTCGAATTAGGGTGGTAATTATCATATGGAAGTTGATCAATAGTAACAATATTCCCTTTATGAGGAAAACACATCACTCGAAAGAGTGAAGACACCACTGCATTCATAGCATAGACATAATCACACCCAAGTAGCATATTAAAGTCTAAAGGGCTATCAACCACCATCATATCGATTAAGATAGTCTTCCCACCTAAAGTAATAGGCAATTGAGAAAGAACACCCATAGATTCACCAGGTCTTCTATCATAAGCTAACAACTGACTCTGAGCTGTCAACAACTTTGGGGAACCCAAAGATTTCCAAGTCAAACAGGATATAATACTTGCAGAGGATCCTTCATCCACCATAAATCGATAAATATTTGTGGAATTAACTCTGACCTTTATTTGGAAAGGTGCAACGGAAGGAAGACGAGGCTCGACAAGACTATCCCAATCAAAGGAGACACTCTGAGAACTTGGAGGGGGAACATTTGAAGCAACCAGAATTACCCCTATACCAGAAGACTCTGTACTAGAAATCAAATAGACTCTTTTGTTAGACATTTCACCCCCCAAAAGAGGAGTGTAATCAGCCAAAGATTGCACTAGCTCTACCACATTATCAACCAATGGTTGATGGGATTGATGAGAAACCATATCAGATCCAGGAGTAGAAGAAATTTCAGACTCGGACCATATCCTTTGTACCTATGGAATACCAGGGCATAAATGAGTAAGATGGCCTCCCTTGCATATCTTACAGGGGAACTTAGGTTTAAAAATTCTACGTCCAGGTTTCTTATCAACCTCCAATCCACCAACATGACTAGAAGTGGTTTTTGGAGAGTCCTGAACTTTGCTAGTATGACTCGTAGTGACTAGAATCATGCCCTCAGCATGACTGGAAGCGGTTGAAGGCTCATCTTCAACATGACTAGCAGAGATTGATGATGAATTACTAGTATGACTCACAGTCACTAGAATGGTGCCCCTAGCATGACTTGCAACGGCTGAAGGCTCATCTCCAACATGACTGGCAGAGGTTGAAGATGAATGGCTAGAATTATTCATTTTCTTTGTCTTCCTCTTTCTCCTCCTTTTAGATTTCTTATTACAAGAAGGAGGAGAAAGAGGAATCCTAGATTTATCTTTGAAAGAAGATGAACAATTAGCATCCATGTGATGCCCCTGAAATAAAGCATTCATCTAAGAAGCTTCAAGAACATCAGGAATATTCGGAGTGGACCACAGCCAAACAGGTACTCCAACATTCAATCCAGGAATATTCAAAGTGGCCATCAATGGAGTACCAACGTTTCCAAAGAAAGGAAAAGCACAAGGATCCCCTTTTGGGAGGGTACCTTGGTTGGTTTCCATAGGAATATTGGCCATATCTAACTAATTCATAGACCCTTCCCTTACGGGAATGTAGAAATGGCTTTTCAAGGAAGATAGGTTCACAATCAAAACCTTTGCCCTTGAGGAGGGAACTCCACAACTTTCGAAAGAATGATAAAAATCCTTTCAAGATCAGCAGAGTGGTAAGTCAATCACTCAGAATCTAAAGTCCAAAAGTGACCAGACAAAAATACCTAAAGCCAACTATATACAAGGAACAAAGAGCACTCGACTATAAATTCCCTAAAGATACAACCAATCAAGAAACTTCCAAGTATTTCCGCTCTGGGTGATGAGGACCGGACACCAAAATACAAGAAAGTGAAGTAAGGGACCTTCCGAAGATAGTCTGGGATAATGACGGCCCAGGCCTACCAACGAAGGTATCAGAGGTAGTTACACTGACCTCCAGACAACAGCCTTTACCGGTGCAAGCCCCTAAGCTTCACAAGGGTGCCCTCCAGAAGTACTGTTGAACGTGATGCAACGTCAACCTCAGGTGCCACGGGATTCCCCTCCGTAGCCACCTATGTAGATCCCTAGGATAGGCAACTAAAGACACCAACTCGTATCAAAAGCCAAGTGGAACAATCGTGAGGTAAGATCTGACAAGTAATAGAGGGTGTATCTCTCGTCCTTATCTTCAAAAACCCTCGTGCTTAACTCCCAGTCACGGAGCTTTCCTGATCTCCCTAACGCTATTGGATTTTCACTCTCTATTCAGACTTCTATGTTTGACAATTTAGAGTGGCTTTCGATAGTTTACTCTCCTCTCACCTAATCCAAGGCCCTAAATAACCTAAAACTTGTTGGTGTACTTGATGACAATATAAAAAAGTTCCAGTTTATTTTAATTAAAGAAAGGTTGTTCTTCTAAGTGAAGGGTATGGGAGTGAAACTAATGATGTGTGTATAACTCAACCAAAATCAAAGAAAAAGCAACTACATGAATGCAATCATTTTTCTTTCGATGAAAAGCAACTTCTACTTGGGTTCTACAAAAATTTTACAAAGCAACAAAATTTTCTTTTCTTTTCTTGCAAAACACTTCACACACGCAAAAACTAAAAATATTACTAATGCTTTAACAATGCAAAACTATCCTAATGCAAGGTGTAATGAAGATGCAAGATCCTAAATCACTCTAAAAACGAAAGCAATTGTTTATAATGATTAATAAGCCAACTTAAGTATTGAAGATAATATAAATCTTGAATGCAAAAATTCTCTTCAAACAAGAAGGAAAGATTGCAAAATATCACAATTCACTTTCAACAAATGAAAAAGGAACCAAAAAACTTGGCTAAGGAAAAGAAAAACAATGTTTTTGAAGGACTTTTCTTTTTCAAAAAAAACAATAAATGAAACTTTTCGAAAGTACTCAAAATGCTACCAAAGACTCAAAGATCAAAAGCAAACAACAAGGAAACTTTGCAAGTTCTCAATTCAACATGAATGAAAACTTAACTAATAGGTGTTTCAAGATACACTAAATGATCCAAAAGCAACAAAAAGAGGTTTGAGACATCGATCAAGAAATCAGGAAAGGCACACTTTCAAACTTGTAAACAAAAACTTTCAAAAAGCAAGAAGAAGTGAATGGCCATAAAATTGATGGGAAGCCAAGCGAGCAAACCATAAAAATGAAGCTTGACACAAAGATTGCAAGCAATCTTCTATTCCAGAAAACCAGAACAATCAAGAACCTCAATAAGAAGCCTTGTGTGTTCAAACACAACTGATAAAACTCATTGTAATGCAAACCGAGACCAAAAACTCTTCAAGATAGGAGAGAACTCGAAACATTAGGCTCACTAAAAAACTAAAATATGAAAATAGAAACTGACCACCCAGGAAGCACACAGGTCAAGAAACAAATCTTTCCAGATAATAAGACTTGAAAAAATCATGCAAAACAAATGTATATGCGACTGTGTCTCTACACAGCTGCGTGTACACGCGTTTCAGACAAACGAAACCCGCGTATACGTGGTTTCAGTTCAGAGAAACTAGTGTGTATACACTTTTATAACCAAACAAAGGTGCGTATATAAAAGTTTACATGAAAAAACAAAAAATGAGGCCTGATGAAAAGGATCAGACTTGAAGTCTGAGTTCCTACAGGGGCAGACAATATAATCACAGCAAGCAAACTGAAAGCTGAGCCCTAATTGGCACTAAATAACCCAAACTAGGAACAACAAGATTTTTGTCCCCAGTGGAGTCGCCAATTCTATTAAGGGATAAAGTCCCCTAGGACTTTGGGTCAGAACCCTAGCAGAGCAAGAGTAATATACAGCAAGAAACAAGCAAATAACTCAGGAAAAATGCTTAAACGAGCAAACTATGTGAGGATGTACATACTCGGGGGTCCTTTGTTCGGGTAGTTCCAGCCAGGGTTCAAACCCTCTGCAACTCCTCACGATCTTTGAACCTGCAAAACAACCAATTCAAAGACACATAATAGCATATAGATAAAGCATTATAGTGAAATCAACTTTATAGCATATAAGTAGATGGTTAGTTATACATTGAAATAGTCATTCACACATAAACCATAACAATAACATCAGATGCATGAACAAAGTTGATATCAGGAACAAGACAATGTTTCTTTTATTGTAGATAACTATAATTGAAACATAGAAAGAGTTCACCTGAGTCTTCCTCTTCCGGCTCTAAGTGGAACCGTCCTCCAGGTCCGTCCAGTCCCAGTCTTCAAAAGGTTCCTTCCATAACCAACACAAGGATATATCCCACAAGTGAAAGGATATCAACTCTCAAGGAAACAAGGGTTTCCTGAACTTGGGGAAGTGCTTGAAGCACAGGGATCTTCAGACTTGATCAAGGGATAATCTTAGCATAGTAATTCTCTATTTTCTCTCCCCCTTGAGGCCTTCCCATTGAAGTCATTTTATACTTCTCCCAAAGTAGTTTTTTAGTTGGGAAATAGTTGGGAACAGTTGGGCCATGGGCACTAATAGGTAATCAATAGGTAAAACCAGTGATTTCTGCCCATAATTAAGGAAATTTATTTATTTTTAAGTGTTTTAAGACATATACGCGGGTTGGGTATAGATTGACCCGTGTGTACACACGTTTAATACAGGGCAAAGTCGCGTACAGGGAGTAAAACACTGTTTTTTGAATATTTGGACCAAGTCTGGAAGGAGGGGTTGCCCTAGGCCATAAACCAAGCATCACAAATACATAAGGTGGTATTTGGAGCTATAACATTGACTCTGTAATTTTAGCCAACTCTGGCATGCGAGAGTAATCACAATTTCTAATAACCCCCCTTAATTACGATTGTATGACTCATCATAACTCAAACATGACTTAACTTGACTCAACACGACTTAACTATGTGTGCTAGGCTTACAATAGAAATTAACTCAATTATCACTCAAACATGTCCGCTGGTCTATGTCTCAACTAGCCTTACAATGACTCAAAACTTTGACAATTTTGCGTCTTCTTTTTCTCTACTTGTAGATTCTATATTCTCGAAACTGCATCATTCTTTGTTGTGATTTCTTACTGTAGGCTCCATATTTCTTTACTTTCTATTGCTACAATTTTTCTTTTTAATTTTCTTGAATTTGTGTTGAAACACCTTCCTCTTCAAATATTCATTCAACCATGGACTACTACCACAACATTGCATCTTCAAATTGTCTTCTTTGCTCTACTTACACTTCATATTCCTAACTTTCTTTCTACCATATTTCTTGATAACAAAATCCTATCTCTTCTTGAGTCCATTGTTGAAAATGGTTTTAATGCATTCTTCCTTGTTTTTAGAAACTTCCATATCATTCTCTTCAATTTCATCATTAGGTACTGCTGCTTTTTTCCTGTAATTTACACACTAAAGATCATTGTTCTCCATTTCATTCAATTCTTTTATTATAGTCATTGCTTTATGACTTGTGTCAATTTGCTTAATTGTCTTGTGAATCCATTCTTCAATGAGCTTCAAATCCGCATCAAAATTATTAATAACCTTATTTTCAACGTTTTTCTCCCATGCTATGTTGAACACCTGCATATTCAAAAACAATGTTAAAAACATCTTTATTATGCTATTCAGTGAGAGCTTCTTGCTCTTCCTCTTCTTTCTTTTCCTTCTCTGCTCCTTCACAAACCTCTGTTATTGCAAACAGGTTGTCTTCCAATTGGCTTCTAGACACAAGCGTGCTTCTCTTACCAAATAACAACATATCAATGTGTTCTTTCTGTTGCATCATGTGCAACCACTCACCACTAGTTAAATAATCTTCATCAAATTTAACATTAACATAATTTTTTGTTACCATATGGTAGGTTATCGGAGCATACATGTGCTCATTAACAATTTCAACTTCATCAAATCCATCAGTCACGACTGGATGCATCAATGCACATCTCTCTTTATAGTCATCATCGACATGTGTGTTTTCACTATGGGATTCACCATCATCTGCACCTTCCACGTTACAGTGGAGTCCTTGAGCATTTTTATGCTCTTGCTCCACTTCACACACAGAGGCTTATGCTTCTCTCTCTACAATCTTTGATGCACATTCTTCATCCATATGCATGTTTTCATAATGGGTTTCACTTTTATAGTCTTCACGACCATCGTCCACTTTTGACTGGGATTCTCCAAGCTTTGTTGTCCTCTAAGAGTCTTACTCATCTACTCTCAGATTTGCGACTGACTTTGCTGCTTCTAACATAACCTGTTGCTGCATGTCACTCCCCCTTGCACCAAATCCTTCTTTAAAGATCTTCCATGCTTCCTTGGAAGTTGTATTTTTTGCTACTGTGCAAAAAAACTTCTCATCAAATGCTTGTTTTATAAAAAACAATACTAAAGCATTCCATACTTCATTATAAGGGTTATTATACTCGTACTCAATTAATTCTTTAGCTCGAATAAAAGTTAGCATTTTGATAACCCGATGATCAAAATATTTACTAGTAAACATAGGAGGTGGTAGTAGATCAAAGATACATCAATCAACCTTGATTTCTTCTTTGTCTTCTGCTAGAATTCTCAGTTCCTCGACTGTGACCTGAACCCCTCTAAGCATGGTAACGATCTCTGCCTCTTCTTGTTTATTCCTTTCCTTAATCTTCTTTAGTCGCGCTTTGCAACCCATGACTGCTATATTTCCTCTATCTTATAACTACTTTCCTGATTGCATGAGGATGTTTTCTATATCACCCCTGAAAAAAAATATATGATTTTTAATATGCACCCTTGTAAGGCACAATCTTCCCAAAAAACTATCATGCTTGACAAAGCACCAAAAAAATTGTAGACCAAAGAACTTTTACAAAATCCTAAACTCTCTTCAAATATATTTTTTTTAATTATCTTAAAAAAAAAATCACTTTATAAATTTCTCTATAAAATCTTCATACCATGTAACTTTTCCAATAATTTTTTTTCTTTCAAAAAGCCTCTAAATTCCAACAACTCGTTTTATAAACCTTTTAAAGTTTTTTTTTTTAAATACCCTTTTTAATTAATTCTCTTTTATAGAAAAATAAAAAATCACTTCATAAATTTCTCTATAAACTCTTTATACCATGCAACTTTTCCAATTAAAAAACTTTTTCAAAAAACCTCTAAATTCCGAGAACTCCTTTTATAAATCATACTATGCAACTTTCATAAAAATTTTTTTTTTTTAAAAACCTCTAAATTCAGAAAACTCATTTTATAAATCATACCATGCAACTTTTCCAATAAAAAACTTTTGCAAAAAACCTCTAAAGTCTACGAACTCATTTTATAAACCTTTTAAATCTTTTTTTTCAAAATACCTTTTTTAAAAAACCCTTTCCCAAAAAATACATAAAAAAATCTCACTTCACAATACACTTTATAAAAAAATCCTTTTTAAAACACCATTGATATATTTTCAAAGGTCTTGAATGGCCTTTCACATATTCCACACTCACGTTTATATGAAATCTTTAAAAATAAAAGTGAAACGTTTTGTAACTTAGACTTTACTGACGCCCTATGAGAGGTAGTTACAGCGTGTGATAACGTTGTCCACCGTGATCAAGACGTGTTAGTGTTCTAACGCTCTCGACGGACCCAAAAAAAAACTGTGTCCACAGGAGGCCATTGGTTCAATGCTACGAAACCTTGGGTGTTCACGGCAGCTACAGCCGCTTCTTCAAAACGGATGGGTTTTCTACGCTGTCTGCAGACCTTTCGATTCTCTTATAACTCACACAGTGTGTATCGGAGAATGCAGAACACAGATCACACCACACAATACACCTCTTGAACTTTACATTGCCATTGAACGACATATATGTTGATAAAGTTTTTCGATTTGTGGCTTTTTCATGACGCTATCTGAAGTCCCAGAACTCTTGAGAAGACTCGCCATCTCATAAATTTTTGAGAAGATTCACAATCAATGCAGATGGTGGTTGGAATTAATGTTTTTCCAATACTCTTCCTTAATTCCAACTCTTGAGAAGATTCACCATCTCCTGAACTCTTGAGAAGACTCACAATCAATGCAGATTGTGGTTGGAATTAATGTTTTTCTAACACTCCCTCTTAATTCCAACCATAAGATAAACACTCAAAATACACTATAGCACAATACATAGTACAGACATATTCTTAATTGACATGCTTGCTGGTCTAAGTGTCAGCTAGGCTTACAACATAATCTGGATTTTTGCCTTTTCTCTAAAGGGTCCATGCTTGTTCATTTGCTGGTGCAGATTCATCTTCACCTTTCTTCATTCATCTTCACCTTTCTTTCCATAAGATAGTGATGAAGCTTCTCCTTTCTTGATTGCGGGTTAACATTCTTTGTATTCAATATTGCTGCAGGTTCTTGGGTCTTATACTTGTTCTTAATGCTTGCAATTTCTTTTTTTATTGCTTCTTCTTAAATGGATACAAAGGGGTTATCAATTTCTGTTGCTTTCAAACTCCAATATAAGTCTATTTGAGTTTTAGAGTAAGGAAAGCGTGTAGTTTTAGGGTAATGAAAGCCTTCATCGACTATTGGAACTTAACCCAATGACTACATAATTATCAATTGCCAAATGCTTATTTCAGTTCTGAAGTATTATCAATCTAAAGCTTTACAAGTCCAAAATAAAAGCTAATACCTTTGACCTTTAACTAGTGAACAATAGACAGTTATGCCCAAAATTTTCTCTCCAGTCCAACGTGAAAGAACAATGAATCATATCAACCTAAAGCTTTACAAGTCCAGAATAAAAGCTAATGCCTTTCTTTAACTAGTCAACGTAGACAGTTATGCCCAAAATTTTCTCTCCAAGTGAAAGAACAATGAATTATTTATGCCGAAATGTGAAACGATAATTAAAAATATATCTAACGATAATCAAACATGTATCTAACTACGTATTCATGTTATATCCGAAATAATGGCGGAGACTTTCCAATAGTAGATCGCTTTACAGTTATCCCTAAAACGCTTTCATTACTTTATGTAAATAGAGAGTGAGAAATAATAATGAGAGAAATCAAACATTCAGTCTAGGGAAATACACATTAATAGTCTAGCGAATAAGAGGGAAGTCAAATATTCAAAAGAATTATGCAGAATAGAAATCTAATAGTTAGGGAAAATACTCATCAAACACACATGGGATTGGTGAATTCTTATAACTTCCCTGTTGAGGAGAAAATTAGAAGTCCCACTTTAGCATCGCAAGCACCGAGAGCTCATAAGCTTTCTTCAGCAACCCATTCCTGCGCAAGGAGGCAAGGATGCATAGAAGGATGGAACTGTGAACTTACTATTTCCGTGCACATTCCAGATCTAATGGAAACCCAATATTTGTTGATGATAACTAAACAAGCTCGTGAACCCCAAAAGTTCAGAATGAGAATCTGATAACAAAAAGGGAAAAATAATACTAATTACAGACGTATACCAACCATCTTCCGTTCATAGGGGTTTGGTTTCCTAATAAATAGGAGCATAAATACAGTGTTAAAATTCTCACCAATCTATTGACATAAAGTTAATGTAATGTACTATAATTTGTACGTATAGTTGAATGAGGTATTATAATATTCATAATATTGATATTAGAGATTTTGACGGTTTAAATTTAAAATTGGAAGTCATTTTGATAGTTTACTTATTATAATACACGTCAAATTTGACGGTGAAAAATTTTCAACAACTGTCAAATACATTCTGAAATCGAACATACGTCTTGTGGCACATCAAATTCTAGGCCTGCAGTGGCCGATGTTTTCAAGGAGGCCTTTACCTGGTGGGAAAGATTAAGTAGCATTGCTTAGTTATTGTTGTCAAACAACTATATCTTTGCATCGTAATACCACTGCTATGGCTATCCCAACGAGCTTGACACTTCCAATTTACTATTCGAACTCTTGCAAGCTCCACACTTCTGACTTAGACGTAGGTAATGCACCAATCACCACCTACATTAACTACGAGAATCCCAGAAGCATGGAGCTTGCAAGAGTTCACATCACGTGGACTCACGGGCTTGGAGTCAGGGGCAGCTCGTACTTTCAGCTACCAGAATACTAAGTAATCATTGGCTTAGTGCGTACTATGCAATCTTTGCTTTCACTGGATGGTCAACATGGATGTGGACAAATTGAGAAGTAATCATTGGCTTATTGCGTACTATGTAATCTTTTCTTTCACTGGATGGTCAACATGGACGTGGACAAATAGAGAGATTGAGACCAATGGGTAAGAGAATTCAGGTATGGTTCTTTGCCTTGGATGTCTACTCTGGTTGTCAATGGGTAAGAATTGGTGTCTACTATGGTTTTCGTGGGTTGTCGTGGGGTTGTCAAGGTAGCAAATTTGACAGTGAAAATTAGTGAAAATTTGTAAAAATCTAGTAAATTTTTTCAAAAAATATGGCACAAGTGTTTGAATTGTTTTTACGGTGGAAATGGATTCACCACAATTAAAAACACTCAAAATATTTGGGGCACCCAAAATTTTGAACTTTGATAGCTGTAATTAGATTTATAAGATATACAAAAATTCTTGCGAGAATTTTCATAATTTTCCCAGCAAATTTGAAGCATTGTTAGACTGCCACGTCTTGTGAATCCATACAAGTTGTCATCATCATCGATGAGATTCAGAAGGCCGAGCACGCATCTGATTTGATCCCTTCGACCAAAATGAGTACATGATCAATCTCTTAGAGGTGGCCGACTCCCGAGGGTTGCAAAGTCCTCCACTCTCAAAGTACTAACATCTCTTCTTAGGTGTGACACATGTTTTCATGATTTCCTTCAAAATAGTTGTATGTATACTGTAACTGTCAAGGTTCTTGGAGTGATATTGACATTGATTTTTATGTCGGACAATTGTTTTCTTGATTTTCTTTAGAATAATTGTATGAATATGTGTTGTCACTATCAAGGTTCTTGGATATGTGATCCGCAGGAAAATAGACAATGCCACAAAGGAGGAAGTCTTCGATATCCAGCAGAATGTGAAGATCGTGAGCGATGCCGATGAGTATTATAGGGAGGTACTGTTCGGGCACGGGAACTTGTGGAACGTACAGGAAATTACATGATGGAAACGTTGGCCTTTCTACTAGACTAGTGGCCTAGTGGGAAGGCGATCGTGTGGGCTCATAACACGAATGTCAGAGATTACATGGTCAATCCCATTACACGATGAACCCGAGTTTTATGTGTTATGTTATTGAGCCATAAATGCACAGGGTAGTATATGCCCACCGTTGGATCGAAACAAGTCACAACGCATTTACGGCTCTATAGCATAACTATAGAGATATTAATACACTCTAAGTATATTCTTGGGAGAAGGACTGAGACATCAGCTTTAGAGGTCAGCCCATGTACATAATTTCTCTGGCCAATAGTCTCCCATTAATAGGAAATGGGTTGATGTCTTTGTACGTGCATTTTTATCCATGGCATATGTGGATGCCAAATGATCCACCATGCCGCCGAGATTTGAATTTTCCCATGGAGTTGGATGCACCCACTCTATTTTGAATTTGGTCATCCTCTGGTAGAGCTCGGCGCGCATCTCACTTGGTGGGAAAATTCAAATCTCAGTTTTATAATGTGGATGGTGGATCATTTGGCATCCACATAAGCCATGGATAAGAATGCACCTACAAGACATCAACCTATTTCTTGTTAATCAAAACTGTTCCCAGAGAAATTATGTACATTGGTTGACCTCCAAAGCCAATGTCTAAGTCCTTCTCCAAAAATAATATTTAAAATGTATTAATATCTTATAACCCTGAGATATTGAAGGTTAATCTGGGCGAACTTGTCAAGTAGAAATACGAGCAAGTAGTTGTGGTTCTCGTCGGCTTGGGCTCCTACTAGGGCTCTGTCATCGCTTCAGACAATTGGGGCGGCTAAGTCCAGAGCATGCATGTCAAGCCCATGATTCGGAAGTTGGCGTACGACGAGTTGGGTGGGCGCGCTCCCAGTTACGTGCAACGAATCGGTGAGCAGGCGAGTTGGTTGCGACGATGGGACAAGTTGGAGAACTACGATGAGTTGGGGCGATTGATTAAATGCGCCCAGGGCACGAACGTGACGAGCCAACAGAGGTCAAAAAACTAAAATTTGGCTAAGTGTGCAAACTTGGCGAAGGCAAACTTATATCGCACATGTGGACTCGGCAGGGTAGCGACTTGGGCAAGCTGAAGTTAAGTTGGGGCGCGGTTGGCTGAACTGGCAGCTCGACCTAGGCTGGCCAACCCATGGAGTATTCATGCGGAAGCGTATATATGGGCAAACACATGGAGAGGACAAGCATCAAGTTTGAAGTTTGAAGATTCTAAGGCAGTTCATGAGCAAGGTGGATGGGCAAGAGAGTGGCAAATGAGTCAGGCGGGGTGCAGATGGTTCTTAGGCGCAACGCCAAGCGGAGGAGTAGGAGCAGCAAACTCGGGTGGCGGGCCATAAGTCGGGTGGGAAGCCGCACCGTAGCAGGCAGGCGAGCTGTAGGTTTGCGGACGGGCAGGCATGTTTAGCGGGCAAGTTCGCAAGTCAATCGAGCGGTGGGCGGGTGACCCGTGAAGGGCACCGCTGCACAACGACTGAACGATGGGAGAGTTGGGTGACTTCGAGTGGGCATCAGGCAGGGCGACACGTCATGGACATGAGCTAATAGGGCGTGGGTCTACTACACGATATGAGTTGAGGTTAACGGAAGGGTGGGTATGTGCGGAATGGAAGGGCGAGCTGCGGGTGTGTGCCAAGTGGGTGACACATCGTGGGAAGGTCTGAACGAAGGCATGAGATGTGGTGAACGATCACTTTGTTGAACGATTGTGAGGGGCGGAAGAACCGGTGGGCACAATGAGTTGGTGCGAAGGGCGGCCCGGGGGTGGGCACCTCTACCCGATGAGCTGGGCGACCCAACGCGGCAAGGGCGGGCACTCGATCTGAACGGTGGTTTGGGTGGACTGAACAGTGTAGGCCGAGTTGCACGGTTGTGACAGAAATTGTAAAGAGGAAACTTGGGGTTTCCTTACAAAGACTGTAACTTGTATATTTTATGTAAAATTGTTATTATCATTGTAGGGAGACTCATATTCAGGGAGTTGCCCCTCCTGTTAATTATCCGTTATGCATATGTGTAAATGGTAATAATGATGAAGATGAATAATTGAATGTTTCCATTGTTTATATGAATGTAATACTTAGAAAGTGAAAAATAAACTAAGTATGGAATGTTAGACATAGTCCACACCTGTAAGTATTGTTAAAAAGAAAATGGGTGGTGGTGCCGCACCCCCCTTCGTGCGGTTGAAAGGCTACTACTAGGGTAGGGTTGTGATAGTTGGTATCAGAGCTTGATTCGGTCAAACCAGGCTTACCAAGTAAAGTGTTACACTTCGTGACAAGTTTAGCAAAGGTGAAGCCTTGTGCTTGGGCCAAGCTGGACGACAAGACATGGTAGGTTTGGAAGAATGCAAAGGGAGGCTCTTGTTGACCTTACATAGGTTGAAGTGGATGAAAGAAGAGAACCCATGGATTCAAGATGAACTTGAAGTCTTGGAGAAGAATGCTGAAGATGAACTTCTTTGACTTGGTTGGGAAATGGAGCAAGATGTAGCCGCATATTGTGGTGATGAAGAAGAGGAAGTCATGATGTTTGAGGATGTTGCAGATATGACAATGATGGAGGAGGAACTTGAAGTTGATCAAGTTGGACCAGGATTGTGCAGTTTGCAGACATTGGTGGATGAGGATACTCACATGGAGGAGCCTCATGATGAAGTAAGTATTCCTATTTCTACTTGTGTTTCATTGGAGCTTTTGGAGGATGGGCCATATGCAGGGAAGGGCAAAGTCAGTTTGCCAATGTGATGGGAGATCTTACCATAGATATCTACGATGAGACCTTGTATGGAAAAGCAATGACCGTTGACTATTGTAGAGCTTGTTGGGGTTGTTTGTGACCTTATGGTAGAAGGTGCAAATGCCCGTGACAAGGGAGGAACGTGAAGATCATTGTAGAGGAATCGGTCATGCTTTAAACATATGGAGAAATTGGCTAAGTGCTCGACATGACTCATGGATAGATTGGAGATGGCACACACTTGGGTTATGATGATACTTGGGTGGACTTCTCATGGCCGACACCAAGGGGAAGTCTTGGTAGAACCTTTAGCACGGAGCTATGGTGGAAGGGACTCATATGACTTGATGATATACATGGTTTGGGTGACTATGGGCACTAGACCGGATTGTAGACTTGGATGAAGATGACCGATGTTGTGATGGGTCTACTTAGTTGGACAACATGGGCTGCTTGAGTCATGGACATCGAGTTGGAGAGATGGGCATGGAATTATTATGCAGGTACATTATGCAGGAGGACTTGTAGAGGTGTCACTTATGAGAATCCAATGAGGAGTGCCAAGGTAGGGATGTTGTGCATGTGGATTTGTTGATGTGACATGGAGATATTTTACTTATGAGCTGATGGGGATGTTGTGCACTTGGGTACAACAAGGCCATGGACTTGGTGGAGTTATGAGCAGACTATGGAGTATTCCTACTACATGGGGAGCTGAGGCATCTTGCAGAGACCTTTGGAGGCTGAGACATGTATGCTTGCTAGGATGTTGGTTGGAGATGACTCATGGAGCTCATGATGACATGAGGTTGTAACTTTTAGGGACTTCATATGATAGTGGACTTGGAGGATCTGATGCATTGAGGAGCTGAGGTCAATGACTTTGATGCAGTATGGGGTGCATACTCTTGAGTACATTTATGGGGTGTGCTTGAGAGAGTGACTTGATGTGGAGGATCAATATGAGACACTTTGGAGTGATGGAGTTGCAGCGATGATGATGCCTTGGTGGCAACACTTGGGCATGGGTTGAGCCGAGACTTAACCACTTTTGATACATGGGAGCTGATTGGTTTCTGACCATGGGCAGCACATGGATGATGAGACAGGTGTATACTTGTTTCTTTGGCAGACTTGAGCGATTGCACATTATAGATATGACAGAGGTTGCTTCATGGACCTGGATGTGGCATGTTGAGAGTCGATTTGATGGGAGGATCTATTCATTTTGAGGAGATGGATTTTACACATATGGATGATGATGTTGGGATAGATGCGACTAATTTGCAGCACATTGACACCAACATCATGGACAACATGTTGCAGATGAGATGGAGACTACTTCATGGACCTGGGCATGGCTTATTTACACTTTGATGAAGATGGATTCTTGATCGAGCTGATGTTGTGACAGGATTTTGAGAGAAATGACCAATGATGGCATGAGGAGGTGCATTATCATGCTTTGGACGGGACATTTGGATTAGCTGCCCAACTAGTTCGATTCATGGGTGCTAGCAGTGTATCAAGGTATGCTTGAGTTGTGTTGGAGTATCATGGCAGTAGTTCATATGATGACGATACATGATGGGGTCGACACAATATGTTTCACTGAGCATGTAGCTTGAGTTGGAGGGACCAGCCTTCCACGATGAGGTAGCATGTGGGGATTGCAATGGGGTTGGTTGGTGATCATGGATTGAGGAGACTTTTCTGATTCATGGAGACATGAGCCTTTATGGTTTGTGTAATGATGGAGCAAAGGTGGGCAGAATGGAAATTTTGGATGCTGTATCTAGCGCCACTTTGCGATGTCGTATGACGGTGTTTTCGAGGATGAAAACCATTTAGAGTGGGGGAGCATGTCAAGCCCACAATTTGGCGTTTGGCATGCGACGAGTTGGGTGGGTGCGCTCCCTATTATGTGCGACGAGATGGGCGTGCCACATGTCAACAGTGCGACGAGTCAGTGAGCGGGCGAGTTGGTTGCAACGAAAGGTTGCGACGATGGGACAAGTTGGAGAAGTGTGATGAGATGGGGCAGTTGATTAAAGGTGCTCGGGGCACGAGCATGATGAGCCAATGGAGGTAAAAAAACTGAAATTCGGGTAAGTGTGAGAACTTGGTGAAGGCGAACTTATATTGCAAATGTGGACCCGACGGGGCAATAACGTGGGCAAGCCGATGTTAAGTTGGGGCACATTTGGCTAAACTGGCAGGTCGGCCTGGGGCTGACCCATGGAGTATCCATGCAGAAGCGTATATATGAGAAAACGCATGGAGAGGACAAGCATGAAGTTTGAATTTCGAACATTCTAATGCAGTTCATGAGCAAGGTGGACAAGCAAGAGAGTGGTGAATGAGTTAGGGTGAGGTGGAGATGGTTCTTAGTCACAGCACCAAGTCGAGGAGTAAGAGCAGCAAACTTGGGTGGTGGGCTAGAGGTCAGGAGGGCGGCCACACTACAGTAGGCAAGCGAGCTACAGGTTTGCGGATGGGCAAGCGTGTTCAGCGGGCAGGTCGGCAAGTCGGCCGAGCAGTGGGTGGGCGACCCGTGAAGGGCGTCGCTGCATGACGACCGAACGACAAGTTGTGTTGTGACTGCAGTAAAGGCACACGAGGTGTGAGTAGAGTGTCGGAAGTGTTGGGTGACTGCAACTGAGCGCTGTGTAGGGTGACACGCCATGGACGCAAGCTAATAGGGCGCGATTCTGTTGCACAATACAAGTTGAGATGAACGAAAGGGTGGGTAAGTGCGGAATGGAAGGCCAAGCTACGGGTGGGCCGTGGGTGGGCGACACACCATGGGCAGGTCCGAATGAAGGAACGAGCTATGCAGAATGATCACTTTGTCGAACTATTGCAACGGGCGGAAGAATAGGTGGGCACGGTGAGTTGGTGCGGAGGGCGGCTTGGGGGTGGGCGCCTCTACCCGACGAGCTAGGAAACCCGACCTGACAAGGGAGGGCACTCCGAATGGTGGTTCGGGTGCACTGAACGGTGCAGGCCGAGTTGCACGGTTGTGACAGAAATTGTAAAGAGGAAATTTGGGGTTTCCTTACAAAGATTGTAACTTGTATATTTTATGTAAATTGTTATTATCATTGCGGGCAGACTCATAATCAGGGAGTTACCCCTCCTGTTAATTATATGCTGTGCATATGTGTAAATGGTAATAATGATGAAGATGACTAATTGAATGTTTCCGCTATGTATATGAATGTAATACTTAGAAAGTGAAAAATAAACTAAGTATGGAATGTTAGGCATAGTCCACACTTGTAAGTATTGTTAAAAAGAAAACAGTGGGTACCCCCAGGGTAGGGGCGTGACAATGCCCATGTTTCCACACGGTAAGGGAGCTACAATGACATCTTTGACAGAGCGACAGGCACGAGTGGTAATAACCATTTATACGTTATTGTCCGACAATGTGGGAAGGCAGAAGTGGGACCTAGTGCTCGTCATCAAATTGCAAGGAATTGTGTATATATTCATCCCTTATGATGAATGGATTCATTCAATATATTCAATAGCTATGCTCGCAGTGGGAAAAATTCCAGGATCTTGTGAGGGAACTGGCACCAATCTCCGTAAGAACATAATAATTTGGGGTAGTCCTCATGCCTCAAAGCTATATTTAGTAATATGACTACCCCAAAGCTATATTTAGTAATTTTCTAAGAAGAACTATACAACTCCAAACTTCCTTTCATGACTAATTTCAAATTCTTTATTGTCCATCAATAAATGACCTCTATTTGGTTGGCTTTTTGGTAAATTACTTTAACTTTTAAAACATTTTGTACAATTTTTGTTTTCCTTACTGAATATAGTAAATTTCCTTCCCTTTCTAAATTTAATTTTCAAACCCAAGGCCTCCATTGAAAAAACAAAAATAAAATTTAAAATTACCATATCATAAAAATGTTATTTTAATGTTTTACTCGCACCAATGAGGTAAACTAGAAAGAAAAATTAATAAACATGTAAAGTTTTGCAATTTTTTTATTTTCTACAGTGTAATATATCAATATTGTAAAAAAAATCAATTAAAATATAACCATTATACAATTATTGAATACAATTTCATATTCTTGTATCATACTATTTATATACAGAGTATAAAATAAATAAATTATTAGATAAATTAATAACATTTGAAATTTTAACATATAACCATGGTAAAATAATTAATTAAGACATAATAATTATAAGAATATTGAACATAATTGAGCCCCAAGGGATAGTTTAGTTGGTCGCGCTCCTATTGCTAAATATCCCGCTTATGCGGAGGTAGGGTCAAAACTATCAGTTGGTCAAGTTCTTGTTGCTAAATATCTCGCTTATGGGGAGGTAGGATCAAATCTCCTCGACACCCTTGTGTTGTAGATAAAGGAGAAATGTAATTTAGGAGAGAGTGGGTTCACTGAAGCCTTAGATTAGGAAATATTTCCTATTTCTTAGGTATCTATTCTAACTTCCCTATATCTGTGTTTATTATATATTTATGATCTGTAATGTGATTTAGATGTATAACGTTCTACCGAGGCAATCTCTAGGTGAAGCTCTAACTTGAGAGCTACCCAGTTTGATTAATAAAGTTGGTTCTTTAATTCTTAACATGGTATCAGAGTCTTCAAGGGATGATCAAAATAGGTTTGAAGCCACTCCACCACTCAGGAGATCAGGTAGGCAAATTCAGTTGCCAACAAGATATATGGAGAATGCTTTTATAACTAGTATGTTAAATGTTGTTGAACCCTCTATTTATAAAGAAGCTAGTCAATATAGTGAATGGAGGACAGCCATGGAAGAGGAATATGAATCAACACTTAAAAACAAAACCTGGGATCTAGTTGAATTACCTAAAGGCAAACAACCCATAGGTTGCAAATAGATATACAAGCCTAAATTTAAAGTAGATGGGAGTATAGACAAATATAAAGCTAGGCTGGTTGCAAAGGGGTACTCGCAGAAATAAGGTATATACTATGAGGAAACCTTCACCCCTGTAGCTAAATTAAACACAATCAAAATGTTAATTTCTTTAGTTACCAAACATCATTGGATGATACACCAGTTAGATGTGAAATCTGCATTTTTAAATGGGGAATTAAAAGAGGAAGTGTATTTAGTACAACCTGAGGGGTTTGTTAAACAAGGAGAAGAACATTTAGTTTGTAAATTGAAGAAAGAATTGTATGGAATAAAACAGGCACCCGCGTCATGGTATGATAAAATTGATTCATTTTTCCTACAACATAGTTATAAAAGAAGCAAGAATGACCTTAGTATGTATACTGTGTTTGACAAAGAGGGGTGAATTGTTTTTATTTATTTATATGTAGATGATCTTATAATTACAGGAAATGCAGATGGACTCATTAAAGAAATCAAAGAGAAAATGTCACAGGTTTTTGAGATGAAAGACCTTGGAGAGTTACACTATTGTTTGGGTCTAGAAGTCTGGAGGGACTCTAGCCAGATTTTTTGACTCTGGCCAGATTTTTTGTCACAGGGTAAGTATGTCAGGAGTTTACTAAAAAAGTTCATAATGGATCAGTGCAAAGCTGCAGCAGTGCCTTCACAGTAGAATACCAAATTTTAGAATGATGGTGGTTCTAAGGAGGCAGATGCAACATTGTATAGACAACTGGTTGGGAGTCTAATGTACTTGACTACAACTAGGTTGGATTTGGCTTATGAAGTCAATGTATTAAGCCAATTCATGTCAAAGCCTCTTGAGAGTCATTGGGTTGCAGTGAAAGGCATCTCAAGGTATCTTCAAGCAACCTTAGACTATGGTATTAAATATACTAATTCATGTGATGTTAAATTGATAGTTTTTTCACATTATCACACAATACTATTTATTAAAGAAAGTATAAAATAAATTTATTAAATAAATTGAAAAGCACTAAAAAATTTAACATAAATTAATTAAAGCATAAAAACCATAAGATTACTAACTATAATTACAAGATTATCTTCCATATCAACCCCAAACATTTAAGATGTTTGGTGTAACTTGGTGCAATTTTTTTTCTTAAAAAATAAACACATTTACATTACTTCCTCAGTGTATTAATCTCACATGTTAGGACCTTATTTCAATGCATCCCTTAAATTTCATAACACTTAGACATATGTGCTTCACACAACAAGGTAAGTAATTAAACTTATAAATATTCCTTACGTAAGCACCTCACCTTCAATCATACGGTGGGTTAATTATCAGATGGTGTGATGTTTGGCTGACAAGAAATTTTCCTTTGGTTTTGCGGTTTGATACATATAATACATTGTTGGTATTAAGGTTTCTCCCGTGATGATTCCCGGTAATTAACTATGGCAAACATGAGTTTTAGTTTGTGCTTTCCTTACCTCACTCCGATGCTCTTCGAAAGATATAGAACCTAGACTAATCCTTTTCCATTTGGAAGATCTCGCATCGAGATCGATGAGAAAATCGACAATGATGATTGTATTGACAACAGATCAAGGACGAAAGAATATTGGAGGGAGTTACTAAGTAACTGCCCTCTCCTCCCAAGTGTTGGGTGTGACTAATTTTCTACTGTCGTGACTATGAAAATCTGCTCTGCAACTTCTCCTAGGGTTTACACTATTACCGTTTGGCTTCCCGACATGGCTAGTCATAGTTTATTAAAATTCCCAGCACTTATACCTATGTATTGGGGTTCGGTTTTCCAAACCTTCTCGCATGAATCTCGTTGTAAGCTCTCGACCCGCCCTTTATTTTCGTTATACCATGTGTTCTATTATTTGTTTAAGGTCTATAACTAGTGACCTGCTATTAAATGTGCAGGTAATTCTACACTCATGTCTCCTGCACATTCATCTAGGGTTGAAACAGTCTCCTTCTTCTAGTGAGTTAATATTTGGTCTCCATGGCTAGCCAGGTTACCCTATTGTATAGTTCCTAATAGAGGATGCCTCAATGCATTTTTCTCTGGTTAGAGTCACTCTCGAGTTGCCTGGTCTTTTATTTCTTTGCATATATAGGTATTTAATTCATTTATATCTTAGGATTCTTCTTCTCTTCGGCTGCTATACTTTTATTGACAACTGATTCTTATTTTGGCCTATTTCCCCATGCAAGTACCCTTGCTTGGAGCCCGATATTTCTAAATTCACACCGTCTCCGGAAGGTTGTCTCTGACTGCATTTTCTCTCGTGCCTCAATGTGTGCCTCTTTCTTGCCAAATATATACTCTTCAATGACTCACGAAATTTTACAAACCCTTCGTGAGGGTTATATCTTTCAGCATTTCGTTTTTGGTTTCTATGTGAAGAATATTTCTTAGACTGTATTTTAGTTTCCGACTCATCATATAGTTATGTTAGTTAAATCAAGGTCTTGTCTACCCAGAAGTGGTCAATAGAGTTGGAGATTACCAAGAGGGTTTTTGAACAGAAATACTAGTTTATTCTTGTAAATTCCTTATTTGTATTTATGGACACAAGGTCAAATCCTTAATTTAACTTAATGGATTCACTTCTTTTGTATTATTTCAAGTATGTAAAATTACATTTGGTTTTGTTATATTGCATTAAGGGTCTTCAAACTCCTTCAATGAAAACTCAGAACTTTGTGTTAGCGGCAAGGTGCCATGCAAGAAAATATACATGTATTTATCTACTTCTTTGTCGTTTTGGTCGTTTGCATAAATGAAATTGGTCATGTATGCAATATCAATTTTTCTATCTAAGTGTTTCTGTAATTTCTTTGGAATTTCCTACAACACATTTATGAAGAATTTCTATAATTTCCCCTAAAATAATAAAAATAAAAATAACAATAATAAATAAATAAAATAATATAATATTAAAATATAAGTAAATAAATAATAAACAATAAAGGAAAGACAATAAAGGTAAATAAACATTAAAAAAAAAAAGATAATAATAGTAAATACATAATAAATAATAAAAATAAAAATAATAGTAAATAAATAATAAATAATGAAGAGAATATGATAATAATAAATAAATAAAATTGTAAATAATATATATATATATATATATATATATATATATTATAAAAATAAGTAAAGTTAACAAAAAGTAAAAAGGAATAAAATAAGAAAGAGTTAAATTAAGAGAAATATTAAATTAAGTAAAACTTAAAATAAATAAATAAAAGTTGCATGTTGACATATGAAATGTGTGCGTGAAGACTCATTTTTATTGTTTGATCTATTTAATGGACGATGAGGAAGATGAGATTCATCGTTTTTTCATCTATTCTCTTGGGAGAAAAGTGTTGTGAAGAGTTCCTTGGCAATAATACGTTGATTGAGGGCTCAGGGGTGGTTAGTTATAGAAAGATTATGTGTAGGTGAGCCTACGGTTAGGTGGAAATTCTCCCTAAAAATGTTAGTCGGATTCAAATAACATTCAACTCCGAAATCACAAGTACGGAATTCCACAGATAAGTAGTCTCTACTTGTGTTTTTAGAAATTCTATGTTAATCAGTAAAATAATTTAATTTTGAAGTTGTTACATATAACATCAAAACTTATTCTCAAATCTTTAAGACTTATGAATATTTTAATGTTAACAAAAAAATTTCAATTATTTCTCAAATTTCCTTATACTACTTCCATGAGAAAATCTTTCCAAAAAATTTAATTGAAAACACTTGTATTTTTTTTTAATTGGAAGAATTATGTTTTATTGATAAAATTCAGGTTGGGTGAAGCCTAATCAACCATTACAATTCACAAATTTTACATGGGCACCTTTTCCGGTTAGGGAATAATTGCCATATTCAAAGCACCTGCATTTAAGCCGATCGTTCCATTTTGTAGAGTACATCCTATATTTGCCAATCTGTCCGCTTCCTTGTTTAATTCTCTGAGTATGTGGAAAATTTGAGCCGAGGAGAAGTCCTTCAGAATTTTGCTCACTCTTGAGAGTTGTTTGTTTAGTGCTCGATCCTTGAGCCCTTTCTTGCTTATTATTGACTTTCTTAACAATTCTGAATCTCCAAAGATTAGGATTTCGCTTGGATTTTATTTTCTGACCAATTGACAAGCTTTTAAAAGGCTGAGAGCTTTAGCCTGGTTGTTGGTTTTCAGTCCAAGTCCCCAACTGAAGTCATCTTTTTCCCCGTTCGGATAGAAGATCACCCCTCCTGCTCCTGACCTACCTGGATTGCCTTTTGAGGCACCATCGAAGAAGATAGTGCACTTGCCCTGGGATTTCCACCACTGCTGAAATATGTCCACAGGATCTCGAATCTGCCATCTTTCCTTATGAAATGGCCGTGTGATTGCTGGAGGTTTGGTCTTGCAGGAGAAGGCATCCAACCATGCCCTTTCTTCTCTTCGGAGGGAGTTATCATCTTTGACTGAAGAATGGTTCAGAGTTTCTAAAAGGAGTTTCTTTGCATGGTCTGCCACTTTTTCTGCAGGTGTTTCATTGTGGTTGAAGATGATTTCATTCCGGGCTAGCCATAACTTCCAGCATAGATATTTAGGGGCAGAAATCCACACCTTGTGCCATAGAGATTTGCGAGCAATATTGTGAGGATAACTGGCTTTCCAAGTGGAGAACATATCTGCAATCGAACACTGTGTTGGGGATCTCACATTTAGTCCGGTCAGGAAGATAGACCAGGACTTCTTCGCATACTCACAATCAATAAACATGTGTTCTGAGGTTTCCAATGCATTTTTGCAAAGAGCACATCGATGGGAACCTGCTATGTTCCTTCTGCACAGGTTTTCTCCAGTCAGGATTTTGTTATGAAACAGAGTCCAAAAGAAGAAATTGATCTTAGGGATGTTGAAGCTGTCCCAAACCTGTTTCCACACTGATTTCGGACGTGGCGAATCCTTTTTGCTTTGCATCTGTAAATATCCTTGTCTTGCTGTGTACACCCCTGTCTTACCCCATCCCTAGGAATCTTCATCGTCTTTATGTACTTGAGAAAAATCTAAAATTGCATCTATAAGGGCATTTAACTAGGGATTTAGATGTGCCGGTGCTTTAGGAAAATTCCAGCGCTGCCAATCTCCTTTACTATCCCAACCTGAAATATCCTCAATTTTCCGAATTCCTTTTGTGTGTAACCAAACTCTTAGCTCTAAGATTTCATTTTTTTCTATTAGAGGGGGATGATCCATGACTCTGTCTCTCCATAGCAGTGTATTTTTGCCATTCCCAGGGATTCTATACAGGTGAGATCTAAAAAATTTAATGCCTTTGCTACACAGCTTCCAAGCCTGCGTTCCTTTTGGGACTTTCTCCGGAGTGAAAGATTTAATTGACTGGTTTTTGAGGTATTTGAGCTTTAATATCTAACTGACTAGGTGATTAGGCTCAGCAAAACGCTGCCACAGTAATTTGCAGCCCAAAGCTAAGTTTGATTGCAGGGGATCTCAGATTTGAAGGCCGCCTTCCTCTAATGGTCGTTTCGTTGTTTCCCAGTTTATTAAGTGAAATCATTTGTTATTTCCACGTCCTCCATTCCACAGAAAATTGTGCATGAGACTGGAGATTTGATCTGAGATTTGTTTTGGAGCCATCATTAAGGAAGCCTGGAATGTTGGCAGTGCCGAAAGGACTGATCTGATGAGCGTGAGTTTGCCTCCTGTGGTGAGCCAAAAGCCACCCCACGCAGCAATCTTTTTTTTGAATTTCGAGATCACCTCCTCCCACAAATGGTTTCTATTGGATCCCATCGTTATTGGAAGGCCCAGATATTTTATTTTATCCCAATCTGCATGTCCATTAAAGCCCAGATCGCTGGCTATTCTATCAATTGCGTGCTGCTCTGTGTTCCATCCATAAACAACGCTTTTCCTTTCACTGATTAACGCTCCAGAGATGCTGCAAAATTTTTTAAGAATGGTTTTGAACGAGTTAGCTATTCTTGGAGAAGCGCCCCCAAGAAAAAGTGAGTCATCAGCGAAAAGTGCGTGATTCACTGGGGCAATTCCTTTCACAATTCTGATCCCAGGAATTTTTCCATTTTGTTTTTCCAAGGTCAACTTTCTGCTCAAGGAGTCTGCCATCATAATTTATAGAAATGGTGAAAGAGGACAGCCCTGCCTCAATCCCCTGGTGGCTAAAAAGAAGTCTGTTGGTCTCCCATTTACCATTGGGGCTATCCAGATCTTCTCTAGACAAGCTTTGATTAGGTTTATGAAGTCCTGATTAAATCCGAAGGATGAGAGAACCCTCTACAGGAAAGAGCGATTAACTCTATCAAAAGCATTACACATATACAGTTTTATAAGCATACCTTGTTCTTTGCATGAATGGCTCGAATGCAAGGCTTCTTGAACTTGGATGACGTTGTCCAGGATATGTCTTCCTTTCACAAATCCCCGTTGGGGTGGAGAAATGAGCTTTTGCAGGAGAGGCTTGATTCTATTCACCAGAAGTTTGGCCACTATCTTGTAGGACGAATTGCAGAGTGAGATCGACCTGTATCTATCAAATGAACCTGGGTTTGCTTCCTTGGGGATTAAAGCGAGGAAGGTGGAATTTATACCGCCTCCAACCTTTTCCTTCCTCATAAAACCATGTATCGTTCTGAGGAGATCAGATTTGATTAGCTCCCAACAAATTATGTAAAAGTGGATTGAAAATCCATCAGGTCCTGGTGCTCTGTCTGGCTCCATGGACCATACAATATTAGAAATCTCTTCTTCCGTGACTGGGCTCATAAGATTTTCATTATCTTCTATGCTGACTAGCCTTGGTATGTTTGTGAGGAAATCTAATATGTCCTCCTCACTCCCATCCCTTTCTACAATAAGAAGATTCTGAAAATGCTTCACTGCAGCTTCCTTGATTTGGGAAAATCCTTTACATACCTGTCCATTAGATGTGGTGATTTCTGCTATATGGTTTCAGGAAAGACGAGCCCTGTACTGTCTATGAAAATATGTGGTGTTTCTATCCCCAGCTTTAAGCCACAGACTGCGAGACTTTAAGCGCCAATACTCTTCCTCGCTTCTGAAGGAGCAATATGTTTTCCTTTGTGCAGATTTTTCTTTGTCTAAGTCCATGGGAGAAATATCTTTCTCTTCCAATTCAATTTGGATTTCTTCCAGTTGAAGGACTGTCTCTTTCCTCTGACTGGTGGGGGTATTTATAAATTTCTTTATCCATTCTTTTAGGGCCTTCTTTGCATTTTTCATTTTTTGCTCCCACACAAAGATTGGGGAGCCTGAAACATCTATTCTCCAAGCTGATTGAATTGTTTCAAGGAACCCTTCTCTTCCTACCCAGAGAGGACTGAAGCGAAAGGGGAGAGGACCTAAATCTTCTTCTTCTTTCAGGCAAAGAAGAATTGGTTTGTGGTCCGAGGTGAGTTTTGGAAGAATCTTGGTGAAAACTATTCTTTTGTCCATCATTATAGAGCTGCTGATGAGGAATCTGTCCAGCCTTGCTGATATGTGGTTTTCTCCTGTTCTATTGTTGGTCCAGGTATATTCTCCTTTCACTGGCTTGAAGTCTACTAGGTCCCATTGTAGAATAAGATTTTCCACTGTGGAGAGAAAAGGATCTCTTGAGAAGGTCCCTCCTCTCTTCTCTTTGGGATCTAGAATTATGTTCAGGTCGCCCCCTATAACTATATTCATAGGATTAAGATGCTCTAAAAAGTCCAAGAGTGTCTTCCAACACTCTTTCTTTTCATCATAGTATACAATAACATACATGTTAAACAATGCTAGGATGAGGTTGCTTGCAGTGTGACGCAATTCAGTGTATATCCAATGTTGGGTCTCAAAGGATCTCTCTAAAGAAAAGGATTTTTTTGACCAGAATGTACCTATTCCTCTAGCCGAGCCTCTAGCACTGACAACCTTTCCAGAATAAAATTTCCATTTTGTATTACTAGTATTTTGAGGGATCTCCCCTTCTATTTTTGTCTCTTGGAGCATGAGAACGTCTGTGGATTCCATTTTCAATAAATCTTTAATGGCCTCTGCCTTAGTGGGATTACCCAAACTCCTGCAGTTCCAAGAGACCAACTGCATCATTTAACACTTGTTGGGGTAGGCCCTCCTCCCTTGGGGACCCTTGGTCTGGTATTCCTCCCGAGGGTCATCTCAATGGTAGCTTGACTGCCAAGGGTTTTTTGTCTTTCTGACTCTTCTTCCCTGGTTTCCTTGTTTGATCTCCTTCCAACTCTTTTTGATGGCCTTTCGAAGGTCTCATCATCTGATGAGCCTGTGTTTTCTGTGTTCTTCTTCTTTTGTTTGATTATATCAGCATATGAAGGAGAAGAAGTGTTACTTGGGGTCGGGTTTGGAGTGTTACCTGGCTCTAAAGTGTCGGTATTGTTCAGCTGAGAAAGATCTTCCCGCTCTGCCTCTGGAGGATCTGAGGGTGATTTGAGAGATTCAAAGGGATTTTTGTCCTCCACGATGCTAATGGTTTCCCTGCTTCCAGTGTTTTGATTGCTTGCACTTTCTTGCCCTGCTTTATTCCCTGTCTCTTTGGCTTTATTTTTGTTATTCTGCCTGCTACTTGTTGTTTTCTTTGCTTGTTTCCATTGTTCGCCTTTTTCTTTCTCTGATGTCTCCTCATTTTCTTTTTGCAGTATCTTGCAAAATGCCCATATTGCTTGAATTTTTTTTCCCTCATTGTGTTAGTGTATGGATGTGATGGAATGACTTTAGTTATTTTTGTGTGTGAGGTTATCATCTTTCAACTGTAATTTTATTTATTACCTTTTTATTTTCTTTTATATAAACCACTTGGGAGAATCTTAAATATTCCTTAGGAGGTTGACTCTTGTCCTTTATATGAAAATAAATCAACAACTAAGTACAATCAACTTTGGGAATTGGGATATTCGCTAAATGTGATATAGGTCCCTCCCACTTTTATATGAGTATGTTGCATGTTGGTGGTTTTTTCTCTAACACAATGGTTGGGACAACGAGTAATTACAAATTCTTCCTTTAATGACTCACATTGACTAGGATGACAATGTGGCAATGGTTGAATGACAATATTGATGTGGAAGGCCAGGTGGCACCCATCGTGGAAGTTGATGTGGAATCCCTAAAGTGGGTGAACCAGAAATCTGAAGATCAAAATTTTAATAAAATTACATTTTCAAAAGTTTTCTGGATATCCTAAAGTCTAAATATTTAAATCTGGAACTTTTATTTAAATGGATTTAAGAATTTTTTGAATGAGTGAAAATTCAAACATCAAGAGATACGACTCTTCAAAAGAAGGGATACTTAAATTTTCCATAATCTAGATGTGATTAGGCGGTCTGATGTGCCGACTTGTAGATTTGGCTTATGTGATGGTGAAACTTGGATTGAAGACTACCACGTGTCAACCACATGTTAGATAACTATTGGGGCACAGTGTGTGGGTAGACACATACGCAATGGGTGGCCACATGTTAAGCGTATGGATTGCTAACATGGCACTAAGAGAGGTAAAACTTCTAAGGGCCATAACTATGTGACCCAAACTCAAAATTTGATGAAATGTTTATCATTGAAAAAGCTCTAATCGAGTATATGAAAATGGTGATCTTAGAGAGCCGGATTGAGATGGTTAAAAGAAGAAAATTTTGGATACCTGTACATAAAATGGCCTTAAAAATTAGATAAATTATAAAGTGAGATTTTGAACTTTATTCTTTAGTAGATTGTTCTCAAAAAGTATCACATTTATGACTTATTTTCTTTTTGTGTTGAAGATGATATATAAGTTCTTTAATATTTATAGAAAAGAAAATGTTTTATTTAATATTAAAACGAAATCATTCATTATATATAATAATTTACTAAAAGTTTTGAAAACTAGTCCAAAATTTGTGATGTTCAGTAAATATGATGATTTTGAATAGAATAATTTGTTTTTAATTTTGATTTTTTAAAAGGAAGGGTTGGGGCTCCATTGTGGCATACATTGCATTAATGTCATTCATAATGTATGCATGAACCAATACCCTCCCTACCTTCGAAAAATATCATAAGCGTTTAATTTTTAGGAAAATAAAATAAAGCGGGTGCCTTTTTCATAGGTTATGGTAAAGCTAAGGGTCAGGTCTCTTACAACCACGTAAGAAACTCTTGAATAATTGTGGAGGCATTTACAAAATTAAACTAAATTAATGATAATAACTTTGTACATGACCCAATTATGATATAAAATATATTAGTCATACTAATCATCTAATGTACGGGGATTAATGATAGTAATTTTGGTAAATATTTAGTTTATTATTTATATTATAAACTCTTGAATAATTGTGGAGGCATTTACAAAATTAAACTAAATTAATGATAATAACTTTGTACATGACCCAATTATGATATAAAATATATTAGTCATACTAATCATCTAATGTACGGGGATTAATGATAGTAATTTTGGTAAATATTTAGTTTATTATTTATATTATAATTTTCTCGAATTGTGTTACTATAAATTACTTTTTCCAATGAGATAGAGACACTTAGTGACGTCACTTAATATTTAAGTGATTTTTTTATAAATTGAGTTCTCATTTAACTACTTAATTTTTCTTTAGACGGATTTATTTTAAATTAGAGTGTTAAAAATATATTGAGAATTAGCTATAAGTTATTAGTCCCTGCTAAGCTCTAAGTGTTAGTTCAATTGGTCAAAAACTGTGCTTCGCCATCGGGAGGTCATAGGGTCGATTCTACCCAAAGCCCTTGGGGTTAGGTCTTGCCAGTAGGTCGAGGGGCGATTAGCCTAGTTTTTTCCGTGGATGTAGCAACCACTCACTAACCAAGGTGTTCGTGAACCGCACTAAAAGAAAAAAGTTATTAGTCCCTGCTCAAAGGGTCGGGCATGGACTCTTGTAATCGAAATGTTTTGGAAATTGTGCGGGCATTAAAAAATTGAGGTTTAAATTCAATTTAACCAAACTTTTGTTGTATATGTGTTTCTCTCATTTTCTTCGCCTCCTTCTCAACCTATTAAACACTGTGACTATTTTATGTTAACCAATCAAATGTTTTGAGTTCTTATTTGGCCTCTTCTCGAGGTCGACGGCCAAGAAACTTTGGCTTAAAATGAGATTTTCTTTTTGAAAATTTATGGCATAATGGAGTAATGTTGGGTTGAAATTAAATGTTATGAGACCATTTGCATGTAGGCCGTTGATCTGTTGTCAATGCTGCTGATCTGTTGTCAATGCATGCAGGCTGTTGCTTTGTTGTCAAGAGCTTGTTGTACCTTTTTATCTGTAGACAAGAAGCTTGAGTCTGCGGCTTGAGTCTAATACACGGGGCCTGTTTTCCTGTTCTGCTTGACACGTTTCTTCTGCCGCTCCTATATGGCAGCCTATAACTAGTCAGACTTCATTGGAGTTTTGCGGAAGCTGATATTGTCTTATTGCTGGAACTTTGTGCTAGAACTCTAAAGCGTTTTGTCTGGTTGTTGGTCATGATGTTTTGTAGCTATATTGCTGAATAAAACGGTACAATTCTTTGTCATAATCTGATATCTAGTAGTTTAAAGACTACATAAACAAATTTTCTTACCTTGGCTGGCTACCTCAATTTTTCTGTGTAAATGGCTCACTGTATCCTCGCTCTATCCTTACAAATTCGAGCTGACTAGTGTGATAATCTCGTTGCGTTAATCTAAAAAATGTTGTAACCTCTGCGTAAGTTTGTTTATGATCAACCTCATACTTGTATAGAGCACTCTATCTCTCGATAGCCAGATAGATAAGCTAAGAACTGGACTATAGATAGATAGACTATCTATTCGATGGATGCCTAACCCCTAACTCAATGGACAACAGGTGCCTTAACCTTCTTCCAATCTGTTTCTTGCTATGTAAATTAAACAGTTTTAGAGCAGTAACCTGCACACAAGGAACCAGATTACAATGCATTTGAAAGTCTTTGTTCTCAATGAGCCAACCAATGCCAGGTATCTCGGTGGCTATTTGAGGTCTTGGCAATCAACAATAAAGACACGTAGAAAATTGTCCTCCCTGCTAATAATTCCCCTATTTTCCATCGCACAAGTGTAGGGGTCGAATCCCTTCCCCGTTATCCGCTCAGGCCTTGCTGCAATACAAAGGGGAGAGGGAGGAGTAGCAATACTTATGGGTGCTACTCTTAGACATGAATGGTGGGGGAATAGCTCTATCAACTGGTTCACATCGTTGTGATGGTGGACACTAGTTGTGTCTTCTATGCCAAACTCCTTCTGCACCGGCTCAATGACATCCATCGCTTGTGTTCTATGGAAAACACCTTTACAAAGAGTAGCCTGCCTTCTATGCCAGATGTCCAGACGTGCCTGTCTTCTATGCCAAACACCTTTACAAAGAGCATTATTTATTCTACACCAGACGTCTTTACAAAGAGCAGACATTTACATGGCTTTTACATCCGGGCAAGCACTAACTCATAACATTGTCTTCCCAGAATAGACGTGTGTACAAAGAGTAACGCTTTTACAAAAGAAAAGTTGTAACGGGTTTACAAAAGAAACGTTTCAATTTATCGATTGCTTTCCGGGTTGTTGATTAAATTTCCTTGTGCGATCAAATCCAAAAGAGGATGGATATAGGTAGGTGTTGGGGAAATTATATGTGTTATAGTTTCCAACATAAAATTATCAATCCGGGGTCAGAAGACTTAGAGGAACAAGCGCAAGTAATGAAGGACCAGAGCATCTAACGTAAACTAGAGTAAGAAAATCAATTTACTATTTAAGTACTTAATCGTAGAATTGTTCATGTTACACTAAAATATCGTCACCATGATTATTTGCAGTCAGTATGGGTCTATCATCACTTGTATTGTCGTCCTAAGCAAGTCTAAGACCTCAGCTCTTCAAATCAAGCTTTGGAAGTGGGAGAAAGACATTAAAAATCAATGTAACTCTGGTTCCTCACTTTCTCTCATGGTCACCTACGGTCCCGCACCTTCTGTGTACAAAAGCTGTGTACCTACCTGCTCTGTCCCTAACAGTGTAGGTGCGGACCCCTGTGAAAGCCAAAAGGCGCAAGTTTTATCTTAAGAAACTCACTTTGGATTAATTCTAGAGTTTTCTAGAAGGAATTTTGACGTGGATTGTTCGCTCTGAGGTGGTTCATGCATCCCAAAAGAGAAGGAGCTAATCCCTTGACTAAAGGAGATATCCCTTTGAAGGAGGGTTTTATCCCTTTGAAGGAGGACCTAGTAACTTCCCTCCATTGCACTATAAATACAGGCATTGGGGTGATGACTAGAGAGGTTAGAAGCTGAACATTTTGAGGGTAAATGCTGGTGAAATTAAGACTCTTTGGTTGAGCTTGAGAGGAGAGATCACATACCTCTTGGTTCCACTGGAGAGTGAGTGAAGCTTGTCAAAGTAGAGGATACATCTTGTTGGACCCCGGGAGGAGCTTGTACAGCGTCAAGGCAAAGGTTGTAAAGTTCTTCTTCTTTTGAATTAATACAATCAAACTCATTTTTCTCAAAAAGTATCTTATGTTATTTGTTTCATGGACTCCTTGACTTTCATGTTAAATATGTTTTATGCAATTGGTTTTTCAGGTGCTATTTAATTTGTTTGCCTTGTTTTTGTTTGCAGATTCGCGAAAAGGAGCTCATTTGGATCAAAAGAGCGAGGGCATCCACAAGCTTGCGTTGGACCGAAGGTAGGCCCTAAAAACACTTGTTTGCTATTGTTTATTGAAGCATATTTAGAGAAAGATAGTGTCTGGTTGGTTTGCTTGTCGTTAGGTCTTCTTTAGATTCTAGGAAGGTCTATCTTGTCCGCAAGATCGACTCATTCCGTGCGACAAAATGGCGACTCCGCTGGGGACTTGATTGTTTTCCTTGTCTGTACTTTGACCTGAGAAACTGTATTTTCTGTTTTTGTTTTTGACTTGATGATTGTGGGATTGGGTGAATTTAGTTAATTTTGAGTTAGTTTTCATTTTTCATAGTTTTGGGAGAGGTACGCACCCTCTAAGTTAAGCACAGTGCGTACCTGTACGCACTTTTTCTTTGTGCACAGAGCGTGGATGCACCTGTGTAAACAGGTTGCCCGCGTACCCTGTCAAAAATTTGAAAAAATTTTAATTTTTCTCTTTTTTATCAGTTTAGAATTTGTTTATAGGTTTTAGCCATTGCCCAAACCTGCTTGTTCCCTGTCAAAAACTTTCCTTGGTTTAATTTCATTAGCATTAGGGTTTTAGGTGGAATTCCTAGGAATTTTGCTTGTTGGGTTGTTTTTCGTTTTTGATTGTGTAGTGGCTCTGAGCTTAGAAGCCGTAGGGACCTCAGATTACCTTGGTGTCTACCAGTCTTCTTATGAGTCTGACCATTTATGAAATCTCCCCTTGTTGAGGAATCCACTTTGAGTTTTCTCATTTCAAAATTTCAAAAAGCTTGTAGTTGAAAGTTTGGAATTTTCATTTTTAAAAAAAGTAAACGAAAGATTGGTTGTTTTTTGACAATTGTGATTCTGCATAAATTAGTCCTTAGCTCACATTTAGCTAAGTAAAACATCCTCAAAAAGACTTTTAGTAGGCTTTGACTTCAAGTAGCTTTTTATAGTTTGTAGCTCTCAAAGTTAGTCATTTTCATTAGTTTTGAGTGTTTTATTTACAAAATATAAAAAACAAAATCTCTTTTGGAAAAGTTTGTCTTTTGTAGTGATTGAGCGCTTTGAAAAGAAAAGGGAAAATTGTGTGAAATAGCTAGTTGTCTCGTTTTGAGTGCTTTGGAAAGGAAAAGCTCTTCTTTTAATTTGTTTAATTGAGAAAGATTTGTGCTTACAAAGTATTTGCATTCTCAAACTCTTTCTTAGTTTAGAAGTTCATCGAAGAGAAAAGATTGTTTAAATCATCTTAGGTGCATCTTTTTAGTGATTTCGAGTCAAGTCTTTACACCACGAGTTTCATCTCCGCCACCTCTTGACTTAAACAACAACCACTAAAATTAACGCTTAAAGTAAAATTGACCTAGTGACATTTTATTTCTAGGGCTCTGATACACCAACTTAGCTTAGGCTAGTGTCTTGGAGTAGGAGAGTAATTAACTCTCCAAGACAGTAAAAACAAACAACTAGCTGTATCTTGTGGTAGGAAGAAATCCAATTGTTGCATTTATGCTCTGGGAAATCTCGTCTTAAAGGAGAAGCACGAGATCGTGTCTGAACCAGTGTGGGAATCAATCCTTCCTCATTGGGAATGACGCCAGATATTCACGTATTAAAAACGGTAAACCTCGAATTAACCATTGTCGAGGAGCCTGGGGTCACTTGTTGGTAAACCTTGGATTATGTCAAGGAGCCTTCAAGGGGATTGAGCTTGCTACTCTGCCCTTGCATGCATATCGGATCGTAGACTGTTCCCCCAGGTGTATTTGTCTCAGTTGGTAACCTTAGTGGCCATATTATTTAGGATTCTTCCTAAGGTGACAGTGGTGGGAAGATCCCACTGTACCTGGAGCAGACGTCGGCTAGACTCACTTAGATTTTCTGGGGGGTTCACTTCACTCGAGACGGTTAAGTGGAGGAACTTGGTCCAGTCTATTCATTAAGCAGGTTTTCGGGGTAACTGTTCCAACCGCCATTTCTGTACTGAATTCAGCGACGTTGGATTTCATCACCAACTAGTGTTTTCGGTCTGGAAAGTTACTGTTTGTGTGTGTTTGATCTCTAGATTCTTTAGGCGTGTGATTCAAATTTGTTTGGTTCTTTAGAGGCTTTAGGTGTTTTTTCATTGAGATTTTACTTTGTTTGCGTGTGAAGTAGTTAAAAGTTTTTAACTGTGGCTGAATTACCAAGACAGTCCCGTAGACTTCGGGGCCAGTCTCCTGAGTTTGTAACCGTGGCTGATTTATTGAGGAAGTCCCCTAGACTTCGGGGCCAACCTCCTGAAGAAGTCCCGAGCCATCTTGAAGGCTTGAAAGTCCTCGTAACTCCTAGTGGCAATAAAGTTGGGTCACCTGAAGAAGGAGAGTCTTCGTTGGTTGTACATCCTCATTACCAAACTCTAGTAACAGGTTATAATCCTGAATCTAATTCGGTTTCCGAACTTGCTGGTAGGTTTTCATCTACTAGTGATATAGGTAAAGAACCTAAGATATCTGAACCTGTTACTCCAACATCGGGGTTTGTCTCTCCAACTTCTAGTGGTCCTAATTCACCTAGGGTAGAAAGAGTAATCACCGAAAATATTCCTTCTGGTTTGATAGCTATTGAAGGACTTGCTCTGGAAGAAGAAGTAGGCATCCCTATCCCTGAAAATCAACCTGTTATTGATCTAAGGGAGCGTGAGTCAATTTTTTACAGTCCACCTAGAAGTACTACTTGGTATCTTTCTTTGACTAATTATTTGGAAAACCCAGTGTTAAGTTTTTCACCACCTCGTGCTCCTTATCATCCTAGAGGTTTTTATACTCCCGTAAATATGTCAGGTCAGTCGTCCATGTTTACTCGATCGCCTGAATCTTTTTTGTACGGCGGTCCTTCTGTTCCCTCTGGGTATCAGTCACTTTCTGGTACTTTTTCGGGAGCATCTCCTCAACCTATTGAACAAGGGTTATTCACTGGAAGCAATGGTGCAAAGCCGTTGAGCGTAGAAGACATTCTTATGATGTCAGGTTCTATTCCCAATTCTCAACCTCAAGGTGGCCAGTTATCGCCTGGGGGGCAACCTCAAGGTACACAATTTGCATCTGGGGGGCAACCTCAAGGACAGTACGTACCTACGGTACAATACGTTCCTCAAGGTCAACCGCAGACTCAATATGTACCCCAAGGTCAACCCCAGTATCAATTTATACCTCAAGGTCAACCCTAGTATCAGTACGTGCCTCAGGGGTATCTACCCCAAGGTCAGTACTCGAACCAAGGTTTCCAACCACCCCAAGGTCAATCTTATGTTCAAGGAACGGGAAACGTACCTTTCAATTATCAATCCTACCCTCAACCCGGTTATGGTCCTCAATATTCTCAACTTGTTATGGGTCAGTACCCCGGAATGAACATAGTGTGGGATCCATCGCAAACTCAACAGGTGTTGCAGCCAAGTGTACAGTTGTCATCTCAAACTGGACAACCCTTAGTTTCTGGTTCACTCCAGCAACCAGTCCAGTCTAACATTCAAACTTCTGTACCTTCGGTAGTTTCTCAGTCTGGGCCTACTGCACCTCGTACTCCATCTCAAACGACTACTGCAACTACCGCAACATCTGTTCAATCTACCCCACCTACTTCTGGAGTATCTATAGCTCCGGTTTCTATTGTTCCTGTATCTACTCCTCAGACATCTTTACCACCGTCTGGATCTACGATTCAAACTACGGTTCAGATGCCTGTAGGACAACCTGGTTTAAGTACGGTTGTCACAAGTCAACCTCAATTCACCTATCAACCGTACCAGGGACAGTGCCAATTCGGTCCTGCTGTCCAGCAGCTAGTTTATCAGTATCAACCGTATCCTGGGTACACTTATCAACAGCCTGAACAACCCCAGTACGGTCCGGTTAATCCTGGTTTTCTGGGAGGATACAATATCCCGAACGCGATTCCTATTCCTAGTTATCCCGGATATCCTCCTCCTGGGGCTGGTCTCATGACCCAGAGTTTTAGGGATCCTAATCGGCAGTTACCATTTATCGCAACTTTGGACTTACCTGATTTTTCGCGCCTAACGAACGATCCAATTAATTATCTTCCGTTTTGGCCGCCAATGCCAAATAAGTTGCCCAGCGACATTCCCAAGTTCGAAGGTAAATCTGGAGAGGATCTGTCAAACCATGTGATGACTTACCACCTCTGGTGTGCGTCTAACTCCATTACAGATGATTCGAACCATCTTAGACTTTTCCAGCACACTCTAATTGGTCTCGCGGCCAAGTGGTACATTGAGTTACCGCGAGGCACGTTTTATAATTTTAGTCAGTTAGCTACCTTGTTTTTAACTCATTTTCAGTTGCCAGTCAGATATGACAATGGCACGGAATTGTTAACTTCGCTAAAACAATCGACATCCACGTACGTTTCATATCATATTCATGAATGGAGACGTCGACGACGTTTAGTGAAGGTATTTATTCCGGATCAAATCTTGGCTGAGTGGTTTGTAAAATCTTTGTTGCCAAGGATCACTGAAGATGTTGCTAAAGCCGGAGTTGTTACTGAGGAGCAAGTGATTGCTCAAGCACAGTACCTTGACTTGGTCTATACTCAGTCAGGTACGTTACACGAAAAGATCCCTGATCTTCCCAAGTCAAATCAAATCACTGCAGCTCCTTCAGGATCTCATGCTGCTGACGGTATGATTGGTACAGTTAACACTAAAAGTAAGAAGAAGTCTTCTAAGAATTCTTCTCCTATCATAACCTTGCCTGATTCCCCGACAGGATATTCTTCTGTAGAGGTTTCCGCCGATATTCACGTTGTAGAGTCGTCTACAGCTAAATCAAAATCCGGTGGGAAGAAGAAAGGAAAGAAGAAGAATAAAACAGACAAAAGTTCAAAAGAGAAATCTGAAAAGGCGGAATCCAATGATGAAAAGCGCAAACCTCGTTATCCATGTCTCATTTGTGATGAAGAACATTTTACAAGAGACTGCCCTCATCGAGCAGAGGTTGCGAAGATCGTCAAAGGTTCCCAAACTCTTGTTGTTTTGAAGGATCCATTTCCAAGTCAAGATAGCAAGATGATAGGTTCTTCCTCAAGTGCCAATGAAGAACCCATATTGATGATGTCCCATGTAAGGATTGCAACTCGATCGCAAGATTATGGCAGTAAAAGTCCTGTTGATGGTAAAGAAGCAGAATCTTCTCATTCTAATCCATCAACCTCAGTTCCCAGTTCCGATCCACTACAGATCGAGAAACCTAATCCAGACTTAGTAAACAAACCGCCCGCCAAGGGTGTACTTCGAAAGTCAGCTTTCAATCCACATGCGAGAGCGGCTCAGAATTATAACATTGTTGAGGATTTAGCTATTTCACCCTCAGCAATGTCGGCTTTGGAAGTGTTGCAATCATGCCCAGCATAGCGTAAATTATTTTTGTTGGCTATAGGAGCTGTTGATGTTCAGGACCCGAACCTAATAATCTTTGATCTAGAAAATAGTACACCGCGTTTGCCTCATCAAATGGCTTTCCAGATCCCAGTGATAGTCAAAAATAGGCCTATTCATCGGACTGTAATTGATGAGGGAGCTTCAACGTGTATTATGTCGATACAATGTTGGAGATCGCTTGGTTCTCCTTCACTAAATCAATCCCCGACAATTCTTAAGGCCTTTGATGGCCGTGGGTTTCATCCTTTTGGCATTCTACAAGATTTGCCTATAGGGGTTGAAGGAAAAACCGTTAGTCTAGATGTGGAGGTGGTTGATGCCCCTCTAGACTACAACCTTCTCTTGGGTCGAAGTTGGTCTTACGCTATGACAGCGGTCGTTTCATCGGTCTTTAGAGTAATAAAGTTTCCATATAATGGAAAGATCGTAACAATAGACCAGCTGGCTTACTTTTCATCCGACCCAGCCTCTTCGGAGAGTATTCAGCATGTCGGTAAATCGACTGTCTCATATAAGGATGTTGGAGTAGGATTAGTTAAAGATGTCGGTTTACTGGGAACTTTTCCTTTTCCTCCAATCAACGCATCATCTTTATTTGCAACCATTCATATGATTACATCAGACACCATTTCTTATGATGATCCTTGGATCGTTCCTTCTGAATCTGAATTAGACTCATTTGGTAATTCCATGCCTTTGAGTCCTTATGAAATTGCCTATGAAGCCGTGCAGTATTTTGCCGACCCGTGTTCAACCAAAAATGACTTAATGAATGTAGTCCGTGAGGAATCACTTTTCACATCAACCTCGGATTTAACTACGTTTTCTGAACTTGTTCACTCTGATGAGAAAATTTGTGAAATCCTATGTGTAGATGATTTACCATGGGAAGATCTCCATCACAGATCTTCGTTTTTACCTGAGGATGATCATTTTGAAAATGATTTCTCATCAATCTTTACAACTGAATATGTCAAGGAACCTCAGAATCCAATGAAACATCCCGATTCGGAGTTAAATTTGGGAAACATCTCTCGAACTATCCCCATTATCATTTCGGTTAAGCTCGGAATTGTTGAGAACATTCATATAGGTGCCTCATGTACAGATGACGAAATTCAATTATATAAGGCCCTATTTCAAGAATTCCGCGACGTGTATGCCTGGTCCTATGAGGAAATTCCAGGAATTGATCCCAAAATTGTTGTTCATGAGATCAAGACTTACCCGGACATTAAAACCGTCCGGCAACGTTTGCGTCAGATTCACCCACGAAAAGCTGCTGCAATTAAAGCAGAAGTTGAGAAACTGTTGAAAGTAGGTTTCATTTATCCGATCCCGTTAACAGATTGGGTATCGAATATTGTTCCGGTTAACAAAAAACTGGGGACAATAAGAATATGCATCGACTATAGGGATATTAATCGAGCCTGTCCAAAGGACAACTACCCAACTCCCTATATCGATCAAATCATTGATGATTGTGCTGGCAGCGAAATATTTTCCTTTATGGATGGTTTTTCCAGATACAATCAAATCAATATTCTACCTGCCGATCAACCAAAAACGGCTTTCATTGTCCATGGGGGACATTTTCTTATTGAAAATTACCTTTTGGCCTTAAGAATGCGGGAGCAACTTTTCAAAGGGCGATGTCTTATGCATTTCATGACATCAAGCACATTGTGCAACCCTACCTCAATGACTTGCCAGCTCATTCATTACATCGAGCTGATCACCTCGTCCATTTACGAGCAATCTTTATGAGGTGTAGGCATTATCGTATTTGGTTGAACCCACACAAATGTGTCTTCTGTATAGAAACGGGTCGATTGCTAGGATTTGTAGTTTCGAAAGCCGGCATTCGCGTTGATCCCTCGAAGATCGAAGCTATTATCAATTTGCTTCCTCCTTCAAGTCTTCACCAACTCCAAAGTTTGCAGGGGAAAGAAAACTTTTTACGACGATTCATTCCTAACTACGCCGAGGTTACAAAGGGTTTTACACGGTTGTTGAAACAAAACACTCAATTTTCTTGGGATGAGATAGCTCAGAAATCTTTTGATGCACTCAAACACGCATTGACCCATGCACCATTGTTGCATCCTCCCAACTACAACCAGGATTACTTCTTGTATCTCGCCGCCTCCCATTCCACCATTGGAATGGTCTTAGTTCAGGAAGATGAATTCGGAACAGAACATGTGATATATTACCTTAGTTGAACGTTAAATCCAACTGAGCTAAAATACTCACATATGGATAAATTGGCATTGGCAGCCGTTCAAGTTGTCCAACGTTTTTGTCACTACATTTTACTACGTAAAACTATGGTAATTTCATATTGCAACCCTATGATCTACATTTTGACCAAACAATTGCTAGGGGGCAAGTACTCTAAATGGATCGTTATCCTGCAGGAGTTCGACTTGGAGTTTGAGAAATCTAAGTCTAAGAAATCTTTAGTTTTTGCAGAATTAATGTGTGACTTCCCGCGTGCTGACATGGAAACTGTGGCAGAGGAGCCCATTGCGGACGAATATTTGTTTCTAATCAGCACTTTAGATCTGTGGTATGGGGATATCATCACCTATCTCCAGACCCAATCCTTTCGGCCAGAAATTTCAAGGTCGGAACGTCGGAAAATTCGATTCCAGTCCCAACAATTCAAAATTATTGGAGATACTCTTTATCGCCGTGGGGCAGACTCTATTTTTCGACATTTCTTAACTCACAAAGATGCTGAGAGGGTTCTAAATGACTGTCACTCTGGAGCGTGTGGCGGTCATATGTCTGGGTATGTTGTGGGGAAAAGTATCCGACTCGGAATGACCCTATCCCTACTCTAAGGGTGATAGTTCCTTAGCAACAACTAAAAGTAAAGCTTTGATATTTTTCCTTTATGAAAGTACAGAGAAGGAAGAAAAGATTGACCAACCGATGTCTTTCGCTTTTGTCGATCCTGTCTTCTCTCTTTGCCTCTTGTTCCCAGCTCCTTGCTCCCTTTGCCGGCCCAGCTACACAAAGATCCTGCAAAAACAAGAGAGGGAAACTACAAGAAACATGTACTCATAACTGATGCATGGATTAGAATGAATCAAATATACAGATAAAAACAATACATCATTGCAATACAAGTATATAGGAGAACATCAAAGCTTTATTGATAGAAGAAAAAGGTTCTGAGAAGGTTACAACCATAAATGGCTCCAATCCAGCAGCAACTCCCCAGCAGCAAGAAATCTCCTCTTCCCCTCTATAAAAGCAATCACCCAATAGCTCTAACTGTAAACCAACAGCACTTCCTTGCTTTGCACAAAATTCCCGCCTCCCTAGACCTCATAGAAGAGCTCTATATATAGGAGATTTGGAGAAAGGATGAGTCAGCTTGAGACTGACCTAAAGCTGCCTTGTGTCCTCTCCCTCTTCAGTTAAACTTTAGTTCTTGAGTCCACTTGGAGATCCTTGCTTCCACATGGAGATCAAGTACCTCTTACTCATCATAGGGCGAATTCCTTGAACCAAGTGTCAGTTTGGAAGCTTCTTGGGCAGTTGACACCTTGCAGAATGACTGTGCCACTTGGCCAATCTCACCCAGCGCAGGTAGCCTTCATTGGTTTTGACTTTCAGCGCAGGTACAAGGAGGAGCAGTTGACATTCAGCGCAGATGCTCAGTGGAGCAGCTGACATGATCCAAAAATAGCCTGTTTTTGAGTGTTTTCAGGTGGAGAACTGATAGGAAGTGCTGTGGTTTGCTGACCTTGTTCCTCTAGGGGTAAGAACAACATGTTTAGGGACTTTGGATCCCTGTAATTATCGACATTTCATGCTCCATGCTGCGAGGCACAAAAATGTCTATAACAGTTGCCCCCTAAAGTATGAGGCCGTTTATCGGGTGAAATGCTTTATCCAGAGGGTCCGAAGTTCATTCAAGTGCTGAGAGGTGCCCTGTAATACAATACAATACAATACATTATTTTTCATTCTTTTTTCATGATCTAGCTGAGGCGGGCATTCCCATGCTCAGCTTTATAAATACATTTTGGTACATAGAACAGACGATCGTCTGATGGTAGACTGATAATTCTCTGCTGAAATTATCATCCTTTGAGTAGGATGATCATCTGCTGCAATGATGTACATGACAAATGCTTTTATATTTCCTGAATATGTATCGCAGCCCGGATGGATGAAACTAGATCCGGGGTCTTCAAACTCGTTCGATCTTCACTCTAAGTACAAGTCGATCCATGTGAGAATTTCGCTGAAGTCGAACATGGAAAGACATCGCTTGATTACCGGTCAATGATGAAAACCGTTAACAAGCGCGAGAGGAATCACCGATAATGATAATGACCCTCAAGGTACTGCAATACAATTCACGTGGCGTGAATAAAGGACTTGGCGTCGAACGCCACACAAAATCTTCTGGTCGAAGGTCATTGATGTATACCTGTCGCCGGAAGTGAGAAACTTGCCATTGAGGCATGCAAGCTTCAAAGTACTGATGGGGTTGTTCCTAGATCGACTTCTTGGATAATGAGCTGAAGTCGACAAGAAGCGATCCGTCAAAGGAGGGCCTTAATGAATCCCACATCAATGACATGGAACGGAGCTAATGATTTTAGTGGAGGTGAAAACAAACTGTGACATATGATTCAGGATGGCAATCATGAATGGATGAAGGATAATGTATGGCAGTGGATGGGACACGGTTGACACTTTCAGAATGACCTCTCTTGAACATATAACGACACTGATGCGATGGATCGGTAGCATTACCCCAAAATGTGGATGGTTTGGCAAAGACCATGGTGATGAGACCGGTGAATGAAACAACCCAACCCGATGTGGTACGGAAGAAAAGTGTCATGTTCAAGAGCGACTTGCTACCATTAAGCTTTGATGTTCTCCCAATTTTTCCCCAGTCATTTCTGACCAGTACCTCTTTATTTTTGTCAAGCTTGAGGAGGATAACATATGCTTGTTCTATAACCTGCCCTTCGGGCAAGCCCATTGCTATGATTTAACGAGCTTAGCGATAGGGAAACTCGTTCTCGTCTAAAGACAAGTTTGTCGCTATTTAATCATTTTAATGAGTCTAACGACAAGGAAAACTCGGTCCTTTTCATTTTTAGAGAGTCTGAAAAGGTACAGAAAGTTAACTCCATAATTCCTTTTTCGTCATCTAATCCCTTAAGTCCGAAAAAGTATAAAACAATACAGAAGGGATGGGTGTTCGGTACTTTTAACGAGCCGAACAAGACAAGCGCTCGATCTTTTTGTGTAATAATCCCTCAGGTCCAAAAAGATTAAAGTCTAAAAGAGGGATAGCTCTTCCGGTCCCTTTAACGAGCTGGAAGGCCAGAACTCGGCAAACTTTTCATATTTTATGAGTCAGAAAAGAGCTCAAAGATGACTCGTCTTTTGAGGAACGAGTGATAAACAGGGATAGCAACTGATTCCAGGTACAAATTGGAATTTTCCAATCACGGCAGTGTCACAAGGATGGCTAGGTGAAATCACTCTTCGCAGATGTTCCTCAAAATGGGTAAACACACAAATGGAAGTGAATGATCGGCCAAATGACGGTGGAGGTGACGGTGCACAAACACGACCAAGGCTTTTATGGCTGATGAATTTACGATCTCAGAAGGTTATTTACCGGGATAGGTTCTTTTTTTAGATAAAAATGAGCTTAAACTCTGGAGGGAACATTGCTCACTGCTTTTATTTATTTTTTAACGAGCATGAAGACCGCGTTAAAACTGCTCGGATCTTGCGTTTATTTTTTAACGAGCATGAACTATGTGCTAAAACTGCTCGGTTCTGCTTGCATGCCCCCAGCATAATAACGCAAAATGAGATGCATGCCCCCCAAGCTTCATTGCATTCAACTTGGTGGTTGGAATGAAGGTTTACCTTTGAGATTTGGAAAGGGGATTGGTTTCATTTTTTTAATGAGGTTGACACAGTAAAAGAACTATCCTCATGACTCCTTGTTTCATTTTTTAACGAGGTTGACATGAGATAAGAACTGTCCTCGGAGCCCACTGTATTTACAGTATTTCCATTAGGGCGATGATCCATGCTGACAAAATGTTTAGGAATCTTCCGAATCCATTAGATATAGAAGATTTCATATTGTAAGTTTCCACTGTTGCCACTTCCGCCAGATTGTTTGCAGGCGGTAGGGCAAAAGTACCCATTAAGGCAGGGTCTTTTAGGAGACCTACTCCGATATTTTGAAGCGAATGATTGCTTCCATGGATCATTGGAATGCTTCCCGTAACTTGTGAACTGTCGGGGAGAAAAGTTTGTTGGTCGACGACTGTAATTCCTCCTTGAAAGGGAAATGCAATCTTCCTGAAGTAGGTCGACACAACTGCTGCCATGGCATATATCCAGGGCCTTCCCAGTAGGATGTTGTAATCGAGGTTTCCATCAATTACTTCAACATCAATTCCTACTGTTTTGCCCCCTAGTTCAACTTGCAAGTTACTTAAAATCCCGTATGGAGTGTATGATCGTCCATCAAATGCTTTTAACGTTGTCGATGATTTCGACAAGGGTGGTGAACCTAAATTTTTCCAGCAACTCATCGACATAAGACATGTAGATGCCCCCTCATCAATAATTGTTCGATGAACAGTTTTGTTGAGGGCTTTCACTTGAATAAGGAAAGCTAGTTGAGCTGGTAACTTAGGGTCATATCCTTTATGATCAAAGGCCACAAGATTGGAATCCATTGGGCCAATCCCACCTATTGCTGATAATAAAGTTTGCTCTTGGGAGGGGCAATTTTGCGGTACCTCAAGTGTCGACATAGCGGACGGCGATTGGGCCAGGTCCTCTATTATATTATAATTCTGTGCTATTTTGGCACGAGGATTAAATGTCGATTTGTGTACTACTCCCTTTGGCAACTTTATCATTGGTTCAGGAATGATGGGTGGCACAACTTTGGTCAAAGTTGTCGTCGAACTACTAGGTTGTTCATTAGCCTTGTTATTCGACAGCCATGGATTCCCGTAATCTTTATTCCTTGTCAAAGCATTATTCTGCTGCTTTGAGGTAGACAACATAAGCACTTGGGATCGAGAAGCATTTTGATTAGCAACCAAATTTTGACCAGGATTAGGAAACGGATCAGTCAACACAGCTGAGGTTTTCGGACTCTTAAAGAATCTTTTAAGCTCAGCTTTGCATGGACAATCTGCTGTCCAATGATCCTCATCGCATATATGACACCCCGAAGGGGGTTTCCCTTTTCTCCCTTTCTTTTTCTTCTTGTCTCCTGGTTGCTTCAGTTGTTTGCCCTTGTCGTCCGACACGGCACTTACTTCCGAGGCAAGAAGTTCTTCATTTGCATTTTGATTCGAAGTCTTACGGGTTTTCTTAGACGAATCCCGTGTTGACTTTGCGTTTGCAGTGCCAATCACACCATCGCCGGCATGAGAGTCACTATTTGATCCAGGGGGGGGACGAATTGAAAATTCCGGTCTAGGGGCGTCAGGTATCTTGTCATAGAGCGTGCCAGACTGAGTATATACTAAGTCTAAATACTGGGCACGAGCAATAACTTGCTCCTCTGTTACGACGCCTCCCTTGGCCACATCTTCTGTTATAGCAGGAAGAAGCGACTTTATAAACCACTCAGCTAAAAGCTGATCTGGAACATAAGTCTTTACCATTCTGCGACGACGAGGCCACTCATGTATATGATCTGATATATGTGTGGTCGTTGTCTGCTTGAAATTGGTTAAGATCTCGGTTCCAGTTTCGTACCTTATAGGTAACTGAAAGTGTGTTAAGAAAGTCGTGGCTAGGGAACTAAAATTGTCGAAAGAGGCTCTAGGTAATTCAATATACCATTTAGCCGCCGGACCAGTCAATGTCCTCTGGAAAAGGCGAAGCCTTATCGAATCATCATTCAAGGTATTCGACGAACACCACAGATGGAAAGTCATCACATGATTCGACGGGTCTTCGCCAGGATTTCATTGAATTTAGGAATGTCCGAAGGAAGTTTGTGAGGAATCGCTGGCCACCAATGGGCATAGGCGATTGGATCATTCGTCAATCGATGTAAATCTGGTAATTCTAGAGTCGCCACGAATGGCAACTGCTGATTTAGGTTTGGCGAGGCGTACCCAGGATACGATGGAATCGCCTGAGCAGTAGGCCTTTGCATACCAGCATAATGCAACTGATGTTGATAGGACTGATATGGCTGGTGGGCTTGGCCACTGTAAAGTGGTTGATTTAACCCGTTCTGAATATAGGGTTGCCCACTATTTGCAAAGATTTGTTGCTCAGATCCCTGGTACACCTGTTGAAACTGAGGTTGTTGGTATTGCACCATCCATGGCTGCGAAGCCATGTTTTGCTGTGCGATACTAACCGACGGACCAAGATGCGGGGTTATGGTTCCCGTTTGTATCTGTGTCGTCCCGGCAATTGGCGATTGTGGTTGTGTTGCAGGGTCAAGGGGTTGTTGCATTACAACTCGGGGTTGACATACAACAGGCATCGATTGAACTTGCGACACGGTTACAATTGCTGGCGTCGTCGGGATGCTAGACATAGGTACACATTGTTGCATGGAATATACAACTCTCGGTTGTTGGGGCAACATAGGCACCCAACCACTCGTCGTAACTTCAGTCAAACCTGAATGCGGTTGAAAACTGCCGTATGGGTATCCTCCCGGAGGGGGAAGTGAAAGGGCATATTGCCCCCCATACGGTAACAATCCGGAGCTCAAGGGTATAGATTGCCTTTGAGGACTAGATGGTCCAAACTGATTTCCAAAGGGATCAATTTGTCTAGTTTCAACATAAGAATTACCAGGTATTATACCGGAAGAACAAACTGGAACAGACCAAGTTGTCATAATAGTCCCTGGGTGGACTCCTTCTAGCTGTTGAGAGCTAGTCGGGACAGCTGGTATGCCGGCAAACATCGTCGGAGTGACAGCAGGAGCTTCTGCTGTCGCTGTGTCATTTGGCACAGTCCTAGATGTCGACGGTTGCTCAGACATTTTAAGTCTATCCAATAAACTGCCTAATGATTCTACAGGAACTTCCACTGGCGATGGACAAACTTCTGATGCAGAAGGAAAAAGAGTGATGCCTACTCCAAAATGAGTTGGAGTATTTGCTTGCTGGTCCTCTACGATTTCCTCTATTGCAATCAGACCAGGAGGAAGAGGAAGACCGTCAGGTCCGTAAAAGATTTCTGGTGCCGAAGAAGGGGTTGCTTCGACAGCGACAGTTGTTTGAGCAACAAGACTCTGTGGACCGGTTTCAGATGGAACTGGTTCAGTTATGCAAGTACTTGTTCTCAGACTAGGATCAGTACAACTGTCCCTCTGTCGCTGTTGAACTTCTTCAATAGAGGCAGGGATTCCAGAAATATTAGGAGTGACCAGAATCTCAGATGTAGTTGGAACTGTTGTTCTAACTTTAATGGGAGATTTTGACCCGGTCAAGCGAGTTTGCTTCGTCCGTACTACTCTCGATTCCGGAGACAAAGACGGTTGACTCGCGAGTCTCCTTGAACGACGGAGTTCTAATTGAATTTCCTCCACGGTTGCGGATTACTCGATCAACTAAAGTACAAGAAGGGGAATTATGTTTCCGTATTGAATGAATTTTATTAGACGCTTTTAGACACAACTTTGCTTTTTCATGTTTTAAGAGTCGAGAAAAAGCTAAAGATGACTCTAGTCGCCTTCGATGTATTAACGAGCCCGAAGTGACAAATGCTCGGTTGGAATTTTTTAGTTATAGAGTTTGAAAAAGGCCAAAAGAAACTGCTCTGGAGATCTAGGCAGAGGGTGTGCCAAACCTTTCGCGAAACCACAGAATACGTTTTACGGTACGGGTGGTCGATCTTCGTGAATGTTGTGTTCACTGCATCGCGATCAGTAGGGCGGCCGACACGGCTTCCTAAGGATAAAGGATAAATGCCTATAGGGGTCTCCCAATATACGCGACGGTACGCGGGAGCACAAGTCCGTATTAGTGCTATCGTCCCTCAGGAGGAATCACCCACCTTCGTAGAGATCGACAGTCACTACGTTTAACGACGCCGGAACACGTCTCTACCTAGACCTCTATTGTGAGCGTTATGTTACAAAGCGTTTTTAGATTCATTCAATATATTTTAAGTTGATCTTGTTTAGCAGTTTGTCTTTCAGGATCACCACGAGATGTATTGGTACAAATTCCTAAATGCAGCTAAAATGATAAGCAAGCTTTACAATCTTTTTAGCTTTGAAAATCCTAACTACTGAGGGGAGAGAAAAACATTATCTTTCCACACAGAGCACAAAGCACAAACTAATGCACTTTCTCCTAGATCAATCACGCAAACTTATCAAAAATGCAAATGCAAGATGCATGTATTTCTTTTCTTTTTCCTTAATGTTGATGTAAGACAAAAAGGAAACTGTCGTATAAGTTTTGAATTCAATTTGAAGCGTAAACAAACAAGTTTTGTCTAAAATCAAAAGACGCCTTACAGGTACTTGTTTCGACACTAAAAATGTATGAATTCAAACCATAAGATGAAAAACAAACAAACTCAAACAGCCATGAATAGTAATAAAACTAGCTCTTAAGATCACAAAGATACTTTTACAGTTCAGGATCTAAGAGGCCACAGCTATAATGGTTTGCTTTTCACAATGGGAAACTGTAACTGAAACAAGAAATACTGAAAGAAAAATCACAGTTTCATCACACAACTGAGGCGGAATAATGTCAAGGAAAGTTGGTTTACAGCAAGTACAATGACAAGCAATCAGCAGCAAAATAACAGTGAAAACAGGGCCAAGACTCAGTGGGAAACCTCAGGAAGACATAGCCTAACTGGTTCAGCGCAGGCTCTGGTCTGTCAAAATGACTCTCAGCGCAGTTCCCGAAGGGAGTACCTACGCTGAAATGCAGACTGCCTTTGGACAGCCTGCACTGAGACACGAGAGTTGCGTTTACAAGGGTTTCCGGGTCATAAAAAGCTCAAAAATTCACTGTTTTTGCTGAAATAAAAAGCTATAGGTCAAGTACAAGCTAAGGGATGATCAAGAGGATGAAAAGCTATCACAAAGAGCACAAGAGTCCTTGTGGATCAGCTCTTCAAATCATAAACTTGCTCAGAAACTGAGCCAGAGCAGCTGCCCTCTACTTTGCAATTGAAGGACTCAATTGCAGTTCGATTTGGTGCTCTCCTTGTTTATGAGATGAATAGCAAGAAACACAATAAACCAACAAGATACTAGTTTCCCCAGCGGAGTCGCCAGTTTGTTGTGGGGAAAAGTATCCGACTCGGAATGACCCTATCCCTACTCTAAGGGTGATAGTTCCTTAGCAACAACTGAAAGTAAAGCTTTGATATTTTTCCTTTATGAAAGTACAGAGAAGGAAGAAAAGATTGACCAACCGATGTCTTTCGCTTTTGTCGATCCTGTCTTCTCTCTTTGCCTCTTGTTCCCAGCTCCTTGCTCCCTTTGCCGGCCCAGCTACACAAAGATCCTGCAAAAACAAGAGAGGGAAACTACAAGAAACATGTACTCATAACTGATGCATGGATTAGAATGAATCAAATATACAGATAAAAACAATACATCATTGCAATACAAGTATATAGGAGAACATCAAAGCTTTATTGATAGAAGAAAAAGGTTCTGAGAAGGTTACAACCATAAATGGCTCCAATCCAGCAGCACCTCCCCAGCAGCAAGAAATCTCCTCTTCCCCTCTATAAAAGCAATCACCCAATAGCTCTAACTGTAAACCAACAGCACTTCCTTGCTTTGCACAAAATTCCCGCCTCCCTAGACCTCATAGAAGAGCTCTATATATAGGAGATTTGGAGAAAGGATGAGTCAGCTTGAGACTGACCTAAAGCTGCCTTGTGTCCTCTCCCTCTTCAGTTAAACTTCAGTTCTTGAGTCCACTTGGAGATCCTTGCTTCCACATGGAGATCAAGTACCTCTTACTCATCATAGGGCGAATTCCTTGAACCAAGTGTCAGTTTGGAAGCTTCCTGGGCAGTTGACACCTTGCAGAATGACTGTGCCACTTGGCCAATCTCGCCCAGCGCAGGTAGCCTTCATTGGTTTTGACTTTCAGCGCAGGTACAAGGAGGAGCAGTTGACATTCAGCGCAGATGCTCAGTGGAGCAGCTGACATGATCCAAAAATAGCCTGTTTTTGAGTGTTTTCAGGTGGAGAACTGATAGGAAGTGCTGTGGTTTGCTGACCTTGTTCCTCTAGGGGTAAGAACAACATGTTTAGGGACTTTGGATCCCTGTAATTATCGACATTTCATGCTCCATGCTGCGAGGCACAAAAATGTCTATAACAGGGTATGCCACAGCCCAAAAGCTATTGCGCGCTGGCTATTTTTGGCCGTCCTTGTTTAAAGATTGTATTACGACGGTCCGAAAATGCCACAACTGCCAGATTTTTTATTGTAAGATGCGCGCTCCACCTGCTCCTCTCCACCCTATAATTTTCGTTGGTCCTTTTGCCAAATGGGGTATCGATTTTATTACATGTAACCCTCAGACGGCAATACAGCTACAATTTTCGTGTTCAATCATATAATTGCTAGGTTTGGTGTCCCACAAGTGATAATCACTGATCATGGGCGTCATTTTCGAAACATTATGATGACCGAACTTACAGGCCAGCTTGGTTTACGTCACGATAGTTCAACTCCTTATTATCCACAAGCAAATGGTCTGGTTGAATCCATCAACAAAGTGTTAGTTATCATGATCCGACGAATCATTGGGATTCATCGGTCGAATTTTCACAACATGCTATTTTCAACGCTTTGGGTGTACCGAACTTCAGTAAAAACATCAACAGGGTTCAGTCCTTTCCAACTAGTCTATGGTTTGGAAGTTGTGTTACCCATTTGAGTGCGAAATCCCGTCACTACAAATGGCCATCGAGTTACTTCCAGCTACTTCCGAAGAGGAAAAGCATTTGTTATACTTAGCTCAATTAGATGAGAATCGATGTGATGCTGCATTGGCGATCGAGACTCACGCAAAACGTATGAAAGCTCAGTATGATCGGAATGTGACCCCTCGAAATTTTTCGGAAGGAGACCTAGTGTTATTGTATGATCAAGCTAATGATAAATTAGGCACTGGGAAATTCGTCCCTATGTGGCATGGTCCCTATATTGTTAAGCGAAAGCTAGCAAAAGGGGCCTATGAATTGGCGACTTTGATGGGGACTCTTTGGGTAAACCTAGAAATGGCCTTTACTTTAAGAGGTACTATGCTTAAAAGAATGGGGTATGGAGATTTTTAGTTAGGATAGTTTTTCTTTCTAGCTAGTGTGTTTTAGTTTAAAAACAAAAGTGTGCTTAGCTTAGAGAGTGTTTTTCTGTCATTTTTCCTGCTTATCTTGGTCTTACTCTTAATATTGCAGATGTCGATGCTTTTCCAAACATACATTGGGTTTGCTGATGGTGCTTGTCGTAATACACAGAACATCTCTTCCGCAGCTTGGGTTATCTATTTGCCCTCTGACGAGTTAGTTTCTATGCATGGGGTAAGCCTCGGTCAAACAACAAACAACATTGCAGAGTACAGTGCAGTGATTGAGTTATTGTCTGAATCTATTTCATTTGGGATTCGGAGTTTGATAATGAGGTTAGATTCTGAACTCGTTGTGTTACAGCTTAATAGAGTGTATGCCATTAGAAATCCAGTGTTATTAAGATTATTTTTTAGAGTGCGTCTCTTGGAACATGAGTTTGATTATATTGAATATCAGCATATTCCAAGGTCTTTAAATACATTAGCAAATGAAATTGCTTCTCGAATGTTAAATAGACATTTGCAATAATCATACATGTAAATTTAAAACCATTCCATAATATGATTTACAAGATAAGCCGGTAATAGTGATATATATATAGGAGTGTGTCAAAAAATACATCGTCTTCGATCAGAGGTTGAAAAACACCTTATGATCGGCAAAAATGATAAGTACAAAAAACAAAAATGTCATATGTGCCCACAAAAGGCGATCATCCTATCACTGGTGATGATCTCTATAAGAAACCACTGCCCGGGCCACCTTGCAAAGGAACCTCCTAAAAGGTCCCGGGACTCCAACCACATAGCGCTGAAGTTGATGAGGAATGTCGTCTATCGTGGTCTCAGGAATATCCCCTGTCAAGCGCTCAAGATGACTCTCCAACTTGGCCAAAACCTCTGTTGATTCATCCTGTGGGGCTGGCGCAGGTGCAACTGGTTGCCTCCTCTCGAAAGGTTGGAGAGCGGCTGGTCGTTGTGGACCCACATCTGCATTTGAAATTTTTACTATCAATTTTGAGACGATGGAAAAATAAAAAAAAATTAAATAGGAAAAGTTGAAAAGGATTTTACCTGACTCGTCCCACTGCTCTCTTGGTGGAAGAGCCATGTCCAGGTCACCACGGAAATCCATCCTAGTGTAAGGGAAATCCTCAATGGAAAAAACCTGACTTTCCAACCATTGGAAATACTCAGGTTTGAACCGAGCAACTTCTGTCCTCTCGTCCGGGTGACGGGCCATGACTGCGACCCATCGCATCAGTTTGGGCTCTCAAGGAAGCCCAGCTCCAACAGTAAGGTGCTATGGGATCAGCATAGGAACCCTCTCCAGGCCAAAACTCACGACTAAAACCCCATAACCAAAGGTCTTTAGTCGTTCGCTCTTGGCCCTGGTCAGTTGGCCTTTCACATTGGCCAGCACAGCATTGCACCAGTTGAAGATGGTGCCTCGAAAGCAATCAACTGCCATACGCATCTGGGATCCGGTGGCAATATGTAATGCGGCAGCTCCGCAAAGTCTGGTGACAGTAAATGCAATCACCATGAGCTCAGGATGGGATATGGTCTTTATGTCTATCCCTTTGTCTTTAGCCTGGCTGTTGCAGTACTCTAGCTAGAGGCTATCGACAGACTGGCCACCTGGCCTAGTCCCGTATAGAATCAAGTCTTCGCCTCTCTTAGGCAAACCAGTCAAGAAATAAATGTCCTCCGACTCGATTTCGAGCTGGTGCCCGCCAATGAAAAAACACTGGTCCTGTATGCTCCATCTGTCAACCAGCCATTGTAAGAAATCTACCTAAGCCCTCATGCCAGGAATGGTCCAGAATTTGTACAGTCTGCATGCCCTCAAAGCATCAAGTGAAGGCTGATGATTCCATGCGGCATTATCCACGTCCTCATGCTCTCGTTCACGCCAATCTAGCATGGTATACTCTCTGCATCAAGTATAAAGATTAATTAAATTGCTAGAAAACATTTTGATTGGTCCATTTTTGAGAAATTTTGGGTTCAAAACCCTTGCGGCGGGGTACGCACCCTCCGCGTTAGACACAGTGTGTGGGTATGCACTTTGTCTACACAGAAGGTGCGGATCCTGAGCTTTTTCCCAATGGAGAAAAAGTCGGGGTCCGCGGGAACGCAATGGTAAACCTGCGGACCCCCGTGCGCGGGTTTTGCGCCTAAAAACCCTCCCAAAAAATGAAATGAGGGACTAAATAAAAAAACTAAACGATTGAAAATGAAGAGTAGGATGATGTGGATTACCTGGAGAAGACAGCGCTCGATTCTGACGGTTGGATTTTCCAAAATCTTCACGGGAAGTTTTCTAAGAAAAAGCACTATTTTCTCACCCAAACTCGAACGGTAAAAATGAATTGACAAAGGCCCTTTTTATAAGTTTTTTGAGTAAATAAATCGCAAATTTGTTTATGTTTCACTTTGAAAAGGTATTTTGCAACGCTTTTATCCATTTCAAACAGGTATGAGTAATGCTTGTGTTTTTGTGCAGAATAAAGGATTATTCAGGCGAAATCTATCATTTTCAACAAAAAAACAAGTAGAGTCATCTTTAAGCCCTTTTCTGACTCCTAAAACATGAAAATATTTTCCGAGCGTTTATTTTACACTCGTTAAAACGGAATTAAAAGACGGTCCACTTACAGCTCTTTTCTGACCGTAAAAACATGAAAAGATTGCCAGATTTTTGTCATTTCAAATTCGATATTGGTTATAAAACGACCTGTCGTTGATCGCTTTTTTACTTTTTCGGATCAGTGACACTAATAACGAAAATTACTCCTTGGTCGTAAAAGATCAAGCGGTTCTCTCAAGTATTATTTTATACCTTTTCGGGCTTGGGAGACACAAATTTACGAAAAAGGTCAACCCTGCAGTCTTCTTAAGTTTTTTCAGACTCTCTAAAATTGAAAAACGCCGAGTTTCTCCTATACTGGACTCGTTAAAATTTCACATTAAAGGACCTGTTCAATTGCAAACGGGAACGAACCACTCCTTCTTAGGGTTCGAATTTAAACTAAGTTGGACTCATCCGAAGGATGAGCTTATAACCAAGCAAACGTTATCATCCTCAAGCTTGTCAAAAATAAATAGGTACTTGCCAGAAACGGTGGGGGAAAAGAGAGGAAAATGAGCCTGTTTGTCATACTTTGTAACCACTCTTGAACACGACACTTTTATTCACCTGGGTTAGGAAATCCTTTGCCTAACAGTTGATCAAACCACATTGAAAGTCTTCAGCCGGTTTCTGGGTATTAACTTTGGGTCAATTGTCACCAAGCCATCTGTCATGTCGTTATGTGTTCAAGAGGTCACTGCCAGTAAGCCATTCATATGTAAAAATATTTGTCATCCATCTTGACTATCCCTGAGTCAGTCCTTGCAACTAAATTTCTTCAACTTGATCTATGATTTCGTGTTGTGGGCTTGCCTACGACGGATCACTTTCTATCGACATCAGCTCATTATCTAGAAAGATGATCTAGAAAACGTCAGTACCTTGAGATCTGCATGCCTCAATGGCAGGTTTCTTGCCTTTGACGACAGTTTACATCATTGACTTTCGATCGAAGGATTCTGTGATATGTTCGACATCAACACATTTACTCACATCTCATGGATTGTACTGGGTACTTTGAGAGCCATTGACATCACTGGTGGTTTCTCTCACACTTGTTAACAGTTTACATCATTGACTGGTAATCAAGTGGTTTCTACCATGTTCGACATCAACACATTTATTCGCATGGATAGAATCGTACTTTTTCAGGAAGTAGAAATGAAGACCCTAGATCTAGTTTCTACCATCCAGGCTGCGAGGAATTTTGTATTCATTGTATTGTGGACTATTTATAAACAGATGGCTGCATCCATACTGTGTTCACATGAGTCCATACTTGTGATGTTTTACAAGATCATTCCTATATCAGAGCAGTAGATAGTTTTCTAGTTAGTTTTGATCTGAGTATGGGAATGCCTACCTCAACGATGATATGATCTCATATATATATCTTGCATTGAATGTTTTTACAGGTTCCGACCAGGCTCTCCACAAGATGATCCTCGAAATGATAAAGTACTTCACTCTTCCTATATGATAAATGAAATCCTCATCTACTACAGACTTCGCACTTTAGGGGGCAATCTGTTACACTAAAATATCGTCACCATAATTATTTGCAGTCAGTATGGGTCTATCATCACTTGTACTATCCTCCTAAGCAAGTCTAAGACCTCAGCTCTTCAAATCAAGCTTTGGAAGTGGGAGAAAGACATTAAGAATCAATGTAACTCTGGTTTCGCACTTTCTCTCATGGTCACCTACGGTCCCGCACCTTCTGTGTACAAAAGCTGCGTACCAACCTGCTCTGTCCCTAACGGTGTAGGTGCGGACCCCTGTGAAAGTCAAAAGGCGCACATTTTATCTTAAAAAACTCACTTTGGATTAATTCTAGAATTTTCTAGAAGGAATTTTGATGTGGATTGTTCGCTCTGAGGTGGTTCATGCATCCCAAAAGAGAAGGAGCTAATCCCTTGACTAAAGGAGCTATCCCTTTGAAGGAGGGCTTTATCCCTTTGAAGGAGGACCTAGTAACTTCCCTCCATTGCACTATAAATACAGGCATTGGGGTGACGACTAGAGAGGTTAGAAGCTGAACATTTTGAGGGTGAATGCTGGTGAAATTAAGACTCTTTGGTTGAGCTTGAGAGGAGAGATCACATACCTCTTGGTTCCATTGGAGAGTGAGTGAAGCTTGTCAAGCTTGTCAAAGTAGAGGAGACATCTTGTTGGACCCTGGGAGGAGCTTGTACAACGTCAAGGCAAAGGTTATAAAGTTCTTCTTCTTTCGAATTAATACAATCAAACTCGTTTTTCTCAACAGGTATCTTATGTTATTTGTTTCATGAACTCCTTGACTTTCATGTTAAATATGTTTTATGCAATTGGTTTTTCAGGTGCTATTTAATTTGTTTGCCTTGTTTGTGTTTGCAGATTCGCGAAAAGGAGCTCATTTGGATCAAAAGAGTGAGGGCATCCACAAGGTTGCGTTGGACCAAAGGTAGGCCCTAAAAACACTTGTTTTCTATTGTTTATTTAAGCATATTTAGAGAAAGATAGTTTCTGGTTGGTTTGCTTGTTGTTATGTCTTCTTTAGATTCTAGGAAGGTCTATCTTGTCCGCAAGATTGACTCATTCTGTGCGACAATTCAAACTATTCCTAACCACACAAACCGAAGAAAAGAATCTTATCAAGCTAAATCCTTATTCTATTCAAACCTTAATCACTACTCTATTTAGATCATAACCTAGCTAATTCAAAGCTCACTTAATGGTAAAGCAAACAAACAGATTGATCAAAAGACATTATGCAAACTACTTCAAAATTTATAGTTCAAGCAACATGGATTTCTATTCCAAAAGAATATCAATCATTACTTAAATAATCCAACCTCTATATAAACTAAACTATGATATCAATCCTAGTTTCATTGATCAAAAAACAAAAGAGAAATGATTGCTTAAATTAAGAAATTCGAATCATTATCTAGGAGGAACTTATCACAATTTAAATACTACAATTTATCACCCAACGTCCTCCAATAATAACCTTCAATTCGAATCAGACAAACTACTCAAAATCTCAACTTCACTCTTTAAATGAATTAAACCAAATTCATGCTAGATTCATGCCTTCATTATAGAATCAAAATCATACTAAACTCAGTCCAAAAATTAATGCTCAATCAAAAAAATCTGATGTTAAGGAAAAAATCTAATTTGCTGAGCCTAAGTCCCAGGATGCATGTAACAAATCAACAAGAATTTAATTCTGCAAATGCTCAAAAGAAACTAAGTAACTCAAACCTCAAATCGATATTCTAAACTGCTAGTATTAACCTACTCAAACTAAAAGGACCAAAAACTATTCTAGACTAAAACTCATAAAGTTATTTAACGAAAAGCATTAACTTTAAGTTTCCATTCAATCTTATTATAATTTTGTTGATTCTAAAAACCAAGTTTCAAATTCAATCAAATATCTTGTCACAGCACTGTTGAGCATTTTTCATGTCAAATACGATGCTATAGAATTTGATACCAAATGGAAAATGTACAGGACATAAACCAATTTCGTTTTTGAACTTATCAAACGATGATTAACCTCTGTATCTTTTCGAATTGGAGAGATTCCTTCAAATGTTCTGAACCATGAAATGGATTAGATAAACCATTCATGCATCGTGAGTCATCATTCAACATAATCCTTGTTGGTTTATAATAATTAAAAACAAGATCGATAGTGTTTTATTCAAATCTACAAAACAGAGTAAAGACTTAGGTACAGAATGAAAGATTTCTGAGATATAATCATTAACTTCTTCAAAATGAAATCCACACTTCTAAATCTGAATCAAACATAATTCCTATTGGCTAGATTAACTGCAGGACTTGCTTCTAGGCAGTGGTGGGCCCTTGCACTCCTGGAGCAAGTCTAAATTAACACAATAGTTCTTTTAAAAATTAAAACATATAATCACTTACAGGAATTAAAGTACAGAATAAGAATTATATTAATGGTTCAAAAATACATCAAATCCTCCAATCCAAATAGAATTACATCACAGTTCTACTGTTGCTTCTCCTATTGTTTCCCTCATGCTTTTCCACCACCCCCTACATGTAGAGAACATCGGCTTTTATAAGGTGTAGCTGATGGAAACAAAGCACTAACATTAGCATGGTCCCAATCTCAGCAATGAAACCAACTCCTCTTTGAGCATAAGAGTTTTATCCAAACCATATTTGTGGCATAAGAATAGGCATATTTGAATTTCACTATTAAGTACAAATCTGGATATTTTATATAAATTGGCATCAGAGAACTTTGTATATCATCCAAACTATAAGGAATTTTAGAAAAATGTTTCAAGGTTAGTAAATTGGCTATACTGGGACCAAAACACATGTGCCAGATTGTCTTCATTCACCTTTACCTGCACGTAAATCACGACAGAAGTCGGCAGTTCGAAACTTATTGCAGATTTGGGAAAATTTATGAATTTCCTTCTAGAGAGCCACATGAGTGACCTAGGTGAAATACAAGTTATGGACAGGTATGAAAACATTATTTTTTATAATAACCTCTCTCGGTTTCTCTGGAAGCATGCCAAAAGTGTCAAAGCCTCAAATTGGTCATTTTCCTACTCTACTGGCTTGTAAAGAAACTCAGCGATGGAACCCTGTGAAAAGATGAGATTAGCGTAACCATAATCAATAAATCATGGAATAATCATCTTTAATCATATAAAATATAGTAAAACTAATGATAGTCAACCACAAGACATAAAATGTGATTTGGCGGCAAGTTGATGGAATTAGGGTATGGAATGGGTTAAAGACCTAGGGTTTTAGGGTATGAATGGTGATATTGCATGATGAAAACATGGGCATTTTCGAGGCCCATCATCCCTCGATGCCTGAGGTTTTTCATGTCCTAATGCAAAAAAATACTTTGCTCATATATAGGTACTTATGGCATCATGGCTTTGGGTAGGGTTAGTTCTTGTGGGGTAATGTTGCGTGAAGAATTGGGGTGTTGGTTGTTGTGGAGAAACACCATACTTATTTGAATGCGATAGATTTAATTGTGAGAGCGATAAAAATTGAGGATAAGCAATAGATATGGTAGGAGGAGATGATGAATGAGATGATAGGTGAGAATGGAAATGGTGGATGAGATGAGGTGGTGATGTTGATAGTGGATGACTTGAGGTGGTTGCATATGCTACTCTTATGAAACCAATTCTTATGGATTTTTTTTCTTTACTAAGGGCAACAATGACTTCATCCTCTATTGGATACATTCAATTGACAATATGTGCGAATGTAGGAGGGTAATACACTATAGTTACTACTTTTCCTTTACATGAACCAATATGCTTTTCTTTTCATGATTATGACCTAATTAGAGTAACATGCATTTTGTTATGAATGAGGAATTTGCAAATGAAAGGTATATGGAGAATGGAATACATGGTGGTTAATCATCAAAGCTTCCTTAAATCTCTAATGGATTAAATAATCTTAAGCCAAATTTACCTTAGGTTACCTTTACTTTTGATGTACTTGTTGTTGTAAGATGAAGTGGAAGATGAACCGGAACACGGCTGAAAGTTGGAATTGGAATGATTGTTGCTTATGTGTATATGGATCTGTTGAAGAAGGTTGAACTGGAAATAGTAAAGGAGGCTGAAAAATGAAGGTCCCCTTCTCCCCCATGCCTGAGGAGTTGTATGTCCCCAAACAAAGACGGAAGATGACTGCTGCAAATAATGATCAAGCTACTATATGGCAACCTTTATTGAAACAAGATGACTGCTAAAGGAAAAGGAAATGTTGTTACAAATGTCCATACTACTACAAATCTGCTCTGAGATCACAAAACCATATATTCTTCAACTGCTACACAGCATGTGCAATCCTACTTATGTGAATAAATGGTGTCGATGTCGAACATAAGGAAGAATCATTGGATTACCGACCATTGAGGAAGTCGTTAACCAATGTGAGATACCCCACCTTTAATGTCAATGGGAATTAAGGCACTAGGTACATTCTACTAGCCATGAATATATTTGTCAAAGTCGAATGGATTGGAGAATTCATCCACTAAGAAACATTAATCTATTTCCTTAGTAGATGACAAGGATACCTGCCATTAAGGCATGCAGGCTCCCACGTACCTTATCTAACCCTAACCCTAATCCCAGATAATGTGCTGATGTCGATGGGATAAGGCTCATTGGAAGGTGGGCCTTAAGAAATCCCACATCAACCAACATGAGCACAAGACATAATGAAATACATGATTTGAATAACTCATACAAATTTACAAACTTTATTGCGAACCTTGCTTGCTAGTTACCTAGTTTTCAAACAAACTCGCTGTCCAGTTGCACCAGACAATCTGGTTTTAACAAAAGGACTTATTTTTTCTATTTACTATTTTCATTTAGTTGTTTACAAACTTTCCTAATATATTGGAGAAATATATCCTCCTTCAAGTGAAAGAAAAATTCCAATGAAGCCGTGTGCGGAACAGGAACAAGGATACATTCATGCTCAGATTTAACATATAAAATTTACAATGTACATGAGCATGTGAAACTAGCAGCTGCAAATTATATGATGCTAAGAGAGTGTGAAGAAGAGAATGATGCCTTGCTGGAGTACTAGTTTGGAACCAATTCTTGATGTAATCATAGTGGTCTTGGTTCATTTCTTCATTTGGACAATGTTGCATGTCCTCTTCGTTGGCCTCTTCGATCTCTGGTTTTAGGGGCTTCTCTCCAATAGATGTTGTCCATAAGTCCTCAGTTTCCTCTAAATATTGGAAAACATGATTATTGGAGGATTCTAGCTCTTCATGTGGTTGTGGCTCATGGAAATGAGGTTCTTCGATCACTTCTGGAGAGGTAGAAAGGTTCTTGACTGTTGTCAAGATTTGCTCTTCTTAAGAGGTAGAGACCCCAGCTGCTACTAGGATTTGAGATAACTCCTTCAAATTCTTAATCATCCTTGAATCATGCTTGCTAGTTTATAAATCCCTGTCTCCACACACAGATTAGTACCTGGGGGTTCTTATAGCACCCCAAAAATGTTTTGTCGTTTAAGAGCTTGAAATTTTTAATGAATAAAAATTGATTGCAATAAAACTCACCAAACTTGAACTCCTCGCTTACTTGGACAACCAGACTTTGGAGTGACCCAAAAAAAAGTGAATGCATGGCTCTTCACTCATGTCTTATCATCATCTTCACCCTCTGATTTCCCTGCAACTAAGATCACACAAAAACTTGTGAAAGAAACTATGCTCTGATCCCTTTAGCACCTCCCCAAAAACGATGCCAAAAATGTTGGGGAAATTATATGTGTTATAGTTTCCAACATTAAATTATCAATTTGGGCTCGTAAGACTTAGAGGCACAAGCGGAGGTAACGCAAGATCAGAGCATTTAACCTAAACTAGTCTAAGAAAATCAATTTAGAGTTTAAGTACATAATCGTAGAATTGTTCAAACTATTCCCAATCACACAAACCAAAGCAAAGAAGCTTATCAAGCTAAATCCTTATTCTATTCAACATTAATCACTGCTATATTTGGATCATAACCTAGCTAATTCAAAGCTCACTTACTGGTAAAGAAAAGAAACATATTGATGAAAAGACATTACACAAACTACTTCAAAATTTATAGTTCAAGCAACATGGATTTCTATTGCAAAAGAATATCAATCATTACTTAAATAATCCAACCTCTATATAAACTAAACTATGATATCAATCCTAGTTTCATGGATTGGAAAGCAAAAGAGAACTGATTACTTAAATTAATAAATTTGAATCATTATCTAGGAGGAACTTATCACAATTTAATTACTACAATTTATCACTCGATATTCTCCAATAAGAACCTTCAATTTGAATGAGACAAACTACTCAAAATCTCAACTTAACTCTTTAAATCAATTAAACCAAACTCATGCTAGCTTCATTCCTTCATTATAGAATCGAAAGCATACTAAACTCAGTCCAAAAATTAATGCTCAATCAAAACAAACTGATGCTAAGTGGAAAATCCAATAAAATGAAATCTAATTTGCCGAGCCCAAGTCCTGGGATACATGTAACAAATCAACAAACATTTAGTTCTACAAACACTCAAAAGAAGCTAAGTAACTCAAACCTCAAATCGATATTCTAAACTGCCAGTATTAACCTACTCAAATTCAAAGGACCAAAAACTATTCTAGACTGAAACTCATAAAGTTATTTCACGAAAAACATTAACTTTAAGTTTCCGTTCAATCTTATTATAGTTGTGTTGAGTCTTGAAACCAGGTTGTAAATTCAATCAAATATCTTGTCATAGGACTGTTGAGCATTTTTCATGTCAAATACGATGCTATAGAATTTGATACCAAATGGAAAATGTACAGGACATAAACCAAATTCGTTTTTGAACTTATCACACAATGTCTTTTTTAACTGGACACATTCCTTCAAATGTTCTAAACCATGAAATTGATCAGATAAACCATTCACGTATCATGAGTCATCACTCAACATAATCCTTGCTAGTTTATAACAATTAAAAACAAGATCGATAGTGTTTTATTCAAATCTGCAAAACAGAGTAAAGACTTCGGTACAAAACGAAATATTTCTGAGATCTAATCATTAACTTCTTCAAAATGAAATCCACACTTCTAAATCTGAATCAAACGTAATTCTTATTTCCTAGATTAACTGCAGAACTTGCTTCCAGACAGTGGTGGGCCCTTGCCACTCCTGGAGCAAGTCTAAATTAACACAATAGATCTTTTAAAAATTAAAACATATAATCACTTACAGGAATTAAAGTGCAGAATCAAAATTATATTAATGGTTCAGCAATACATCAAAGCTTCCACTATAAATAGAATTACATCACAATTCTATTGTTGCTACTCCCATTGTTTCCCTCGTGCTTTTCCACCACCCCCTACATGTAGAGGGCATCAGATTTTATAAGGTGTAGCTGATGGAAACAAAGCACTAACATTAGCATGGTCCCAATCTCAGAAATGAAGCCAACTCCTCATTGAGTATAATATTTTTATCCAAACCATAGTTGTGGCATAAAAATAGGCAGATCCGAATTTGACTATTAAGTACAAATCTAGATATTTGATATAAATTGGCCTCAAAGAACTCTGCATATCTTCCAAACCGTAAGGAATTTTAGAAAACTGTTTCAGCGTTAGGAAATTGGCTATACTCGGACCAAAACTCATGTGTCATATTTTCTTCATTCGCCTTCACCTGCACAGAAATAGAGGCAGAATTTGGCAGTTTGAAACTTATTGCAGATTTGGACAAATTTTTGAATTTCCTTTTAGAGACCCACATGAGTGACCTGGGTGAAATCCAGGTTATGAAAAGGTATGAAAACATTATCTTTGATAATAACCTCTCTCGGTTTCTTCGAAAGCATGCTAAGAGTGTCAAAGCCCCAAATTGGTCATTTTTCATACTCTACTGGCTTGTAAAGAAACTCAGCGATGGAACCCTGTGAAAAGATGAGCTTAGTGAAACAGTAATTAGTAAATCATGACATAATCATCTTTAATCATAGAAAATCTAAGAAAACTAATGATAGTGAACCACAAGACATAAAATGTGATTTGGTGGGAATTTGATGGAATTAGGGTACGAAACGGGTTTAAGACCTAGGGCTTTAGGGTATGAATGATGATATTGCATGATGAAAACATGGGAATTTTCGAGGCCCATCAGTAGATGCAATCGTTGGGATACGCGAGATGCAGACACACACTCGTATCTAGAATCACCTGTACCCGGAAAAGTCCAATTCCACGAGTAGATATAGGCCTATCAACAACTATTATCACTATAGCTTTTGGTTTTCACATGTTGAGATGGGTAACCACCATATTCCTGAAGGGTGATGGTGGATAGAATGAGCTCTAGTGACACGGACCCTACTATGAGCATGTGTGACTGAGCTCAGTCGGTGGTTCCCATCGGGTATTTTTAGGTGTGCAGTGGGTGGAAGAAATTTGAATCCTACTCATCACTAGGACCCTGACGTGGAGACCATTGTAGTTTAGGAAAGTTCACATCTTTATAGCAGGGTTTTCTAAGGTAGCAGCACCATTTCATGGGCTAACTAGGTGAACAATGGTTTCCTGTGGGCCGGGGAGCATGAGAAGGCACTTGAGGCTTTGAAGGTTAAGGTCTGTAATGCACCAATGTTGGGATTGTCCAATTTGAGGCTTTCTTTCCAGATTGATTTTGATGCCTTGGGATATGCCATGGGAGCAACACTGTTGCAGTTTCATAGGTGCACTTGTTAACCACCCAACCTAAGATAAAGAATTGTATGCCATTATGCATGTGATCAAGTATTGGATACATTATTGACTCAACAAGGACATGATGATAGTATAACCATCAACCATTCCAATTTTTGTTCCTTGTTTTTCCCTTTTTCCTGCTCAATAATGAGGTTTGAGGTTTGAGCTAACCTCAATCCAACATACCACACATACCATTTTCTCAGAGATCCATTTTTGTGGCTGATATATTATTCTCAGGTAACATGAACTTACAACTTCCATGCCCTCAGGTTTGTATCTACACATAACTTGATATAAATTTAGAATACATCATCTTTTCTCTACCTTTCATCAATAGCTAAAAATCTTCCCTCATCTTTTCTTCTTAGCTTTGTTTTCTCTAGAATATATCATATTTTCTCTACTTTCAGCAATCGCTAAATAATATTCCCTCATCATTGCTTGTGGGTTTTGTCTCCTCCATTCTATAAATAAACTTCTTGTTGGCTTTGTCTCCTCCCGCATGCTATTAATAAACTGATAGTTTCAAGATCTCATTCATGGTTCTCTTCAAGATCGATTTCAAGGCCGACATCATGAAATCAAGAAAACGATTCAGAGGGGTGTCTATATTAGGGCGAAAATCTGGTTTTCCACCTTACAATAGGTAAATAACATTATAGCTAGGTCAATATAAATGTCCAATATATCGACACTTGTGCTTTATAATTTCAATATAATTTATTTTCATATTTCATCGACATTATTATGTACCTCCTCCAGTGACAAGGTTGTCCCACCTTCTTTGATAAACTCTACCGACGGATCAAAAATTGAGCACCACCTTCCCACTGGAAGCATGCATGTCCTACAACCTTACCACTTTGTTATTATGGTGCTTGAGATTGTTGCGGGAAGGAGATATATAAATCTAGATTTATGCCCCGATGAGGTGGACTTGGTGAAATTGGCTTGAACTCCACAAGAAAAACAACTTGGTGGAAATAACAGATAATAGATTGATGAGAAGATTTAGCTTGGCCTATAATTGTAGAAATTATTCAGTACATAAATAGAGATGTGCCATTGCCACCTCTGCCTGCTTGTAGACATGTTGCCTTCTTTTTTTATCGAAGTTCCTCTCAGCTCTGTATGAAAGCCTCCTCACAAGGAAGCCTCCAAATGTTGGGTTACGAGACAAGCAAGTAGTTTCCCTTAGGAAAACTATTATTTATTTATTTTGGGGGGAACTGCTTCATATATTATGAACAGAACAACATATTCCAATTGGATTGTAGCTTTCATAGACATTAAAGAAACTACTCCCCTTGAGATTTGAAAAGAGGGGTTATGGATTTCGTAACCTGTCTAAGAAGAACTTAGTGATTTGCATTGTTTTTTTATGTTCCATTCTTAAACCAGTCATATGTAATATAATCTATATTTCTGAGTAGTTGTAATTATCCTGGGGTCTTATAAGAACTCAAACAAAAGGAAATGTATCCTCTTATGCATTCAATTCAGACAGTTTAGATTGAGTGTACTCTGTTCCATCTTTTTGTAGCCTGGAATCCTATCTTGTCCCATATTTAGATAGTAAATGTGATATGGTCTTGTAAGATTCCCCAAAACGAAGGTCGTTCCATGATTTGTTTCTTATCACTCAATCCAAGTTGCAGGACAATCGACATATCAAATGGATGTCATACCTATAATAGTTTCACTTGTTCAATAGGTACAAGAAGGGTGCCCAGAAAAAGATTACTAACATTTTGTTTTCACTTCCATGATTTCCCTCCATGATTTCCATTTTGGGAGTGGTAAATTTTCCTTGTTTTTCCCTTTTCCCTGCTCAATAATGAGGTTCGAGGTCTGAGAGGTAAAGTTTCCTTATTTTTTTTCGCTTTTCCTACTCAATAATGATGTCATATCATTACATGAAACATTTACCACATTGAATTGGAGCCAGAATCCTACTTAGGCTATCCGTAGCAAACAAAATACAGAATCTCAATTCGTAGGTTAGTTCACTGGCATTTCCACCACCCTGGTTATTGCTTGCTTGGATGCTAGACCTGACTGCTTAACTGGATTTGAGTTGAGCTTAAAACAATCATCTGTAGAATTTATAGTCAGGCCTCTCGATTTCAGTAATTTGACCTTCAGGTAGTCCTATGATCAATAACCTTTCTTAGCTTTCTTTGATTCAAAAAGAAATTTCATAGATTAAATCTAATCTTGGAGATTTGTAACTTTAGGACAATATTGAAATCAGCTAAGAACCAAGGAATAAGATTGAATGAAATGATGAGCAGGCATGGAACCTGTTTAGTTAGACCTATGGACCACTAGTCCTTAGCTTATAAGACCTTGCTGGGGTTTTCGACTACTTCTTCAAAATGACACCATCTTGGATTCTTAAGAAAATAGAAAACAATGTGTGGTTTAAGACTCCTTCAAACATGATTTTGAAAACTCCCTGCTAAGAATTTAATTGGCAAAACAATGATAATTGATTTCATTATGTTTTTAGAATTTGAGTCTATTCCCAAAATCTACACTAAAGATGAGCATAGCTAGGTCCCCCCTATGAAGCAGAACAATAGTTAAATTGATAATGATGTGATGATTTTTTTGATTCATGGGGTTAAGTGTTTGAAGTAACATCGTGCTTGCACATGGTAGAGCTTAGGAAATACACAGGCCAATCCTACCATATTAAGAGGTATCGAATATATTTGTAACGTTAATTTGTAAAATCAAATGATCTATAGATTTTTTATCATTGCTACAATTTAGTGAATACAATTATGCATACAATTATAACCAATCAAGCATTTTGGATATCAATTTGATGTGCAAAGAATGGACTTCATCATTCTAGACTGAGCATTCAACACCCATATACCCATGCTTGACCTTTCCTTCTTAAAAATAGAAATCAAGATATTTTAGTCAACTGGATTCAATAAGTGAGCTTAAAATGATCATCTGCAGAATTTATACTCAGTCTTCTCGATTTCAGTAATTTGACCTTCAGGTAGTCCTATGATCAATAAAATTTCTTAGCTTTCTTTCAATAGACATAGCTTCTATATGATGACAAGAGATCATGAGTTTTAAGAACACTTTAGATAAAAGTTATTGCATGATACATATCTCACATTCTAGCCAGTTCAAGAAGCATCAAAATTCGAACTTATAGCTCCCTTGATTTCTGTATAGGTCTTCATTCTACAGGCTTCAAACCTGTATTGAACAACTTATCACTGTAAGACAATCAGTAGTGCGACTGACTTAGTCCTTAGCTTATAAGACCTTGCTGGCCGAGGCTTCTCGACCTAAGTATACTTAGGACTTTTCTTTGAAAACAATAGTAGCATTCTCTAACTTTAGTAACAATAAATGGAAAAAGTAGTAATGCAATATAAACCTGACATAGTGTCCACTAATAGGAATATAAACAAGAAAGTTAGCTTCAATAATATTCTTGCATACTATTGCCCTGTTGTATACTGTTTCATTCATCAATCCCCTGTTTCCTTGGCCTATTTGGCTTCAATGAGATCTCTTTACAACAAGCAAACTGATGAAATAAGAAAATGTTTTCAAACGCTGATCAATGTTGTATGCAGCAATGCTCTTTAACAAAGACAACATGTTGAGCCCCATGCACAACTTTATAGTAGCGTTATATGAGTAATTTGAATTTCTGATTTATACTTAACTTTGCAAATCCAGCACCGAAGAAAATAATATTGCTATGTCTAACAGTTCTTTAATTCCAATTGCTTACTCTAGGGTGTCTATTTGACATCAGGAAAAATCGCGATACAATCTATTTGACACTGGCACAGACTAGCTCCTTCACAACTCACCTTGTTTTTTTAGTAAATGTTATGTGAAAGTTAAGAAAAAGTGATTATTTAATGAAATTTGAAAACTTTAGGAAATTCCTAATATTGATTATTTTTTTATATCATTATAATTATATAACTTATTACTTGAACAAGTGGGGGAATAAAAATTAAATTCTTTTATCTTATATTATAAAATATTATGTTGAGATTGGTCAGTTATTATTTTATTATATTATTTATTAAAAGTATGTTACAATATTTAATTGTATGAATATTTATATTATTATTATTATTATTTATAATATTTTTGAGTATGCCATTTTGAGTTAATAAAGAAATTTGAGTGCAAATCAATTTATTTGAATCTTGTGAAAGTAAAAAATTTAGTTTTGATGTTTATGTAATTTTTGTATTATATTTTTATAGAAAAGAGATTTATAATAAGTTAAATTAAGAGAATATGAATATATTTTTTTCTAAATATATAAGTTAAGTAATGTTAACTTAAAAATAATAAATGTATATTTTCAAATAAAATTTAATTACTCTTAATATTAGAAGATTAAACGATAAGTATATTAATATTGTGGGAAAATTTAACACTTGAGAAAACTCACGTATTGAAATGCAATAATAAGTGAAAATAGATGGTATATGGGGATACAAATTGTTAATGAGTGCAGAGTTGTGAGTTTAAAGTTAGTCATGTTATTAATTTGTAGGTTATAATGAATTTTTTATTTAAGCGAACTTATAAAAGAGGAATTCATTTAAACAAAAACAAAATAAAATGGATTTAAGGGCCTCAATATACAAGCGTGCAAGTTAACTTCATTCTAGAGAGCACTATCATATCCATGTTGACTTAGTGTAAGGGGAAATCCTAACTATGGTGAAGAAAAGTTTAATGAATAATGATGTTGAAAATTAGCCTTCTTAATCATGGTACTTTGTAATGCACAATGTTAAATTGGCAATGTAAATGTAGAGTTTAAATATTTGAGAAGAGTTTAATGGATTCATGGATATACAAGCGTAGTGATTGGTTAGCCCCATTTTGGTGAAAGGATTAGAAATATCAATTAAGATCGATGTGGCTAGTAAGTTTTATTTTGATAAAAACAACATACACAAACATCAACTCAAGGTAATGCTTGGAATTTGTTAGTTAGATATTATATAATTGATTATGAGACAATTTGTGTGTCCACATTTAAAATTAGTGTTTAACTTTGTTTCGATGATGTTACTTCTCAAAAAGGGATGAATGGTACAATGAAGGGATGAAGGAAAATAGTACACCGAATTGATGAACATGAAACAAATAATGACATCTATTATAGATTTATTTTGTCAAATGTGTCAACTAGTCTAGCTTTCTTATGTACGATTCACATATTTATGATATTATGATGTGAGGTATATTGACATGTGGTTCATTTATTATGTGATGATATGTCTTTTACGTCGATATATTAATGTTATAACTCAACAGGATATTATGATGTGAAGTAGGTGGCAATTGTATGTAGATTTATGACATGCAGAATTTTGTGATAACAATGATGTTATGTTCTCATGATGACATGCAAGAGTTGGCATGTGGGTTATCTTCTATGAAGTTATAATTATAACTAATGCATTGGATGTATGTTGAGATGTGGTGATTGACAGGAAATCCACAAATGGGCGGAGAGCGCTGGTTTATTTAATGATCTCGTGGGAGCCCATACCCACGAGGGAGAATATGTAACACCATATGGGTTGGGGACATACTAAATCAACACTACATATGCCAATTGTTCCTTTGTCTTGTATAGCTCATGATGGATAGCTCTTGAGGGGCTATGGGACCATCTTGAGGATGCCAAGTTTCTAATAATGTATTGGGATGCAGAAGTCTGGTGGGGGTGTAAGGACTTCGATGCTTGGGGTTATGCACCTTAGTGAGAGTGGAGGGAGTGGGTCAGCCTTTTGAGATGCATGGAGTACTGAGTCAGGTGCCTACATTGGGTAAAATGAGGTCTAAGTTAGGTGCAATTCTTGGGGCCATCCTTGGGCTATGGTACAGACCAATGAGGAAAAAAAGACAAAGATTCCTTGAGATTTCCAGGGTGTTGTGGAAACTTTCGATGTCTGCTGGTTATACTAGTTCAACGGAGGGTGTGGGGCAAATGTGAAGTAATAAATAACTAAATAAAAAAATATTAAATGATTCATCTTAACTTTGGGACGAAGTTCCTTAAAGAGGGGGAGTATGTAATGTCCCCTAATAATAATAATAAAAATAAAAATAATATAATATTAAAATATAAGTAAATAAATAATAAAAATAAAGAAAAGATAATAATGGTAAATAAATAGTAAAAAATAAAGAAAATATAATAATAGTAAATACATAATAAATAATGAAGAGAATATAATAATAACAAATAAAAAAATAGTAAATAATAAATTGGAGTTCTAAATAAATATTATATAACTAAACTATAAATATAGTAAAAATAAGTAAAGTTAACAAAAATTAAAAAGGAATAAAATAAGAAAGAGTTAAATTAAGAGAAATATTAAATTAAGTAAAAATTAAAATAAAGAAATAAAAGTTGCATGTTGACACATGGAATGTGTGCATGCAGACCCTTTTCCATTGTTTGGTCTATTTAATGGACGATGAGGAAGATGAGATTCATCATTCTTTCATCCATTCTCTTGGGAGAAAAGTGTTGTTAGAGAAAGGATACCCTGACAGTAGTACGTTGATTGAGGGCTCTAGGGTGGCTAGTTGTAGAAAGATTATGTTCAGCTAAGCCTACGGTTGGGTAGAGTGTTGTCCCAAAAACTTTGTTGCAGTTAGCGAGATTCAAATAGCGTTCAACTCTGAAATCACAAGTAAGGAACATTATCACCACAGGTAAATCGTCTCTGCTCGTGTTTTTGGAAATTCTATGTTAAGTAGTAGAATAGTTATGTGTTGATTATTAATCAAATGATTGATCTAATTAGTTACATATTTTAATTTTGGGGTTGTTACAATTTCTCAGTTCGTTACTTTATTTCCTGCATAAATTTACTCCACTACGCATTAGACTGTAGCACACATATATGATGTGATTATTATCATTATCTTTGTTCTTTTACCATTTAGACTTAGAGGTCCGAGAGGCTATAGGACTATCTAAGGGTTGTCGGTTCCCCGAATCAACCCCAAGACTAACCCAAGATTCTTTGGCTAAGGTTCTTTCTTTCATTTTTGTGTTCATGTTTCTTTAGAGGTATCATATTTTATTCCTTTTGTTTCCATACAAGTACTACACCCTAAATTAACACACAAGCTGAAAAATCCACCTGCAATACTCAAATTTCAACAAACATTCATATTAACATTTTTGTGCATTTCTATATTCGACAAACTCATACTCAAAATTCACTTAACAAATCATTAACTGAAAATAATAACAAGGTTTTCAGTTGCTTATTTGTAATCTTGTAGTGTCAACTACAAATATCTAGGGACTAGAAATTTCCCCCCAACCTACTAGTACTAGTAACACGAGTTTTGCTCCCCCATGCCAATTCTTATTCAAAAACAATCTCAGATTCAAACCTACACAGGTTTATCCCAAGATCACCTGGACCCAACCAACTCCATTCAAGGGTGCTTAATAAGTCAATTGCCATGTTTTCTCTTGAAACCTTAAGCTTTTCAGTTTTAAAGCTTCAAGCTCCACGACCTCTAATTTTTGAGCTTCTATAAAATAGCTAAGCCCATAAGGGCCTGATAATGCCTTCAATATTTTTTCAATGACTAACAATTCTAGTATATGTGACTAATTTTTATCCCTTTCCCAATTTATATCCACTTTCTTCAGATACTCAATTTTATGGCAAAACCTGCCCATATGTTTGACCTATGGATTATGTGATCTTTACATCCATGTTTCCCATACCAGAGATTCGAATTCCTTTTCCTTTAGCCATGCATGATTAAACTTAAAGGGAATACCCTTTCTATAATATTCTCATTGCCAACCTAGGATAATTAGATTACAATCTTATAATATTGAGGAGGAGACCCATGATCACATAGAACCAAGAAGTTTCACTAGACTTTCTTGGACAAGGAAGGGATGAAAGGCGCTTAGATATTGCATCCGCACTAGAACTCATGTTTCTCCAAGTAGCCATAATATGTTCAAGGATAATATCTACAAGTGAGTTTTTCCCATATAAAACTTTGAAGAAGTCCCCCATCTGATCCAATATACACTTAGAACCCCATATCTCTTCTATAGATATTGTAAAATTTAGATCACTTGCTACGAAAAGAGTGTTCATCCTTAAAATTCCACATGATTCCATAAGATTCTGAAAGCCTGGAAGAATATGGAGGATACATATTTAGGATATAGAGGTGCAAGATGGAACCCTTGGAAAAATTGGTGAGAATTATCCCTGCAAAGATATGAAAGACCATAATTTAATGAATTCAGGATCCCATAACTCTACCAATTCCCTAGAAATACCATAGGCATTGGTTGCATGTACCTGCTATTTGATGGAAATATTTAGGAAATAACTCCATTCCCTTTCTCGACGCATCATGGTCTCCTAAATTAGGATGACCATAGGCCCCCCGACCTTGATTATGTTACAAAGGGATAGTCTCTTGGAGGCATTACCAAGGCCTCAAATATTTAATGACATAACTTTAATGGAGGCACAGCATAAATTGGTGAAAGTTCTCAAAGTGCCTAAGAGTCAAATAACACGTTATCAAATTCCACCTCAGATAATTAAGGATTGTCTAGAATCTTGCGAACATTTTGTGCTAATGCAGATATTGGCGGAGCTGTAGGTGACACGTTCTTAAATTTAGATTGTCTCTTCTTCCTAATAGTGACATTCTTTATTGAATTTGGACTAATGTGACAGTTTTTTGGAGGGAAAAAGGAAGATTTAATGGTAAGAGACTCCATATCCAATGACACATTAGCCTGCAAAAATGTAATATTATTCAAATTAGGAGCAACCCCATGATTATGCCTAGGTGTATGTGAGGAAGGTGCAGAACCAATAGGGACCAAATGCAGAGTGTTCAGACACAAATGAAACAAGGAAGTGAAAATAGTAAATTTCCCTATCTTCCCCTCTCTAATAAGAATATCAACATGGGACTTAATAATTTTGTCTGAATAATTATTGTGACCTATGTTATTTTTATTTACCAAGGTGCTAGAATTATCATCAACAATATCTTCAGGGGGGAGAATGGAACATTCTGGATAGTACCTGAATCCTTATGAAGATCAAAACCAAATATAGAGAACACCACCTTTCTCCTGCTCAAAGATCTTGAAGGGTTGTGTCTAGCTAAATCACTCAACTCTAGTGTCTGCATCAATTCGCCCCAAATCGACATGGACAACAACTTAGCATGTAACTAGTCAAATGACATCCCACACATCTGAAAGGGATGACCCAGTAATCGATGCATTGAAAAAATGTGTAGTTTCCTCAAACCATGTCAATCTATTATGAAACCAGCTCAAGAAAAGATAGAAAAGATAGATCAAAGCCTTATAATTCAGCCTCTACGAGGGGGAAACCTCCTTTACATTACATAAATGAACAATTCTTGGATGATACAAATGACAAAACCTCCTTTCTATATATAGGAGTCTAAGGAGTCATAATAGAATCCAGCCGACCTAACAATAATAATATAAAGCCACAAAAATAACAATAGAGGGATTCTATGGGGCACAGAAATAACAACATGGGGGTAATAGGGGCACAACAATATAAATAAGGGGTATAACTACAATAGTAATGGGGTAATCACTAGTATTATAGGGACCCAACATGCCCCTCTCCTTCAAAAAAGTGTTGTCCTCAACGCTTGAGTAGTTCTGGATACTTCTGCATAAAATTCTCATCCTCCCATGTGGAATCTTCAGCGGATAAGTTATTCCACTTGATAAGATATTATGAAATTGATCGATTTCGTAGCTGTCGAGTTCTTGTTTCTGTGACTGCTTTTGGTTCCAATATAATTTTTCCTTCCTCGTCAAGTTCTAGCAATATTGTTTGAACTGGGAGCTTGTCGCCTATAACCTTCTTTAAACATGAAACATGGAAAATTGGGTGCAATCGAGAAGCTACAGGAAGCTCCAATTTGTATGCCATAGTACCAATCTTTTGCAACACCTTGTACGGACCATAATACTTTGGTGATAATTTATTATCCTTCTTAGCTTGCTTTAGGGACATTTTCTTATATGGTTGTAGCCGTAGGAATACCCAATCACCTACATCAAAACTTCTTTCACTGTGATGTTGATATGCCTGTTGTTTCATTCTATTTTGTGCCAACACGAGGTTATCCATTAAGAGTTGGAGGACTTGTTGTTGATGTTCGATGTGATGTTCCACTGCCTGAACCTTAGAATTTTCTCTTAAATATGATGTGATGGATGGTGGTTGATACCCATAAAGTGCCATAAATGGGGTCATTTTTGTTGCTGTATGGAAGGAAGTGTTATACCACCATTCAGCCAGAAGAAACCATTTTAACCATTGTGTCTGTTTATCAGATACAAAGCAACGAAGATATCGTTCCAAACATTTGTTTACTATCTCAGTTTGCCCATCAGATTGAGGATGATAAGATGAGCTATGAGATAACTGAGTACCAAGACGAGAAAATAATTATGTCCAAAAATTTCTAGTGAAAATGGGATCTCTGTCACTTACAATAATCTTTGGGTTTCCATGTAGCTTTTGAATTGTTTCCATAAATGCAGTAGAAACTGTACTGGCTCTAAATGGATGTGATAATGCATAAAAGTGTGCATACTTGGTAAGTCTATCAACTACCACCATGATGACACTCTTTCCCTCAGACTTGGGTAAACCTGTGATAAAATCCATTGAAACCTCCTCCCAAAATTGGCTTGGAATGGATAAAGGTTGTAATAGACTCGATGTCTTAATTTTTTCAACTTTATTTTGTTGGCAAACCAAATATTCCGCCTCAAACTTTTGAATATCTGATTTAAGGCCATCCCAAAAAATTCCTTCTTAACCCTGTGGTAAGTTTTTAAAAATCCTGAGTGCCCTCCTAAGGGAGAAGTGTGCAATTCCATAAGAATCTTTTATTTTAGCTGGGAATTCTTACACAGGTATAAGCGATCTTTGTACCATAATGAATCATTTTGCCAGCTAAATGTATCAGACATACTGGAATCTTCTTGTAGCTTTCGAATAAGTGCCCACACTTCTTCATCATTCTTCCATTCCTCCCTTGCTTCGTTTATCCAATCTGGTTGGATAATAGAAATGGCGCACAACAATGCTTCCACATCCTCATCCTTTCTTGAGAGTGCATCTGCCACCACATTTTTCTTCCCTTTTTTGTAGATGATTTCAAAGTCATAACCCAACATCTTTGTGACCCACTTTTTTTGCTCTTCAGAGGATAATATTTGTTCTAAAAAGTATTTAAGGCTATCATGATCCGTTTTTACCTTGAAGTGTCTTCCCATTAGGTAGGGTCGCCATTTCTTAAGTGCATGGAGTATTGCCAACATTTCCTTCTCATAAATAGCTTTGCTTAAAAACTTTCCCTTGATTGGACGACTTTAAAAAGCAATGGGTCTTTCATCTTGCATTAGAACAGCACCTATTCCATTTCCTGAAGCATCACATTCCACAATAAAGGTTTTTGTGAAGTCCGGTGTAGCTAAGACCGGTGCTTGGCACATTGCCTCTTTAAGATGTTTGTCAGGCCAGGGTAACTCCAGCAATGAGCGCAAGAAAACAATTGAATGATTTTATTCATTAGACGATTATTATTTATACATTTACAAAACGGATCAGTTCATCTTCTAGATGACTGTCAACATTCGAATTAGGTGTCAACATTCCCCCCCTTAATCTGAAGGGATGTTGGTGAGTCCAAGCATCATTCTGAATTTTTCAAGCTTTTCTCTTCCAAGCGCTTTGGTGAAGATGTCTGCAATTTGCTCGTTTGTGGAACAATGATGGAGATGGATTGTTTTGGCCTCAACATGATGTCGGATCAGATGATATTTAGTATTGATGTGCTTAGTACGATCATGGAACTTTGGGTTCTTGGCCAACTTTATTGCAGAGGTGTTATCAATCATGAATGGAGTAGATTGTATTTGTTTTAATTGCAAATCTTCAAGAATTTTCCTGAGCCACACAATTTCTTTTGTTGCTTCAGCTGCTGCCACGTATTCTGCTTCTGTTGTGGAATCTGCTAGTACTGATTGTTTGCGTGATCTCCAGGAGACAGCTCCTGATCCAAGACTCATAGCATATCCTGAAGTAGATACCCCAGTTTCTTTGTCTCCATCGAAGTCTGAATCAGAGTATCCAATCAAGTTGAAGTCATCCACCTGTGTATACTTGATTCCAAGGTCTTGAGTTCCCTTCAAGTACCTTAGAACTCTTTTTGCAGCAGACCAATGTCCCTCACAAGGCTTTTGCATAAATCTGGAGAGGATTCCAACAGCAAATGAAATGTCTGGTCTGGTAGTAGTGAGGTAGATGAGACTTCCTACAAGCTGTCTATACTTTGTTGCATCCTCAAATTCCTTTCCTTCAATAGATGTGAGCTTCAAGTTTTGTTCCATTGGAGTAGAAAGGGGATTGCATTCTGTCATGCCAAATCTGTTTAACAAATCTCCAATGTATTTCTTTTGAGAAAGAAATATGGACTTTGGATGTTGAGTTACTTCAATGCCAAGATAGTAATGAACAGAGCCCAAATCAGTCATTTCAAAAAAAATTCCTAATTCTTTCTTTATGGATGCAATATAGCTTTCATTGTTCCCTGTCATTAAAAGATCATCTACATATACCATAAGATATACAACTGTTTTGCCAACTTTCTTGACAAATAAAGTTGCATCATCAAGATCAAAATGTTTGAAGTTGAGTTTCAGAAGATGCTCAGTTAGTTTTTCATACCAGGCTCGTGGTGCTTGTTTGAGGCCATACAAGGACTTCACAAGTTTGCATACTTTGTGTTCATGTCCTTTCACAGCAAATCCTTCAGGCTGGGACATAAAAACATTCTCTTTTAGATCTCCATTCAAGAATGCAGTTTTTACATCCATTTGATGGACTTTCCAACCGTTCTGAGCAGCTAGTGCAAAGAGTGTCCGGATGGTGGCCCATTTTGCTGTGGGAGCAAAAGTTTCCTCATAATCGACCCCTTCCTTCTGTGCAAAACCTTTTGCCACGAGCCTAGCTTTGTGCTTGTCAAGTGAGCCATCAGCTTTGTACTTGTTCTTGTAGACCCACTTGCAGCCAATTGGTTTGGTTCCAAATGGAGGATCAACCAGCTTCCAAGTGCCATTCTTTATGAGGGCATCATACTCCTTCCGCATTGCTTCTTTCCATTCATCATGAGAAGCAGCTTCTTTGAAGGAAGTTGGTTCAAAATCTGTAGACAAGTTCAATTCACAATCATAAGTAACATCCATATCAACAGGTGAATTAGAGTTATCTACATCACCTCCATCTTGTCGGTTTGAATTTCGGGTTCCTGTTTTTCCAATTTCATCAGGATGAACACTTTCAAGTGTCTTTGTCAACCACTTTGGGGGACCTTTCTGAGATGGTCCAGGCTGTTCTGTTGATTGAGTTGGGTCTGAATCAAGATTGAGTCTCCCAATTCTATCAATTACATCACTTAAAGCATCATCCGTTGTTGGAGTGTCATGCAGGGGAGATTGTTCTTCAGAAGAAGATTCCACATGTTGATCTAGTATAGGAATCCCCCCTTCAAGATGTGGAATCTGATTATCAAACTCTTGAAATGATTTCGGTTTTGTGAATCTATCCAAGCGATCAAGTTGCCGCTCAACAACATTGTCAGATTTGGATGATTCAAGAAAAATGACATCTCTAGATAAAACAAACTTTTTATTTACTTCATCATAAAGGCGGTATGCTTTAGATGTGTTTGAATACCCCAGGAAGATACACTTACGACTTCTTGCACCAAGTTTGTTTCTATGTACCTTTGGTATTAAAGCATAACAGGTGGAACCAAATATCCTGAGATGTTTTACCGAAGGAACATGTCCATACCACAATTCATAAGGAGTCTTGTTTCTTATAGCACTAGATGGACATCTATTCTTTATATATGCAGCACATAGAACAGCATCAGCCCAAAACATTGTCTTTACATTTTTGAAGAAAAGCATAGATCGTACCATATTCAAAATTGTTCTGTTCATTCTTTCAGCTACACCATTCTGTTGAGGATTATAAGGCACAGTTGTTTGATGTTTAATCCCATGTTGGCGAAGATAGTGTTCAAATTCATTTGATGTATATTCTTTTCCATTATCAGTGCGAATAGACCCAATATGAGATTGTGCATCATTTTCAATCCACTTATGAAAATTCTTAAATGTTTGAAAAGCATCAGATTTGTTCTTCAATAAGTAAACCCAACACATTCTGGTGTAATCATCAATAAATGTCATGATATATTTATTTCCATTTGCAGAAGGAACAGGCATTGGACCACATAAATCTGAATGAATAAGTTCAAGCTTCCTATGTGCTCTTGAATGTGAATCATGAAAAGACTGTTTGCTATGCTTTCCTAGAATGCAAGCATCACATTGTTTATGTTTTCTAGGAATTGTAGGCAAACCAGCAACACCATTTTTCTTCAACAAGCGGAGACTATCATAGTTTAAATGTCCAAATCTAGCATGCCATAATAAACTTGATGGAAGTGTACATTCTTCATGATGAGAAATATATGAGAAATGCTGTGCATGAGCAGAGGTTCCTTGCAGTTTAAGGAGTCTTTCTTCTTCTATACCCCTCATGACAAGTGAGTGGTCAGATGCCTTTCTTACCTCAAGCTTGCCATCAAACATGTGAATGGAGTGACCTTGCTGGCGGATGTGGACCAGGGACAGCAAGTTTCTCTTCAGCTGTGGGAGATATAGAACATGATCCAGAAGAAAGTCTGGAAGACCAGGCAGTTTAAGCCTGATTGTGCCAAGCCCTGATGGCTTGATTTTTGACTGATCTACAAAGTATACTGCTCCATCAACATTGTTAGTGAAATCTTCAAAGAAATCTCTCCTATGAGTCATATGACAGGTTGCTCCTGAATCAAGCAACCAGTCATTTTTCGAAGAAGCAAGTGAAGCATTAAACAAATCTTCATTTACTCCAATATTACATTGTGCCTTAATATAGTGTGCAGATTCGGGTGCTTTACCTTTGTCTGAGTCATCAGTTTTACCTTTCTGCTGATTTCTTCTCTGCTCAACTTTGTCCCATGGTAGCTTGCATGTAGAAGCATCATGTGATCCATTTCGTTTGCAGCGAATGCAATGCAGATCTGCCTTTTCTGTTTGAGAATGTCTGCCCCCCCTGCCTCTGAAGTATCTTCCTCTTCCTCTTCGTCCACCTCTTCCTCTTGCAGAATCTTGAGCAGGATGCTTTTCTTTGTGAGCAAGGCAAACAGTCTCTTCAGAAGATTCAGGGACTGTTTTCTTTCCAAAGGCTTTCTCTCTTTCAGCAAACTTTTTCACAAGAGAGTCAAAGGTTATATCTTTAAGGTTTCCATTTGCTTGTAAAGACTCAAGATAATTGGAGTAGGTAGGATAGAGTGCTTTGAGAAAGGCAATAAGAGAGATATCCAGCTCAACCTTAGTGGATTTTATATCATGCATTATAGACTTTATTTCAGATGCAAGAGCAAGAGGATCATTATTTTTCAGTTCAAGAGTGAAGAGTTTAATCATGAGCTGCACAACTTCAAGTGCAGAATGTGTATCATAGAGTTCTTTCAGCTTTTGTATAGCTTCAAAGGCAGTGGAATAGCAAGAAATATGACGACTTACTTCCTCATTGACAGATGCTGCAATCAATGCAAAGGCTTTGTTGTTCTTGTTTTCCCAAATGGCGAGTTCTTTGTCTGATGTGGGCTGCACAGGGTCTCTGTCTTTTTCTCCGACACACACACCTTTCCACAGCTCATTGTAGATGAGGGTGTGTTTTACCATCCGAGACCATTCAGAATAGTTCTCCTTGCCAGTGAGAACTATTCCGACCATAGAAATGATTGAATGCATTCTGTAAAAATATCTCTGCTAAAAAAAAACTTCTGTAGATAAAAGACTTCTGCTTTAAAAAAAAATCTTATGCCACAGCAAGACTTCTGCTGGAAAAAAAATCCTTATGCCACAGATTTCCAAAAAAAATAGCAATCTTTAGATGTTTGAGACACTCTGTCCTTTATAGCCAAAGGCTGTCACATGCTATAGAGTAATTCTATACATTTTACTGTTCTCGGCACATGCAGTATTCTATATATCTACCTTTAGAATTTCGGTTTTCAATACAGTTTATATAAACCTCAAGCTTTGGTCTCAATACACAATTCTATGGCTCAGCATCGATTTCAATACAATTTATTAATACAAGACCTCGGCATCTTCAATACAGTAATACAAAACCTTGGCATCTTCAATACAGTTTATCAATACAGTGGACAAAAGGTAACAACGACAAAAGAAACCTCACACCAATACAAGGACTTCACAAGCCTATGATACCATGTTTCCGCTGCGCCACGTTTCCGCTGAGCCAATGTGGAAGCATTCGGATCAAAACCAACTGCATCAAAGCTCAAATCCACCGATAAAACACGGGTCTCCTCAACAAAAATATTCTTATGCCACAGATTTCCAAAAAACGCCCTTTTTAATGGTGCTTGTAATTATATAACACGGAGGACCCCGCGGGATTCGATTTATGAGCGTAAGACAGAACACTTCCGCTGCGCAACCCTGTTCTTACCACAGTTTACAATCTTTAATAAGGCAGCATCAAATACATTCAGAACGCGGCATCATATACAATCAGAACGCAGGCTTCAATATATTAACCCAGCATTCAGAACGCAGGTTTACAATCTTTAATAAGGCAGCATCAAATACATTCAGAACGCGGCATCATATACAATCAGAACGCAGGCTTCAATATATTAACCCAGCATTCAGAACGCAGGCTTTAATACATTAACGCAGCATAAAATATATTCAAAACGCGGCATCAAATACATTCATAATGCAGGCTTCAATTCATTAACCCAGCATCAAATACATTCAACGTTGCTTTTCGAAAACGCTTCAACGTATACCACGGACAGAGGGCGCAGTCTCTGTCAGGAATCCCTCAGCAGCAGAGGGCGCAGTCTCTGTCAGGAATCCCTCAGCAGCAGAGTGCGCAGTCTCATGAGAGGGCAGTGTCAGGCAGAGGCACAGAACAGACCAGGAGTTACAACCAATTTGGGACCTGTGCTCTGATACCATGTCAGGCCAGGGTAACTCCAGCAATGAGCGCAAGAAAACAATTGAATGAGTCCATGAAAATGCATCTTTCTTCAATAATGTTGTTAGAGGTGCTACTATTCTCCCATAATTCTTAACAAACTTGCGATAATACCCTGTCAACCCAAGAAATCCTCGCAGATGCTTTATGGATGTGGGAATTTTTCATTCCTTAATGGCTTTAATTTTGCTAGGGTCTACCTTAACTCCTTCATGAGATACAATATGACCCAAATATTCCACCTCCTGGACTCCAAAGAAACATTTGGATCTTTTTGCATATAATTGTTTCTCCTTCAATAGTTGTAGCACCCTGTCAACATGTTCAACATGATCCTTCCAAGACTTGTTGTAGATTAGTATATCATCAAAAAATACTAACACAAATTTTCTAAGGAATGGTTTGAAAATTGAATTCATCAAACCTTGAAATGTTGAAGGTGCATTAGTAAGGCCAAAAGGCATGACCAAAAATTCATAATGACCCTCATGAGTTCTAAATGCCGTTTTCAGAATGTCTTCAATCTTCATTTTGATTTGATGATATCCCGAACGAAGATCCAACTTGGTGAAGTAAATTGATCCATGCAATTCATCCAATAATTCATCAATGACAGGAATGGGTAACTTATCTTTAATAGTGAGCTTGTTGAGCTCCCTCTAATCCAGACACTTGCGCCATGATCCATCCTTCTTGTGCACCAATACTACTGGAGCAGAGAAAGAAATTTGACTTGGTTGAATTATACCAGCCTCTAGCATTTCTGCAACCATACGTTCAATTTCACTTTTTCGGACATAGGGATATCTGTATGGCCTGATGTTTGGAGGAACACTTCCTGGAATCATATGAATAGCATGATCATGATCACGCATAGGTGGGATACCTTTGGGAGTCTCAAATATCTTGGAATGATTGTCCAGGACATTTTGGAGATCTGGAGAAATAGATGATTCCAATGTGGAAACATCTAGCGAACATAATTGTGAAATTACACCTCTTTGCTCCTTTTTTAGAAGCTTTGTCATACCATTAGAGCTGATTATCTTTCCTGGTTTCCCTACAATACCCATTAATTCAACTCCCTTTCCTTCCGTAGAAAATTTGATGAAAAGTTCTTGAAAATTAAAAGTTATTGTACCCAAGGATTGTAGCCATTGGACTCCTAGTACAACATCAACACCTCCCATTGGAATGGAAAGCATTGGGCTAGTCAATACATATTCTCCCATTGATAGCTTGATATTATGGCACCTTCCAGAGCAATTTATTGTTCCTCCATTTGCAATCATCACTTGACACTCTGGTGCTGGATATAGGAAGCAATTCAATTCTTTTTCTACCCTATAATGAATAAAATTGTGGGTGCTTCCTGAATCAATCAACACTATTACCTTTTTCTTCTTGATTTGTCCTTCTATCTTGATGGTTTGAGGAGTGGTAATTCCCGCCAATGCATTACAAGATATGGTCGGATTTATTTGTTCTTCATCTAGGCTTTGTTCCTGTAGTATATCTTCTTCTTTTGACCTTTCTTGCTCCTTTTCTTTTTCCTCTTCACAACCTATGTAGAATAATTTCTTCTCAGCACAATTATGACCTTTAGTGTATTTTCTATCACAACTGTAACAAAGCCCTTTTTCTCTTTTTTCTTCCAATTGTTGTGGTGTCAACCTTATAGGTTGTGGAAGACTAGGAGCAACAACACTTCCGTCTTTATAGTTGTGAGTGGTATGCTTCCTGGTTGCCATAATTTTCCTTTCCATTTTTCTTGCTAACCTAAATGCCTTCTCTAATGAATCAAGTTCCCAAAGGTGAACATCATGTTGGATATTATCCTTTAAAGACCCTATGAACACATCAATCCTATGCTCCTCTGGAATATCTTTTACCCTTATGTTCACTTTTTGGAACTCCTCAATGTGCTCCATTACTGAACCCTTTTGTTTGAGACTTATCAATTGGCTAAAAAAAGTGTTGCTTTCTGTATCTTCATAATGTGCTATCAATTCTTCTGTAAAAATTGCCCAAGTGATAAATTTTTTACGAGATCAAAGCCATTGATACCATAAAAATTGATTTGGTTCCAAATATACAGTTGCCATACGTACCTTTTGTGTGTTTTGCACATTATTGAGATCGAAGAACTGCTCCATTTGTAATATCCATGTGGCGGGATCCTTGCCATCAAACTTCCTCATATCGATTTTTGGAATATGGTGGGTCTTCGATCCAACGTTAGAGTCTATGGAATCACGATTAACATTACTTTTGTTCACATCATGAGTTTCCTTTACAACCTTTTCACCATTAGTAAGTATTTCTTGTAGAAAATTTGTCAAATCTGTCTTCAAATTTGCCATGTCTCTCTTCAAATATGTCTTTAAATCTATCTTCAAATCGTCCATCTTAGCTTCCATGCCATTTCTCTTAGATTCCATGCCATTCATCTTAGCTTCTGTTAGCTTTTGTGAGCGTGACATTTGTTGTACTTGTTCTTGTAATTTTGATATATCATGTAGCATTTCTTCCTCTTCTTCATGAGTCGTGCTAGAGCTTTCAGGTTCCTTACTAGGTGTTTTCATTTTCTTTCCTCGGGGCATCAGTTACCGATAATAATGCTTTACTATGCCTTTTGAATTCCGTTAAACCAAGCTTACACAAAAATTTGAAAAAAACTACACACCTTTTTTCACTTTATAGAAGCCTGATATTGAATCTGATGTATCTCTATAATTTCGGATCATCCAGTTCTGAAATTGCAACCTGTAGTAGTCTTCTGCGTCCTCTTTCCAATGCCACAAGTCTGACCCAAATTGGATTCTCCAAGGAAGAGTTATGTGAAATATCCCACAGTGACTTGCTTTTAGACTAGTTCAGTAGAGTGAACTTGTACGACGTGCCACACATCACTGTTTCAACCTTTGGATCTAAAACATGCATAGAAGAAACTACAGTCCATCCTATTTTTTTACCTTCTTACTAAATTTCAATCCAAACCCTAGAGAGAAAGTTATGACGATTTTCCCCAGGTCACCTATTTTGAATGTAATTCAGGAGTCTGCAAAAAGACCAACTTCCTCAGATCATCTCTCCGCAAATATCGCGCAAAAAGCTCTGAAATTCGGACCCAAGGTTTAGCACGATTTCTTCTCAAATGGGTTTTTTTGCGACTTCTGAAACGTCACAGAAACAAAATTTATAGCTAAAATTCCATGATGACATGTTTGGAGCTGCGAAACCCTAGAATCCAAAGCTCTGATACCAAATGTTATGAAACCAGCTCAAGAAAAGATAGAAAAGATAGATCAACGCCTTATAATTCAGCCTCTTCAAGGGGGAAACCTCCTTTACATTACATAAATGAACAATTCTTGGATGATACAAATGACAAAACCTCCTTTCTATATATAGGAGTCTAAGGAGTCATAATAGAATCTAGCTGACCTAACAATAATAATATAAAGCCACAAAAATAACAATAGAGGGATTCTATGGGGCACAAAAATAACAACATGGGGGTAATAGGGGCACAACAATATAAATAAGGGATATAACTATAATAGTAATGGGGTAATCACTAGTATTATAGGGACCCAACACAATCTTTGCAGGAATACCTCCAGAAAAATCCACCTCTACCAAGACCTATTCTATTCTCTTATCAAGGCTATGCAGGCCACCATCTTCGAGAAAAATGAATTTTCTGATAGAGTCCCCAATTTCCATTATCGCTTGTCTCTACCATAGCTCCAATGGGAGCCTAAGAATCTTGAACCATATGAATATCCTCCATGACACATCCTTTAATGGGTTAAAACCCATATACCAGTGTCAAAGAGCTAAAAAACCTCGTCCCAAAACCCATGGGAAAGAAAGGTCTTTTTCCACATGATCTGCATATAAGATGTGAAAGCAAAACCATTCACTTAATAAGGAGCTAATTTTTTGCCAGTAGTTGAGGAAGGGGATCTAGTATTTCTCCACCTAATCCTTCATATGCGACCCATTCGTTCTCGTGTATTGATACCACTTGATGAGGGCATGTTTTTCAACCCAATCCCAATACACTTCGACCCCATAATCCATATTTTGGATATGCTTAGCAAGCCACATTAGTTGTTCCCATTCTCATAGGGAAGTTTCGTTGGATGTGCACTAGATTGAACAAGAGGAATATTCACATAAACACCCAAAACAATGAACTTATCTAAGTTAGAGCATCAAGGGGGAGGAATTCGAGAGGCCATATGTTTTGTGAATTTTCTAACATATTGTTCGACCTTAATCTTCGCCTGAATGAGGACTTCATATTTTGGGGAACAATGATTCTACATGTCCATGATAGGTGTCACGAGCCACTTCCAAGAACAAAAACTGATGTTTAGAGCTATCACTAGTGAGGTACCGGTGTTACTCAACATGAAAGAGTCACCACATCCATAGTTCAGGATAGTCAAGGAGAAATCATCACATCATCGTTTGATAGGAAATATCTATGATTTTAAATGAACAATAGCTCATGTCGAGCTTAGGAATAGTGCCAAAATATTATATCTAAATAAGACCTACTACTTGTTGTCCATCTATATCAAGATATATGCCACCTAGAATACATACCATATTAACCCACTTTGAATCGAGATATAAAAATGTCACCCGCAATGTACCAGCACATTATTATATCCATGACTATGCTCCAACTAACCATTTAATTTAGAGATTTAATGCTTATATACCTGATGCCAATAATAATGTCCCAATGACAATAAAAGACCATTAAATTGAACATTCAATTATGCCACCAAAAAAGAAAAATGATATGTAGTCTTAACGAAGATTAGATGGGATGAATGGCATTTACCAAATACCCACCTAATACAATAGGGAAAATAAATGATTGAACAATGACTCAATGTAAAACCAATTATGGAATCGTATCCAAGAAAAGGACACAAGTCAAACTGGGTATTTCGATGCATCATAACAATGTCAGAAAACTAGAGATTTTCAAAGATGTTCTCTCCTCGACATACACTCGAAATCCATCATATGTTGGGGTTCATCGTATACCAAAACCAATATAAGAAATTAGTTATAAGACAATGATATCCTGTTATGAAATCTGCAGCATTACAATAATGACTTTATACTCCTCAACTCCTTATAATACCTTAGCTTTCCTTTTCCCTCTAGCTCCTTATTTTCCCATAAATTATACTTAGATTTGGAAGTAATAGTATTTTTAATACTATCCTTATTCTCCAAGATGATCTCCTCCTTTATCCCTCAATGTTTGAGTCAAGGCTAGGCGTCCTTATGCCAACCTCAGTTGTGCCAGAGGTGGGGGTTTTGACTAGAGTTAGAAGCGGTCTTTGGAAACCTCTTGGCTTTCATGTTGTAAATTTTATTCTTATACATCATATACCTAAACATAGTCATCCTTTTAATGGGGGAAAGGCTAGATTCAACCAAGAGGATAGGGTAGGGATTTTCTTTAATCTTGAGGTTGTAGGTTATAAATTTCTTTTGGATCAATTCAATCTTCCTCCACAATTCTTTAGGTATACTGCAACCCAAAGCCTCACATCCATATAGAATAACAAACGCAACAAGAGTCCCAAGGAGGAACATTTTTTACTCCAAATCCAAAGATATGTCGACTTACAATTGTTTTCAAGTTTATAGTAAGCTATATACTCCTTTTCTCAATATTATAGTTCTAGTTACACTGATGATGAATGACGATACCTAAATATTTGTATGAAGAAACATTTTCCAAATGATTGTTATAATAAATGAAATTATCATAGTTGATCTTATTGGATTTAATTATCATGACTTTAGTCTTGTTAGTATTAACATTCACGTCCATATTCGAGACTTATACCCTACTTAAAAATATATATGATGAAATATGATTCCAAATTTTCTATTCAATTCAAAATTAACTTATAATGAAATTTTTTAATCAAATTAGCAAATTTTATATATTGCTTAAAAAATATTATTACGTAATTAATAACTTTAATAAATTGATATAAAAAATAAATTAAAAATTAAAAACTAAAACTTTGACAAATTCACATATTATTTTGGTATAACCATACAACAAGATTATCCACATCGCCTAATAAAAAATCGTTAATTTCAAGGACCATTTTCCCTGACTCATTTAGATTTGACAATAGTTTAGGGACTTGTTTTTATTTTTTATTTTTATTTTTATTTAATTTTTTAAACAAAAATATAATTTAAGTTGATATAAATAATATAATTTTAAAATTTAAAATTTAAAATTATTAAATTTATTTTTTCATTTTTATTTTTATATATAAATCATGATTTAAAATAAATACTATTAATTTTGAAATTACATAATATTAATAGGAGATTATTAGTTTAAATTATGGTTTGTAAACAATGATAGCTTTCAAGAGTCAAATTTGCTTAGGATTTATTTAATTTGTTTTAGAAGATTATATTAACAATTCATTTGTTATTTGATAATTTGCATGGTAATTTCATAACTATATTAGGTAAATGTGAAGAAATAAATATACATTTACAGATAGCAAGCTGATAATATTTGAAATCTTAACCATTAATATAAAGGAGACTACCAAAATATATTTATAAACATAAAATAAAAATATAAAAAAAACATTAATTCTACAACATTTAATATCAATGCAATCATATACTCATATAAATTAAATACCTAGAGAACATAAATCATCAAAAGAAAGAAATCAAAAGAGTGGTGTTACATAAAGGTTGGTACGAAGTGATTCTACTTACCACCATTGTTCACATAGGTTTTACCATTTCAAAAAAGTTATTTTACTGGCACAACTGCATTAATAAATGTGGTTGATAAACATTGATAGGCGTATATCAAGCACATCTATCAATAATATTAAAATTTAATGTTATTATAAATAATATTAATATAAATATAAGAATCATATTAATAATAATTGATATTATATTATTACTATTATATTAAATAATTATTATTATTATTATTATTATATTATTACTATTATATTAATAATAATAATAATAAATAAAGATAATAAAAACCATTATATTAATAATCATTTAATAAAAATCAAATAACAATTTAAATGTGGTTGATACAATATTCAACTTTAAACACTCCACCAGAAAAAAGTTATTGAATGCTAGTATTTTCCAAAACATATCGATACCGATGACAAAAGCTGTATCAATTCAAATCAATAGGATAATGATCATGACCCTTCACACCTTCCAATCGGTCCATTCTCGCACTGTCTTGCATTTTTGTATAACATTGAAAAGAAAAAGGTGTTGAAATCTGCAAACCATCTATTGATTTCACTCTTGATATAGTTGTAAATGTTAGATCCTTCCTCTCTCTATCTCCAATATCTATAGCAACTCGTTGCAGGGAAATAATATTAAACCCAAGGGATAAATATTATAAACCCAAGGTATAAAAACCCTAAGATACATATTATAAACCCTAAAATAAACATTGACCATGGTTTACCATCAATGATTTTCATACCGAGATCATCTTTGTCACAATGTGATGTTGGACCATGGTTGATGATGGATGACGATGATTGATTTTCATATTGAGACAATATTTGACACATTGTGACATTGGACCATCGTTGACCATGGATGACCATGATTATAAACCTAATGGATTATATTAAATCCTAGGATTAATATTCTAAACTCTATGAATAATATGATACCCTAGGAGTATGACCAAAATAAACCCAAGGGAATAATATTAAACCCGAGATATTAATTTTATAAACCCAAGGTATATGAACCCTAAGATAAATATTATAAACCACAACCATATTTACCAATGTGGTTAATATATGTCGATAGTCGTATATCAAGCACATGTACAACCACATTAGTAAATGTGGTTGATATATGCTGATAGGCGTGTTGTGGTACTCAACAACCCCCATTATATTTAGGCTTAGGAGAAAGAAAAATGGGGACCCTCTAAAATTTTTAAGATAGAATCCTTATTTGTTTAGATAAAATAGGATAACTTTTAGTTTTTACTCTTTGATTTTTGAATACAACAAAAAGGTTTGTGAATAAGGTCATAAAACCTTTTAGAAATCCTTTTCTAGTTTTAGAAGATGAATTACAAGTCAAAATGAATCCCGAAATCAAAAAATAAATAAATGAGAAATATATAAAAGAGTAGGTACTAATAAATAATACACATAGTGTCAGAGATTTCAAAGGACAGCCGCAAAGTTAAACTGCGAAAATCCGATTGCGAAATTGTGAAATGTGAAATTGGGAAATTACGAAATGTGAAATTGTGATATGCGAAATTGTGATAAGCCAAATTGTGAAATGTCGATCCAATATCACATTCTGTCAAGAACGTATATCACATTCTGTCAATTGACAGATGCTGATATCGCATTTTGTTAAACTCCAGTGTTTCACTAATATTAATCCCACACCTATATACTTTTCGAAAATTATAGATCGCTGAGCTATGTAATGTCACTCGATATTACATGCCAATAAAAGATTTTCTCATATAATGAAAAGTGTTAGTATCACATGAACAAACATTTGGAAATTTAATGACCACTCTCCATAGTTCTAATTTCGAGGTTTTTGTTGATTGGTAATAATTTTTAGTTAATGTGAAAGGATTTCCATATAACTCGCATTACATTGAGATAACTATTTGCATCCTTCGAAGCTCTTGCTGCTTATCCTGGCTTGTTTCTTTACAAGTAAGTTATAATAAAGATCAGTTAAAGGACATGTCAAGAATAACACATCAAGAATCAGTCTTGCCACCTAAATAAGTTTTTGAGATGTCTCCATTGTTTACATATACTACATGCACTCTGGACATAGGTTCCGCCTCCTGGGAGGTGATATACAAACTATTCGAGGATGAAAATCTAAGGATAATTATGAAACAGACTGCTACTACTGATGATTCTCCTCAAAGTAACGACACAACATGGAATGATGTGGCAAATTCATTTCTTCACAAAATTGTTGCCCACCCTTAAATTCTACCATATACAAATATGGTGAGATGGGTTGTCAACCAACTGGACGTTACAGACATAATGTTTATAATGGCGTGGAAGATAGTTATTTGGTCTTTTAAAGCTGAGGATTTAAGTAAAATGTATCATCTACCTCCACCTCAGAAGAGGTATGATACATAATTCATCCAGAAATTCATGCAAGAGAATCCAAACCTTGCGGACCTGATCAGAGAATGGAGAAGGGACCCGAACAAACACAAGCGAGTGGATAGGGGTATGTATTTATTATCCTACATTGTTGGCCCTTTATCTCATATTGTTGTTATGTTATGTCGCCTTTATGGTTATCCAAATACGCAGAAGTTCTCTGAAGAATGGGTGTCATTGATAGAAGCCTCTACTGATGGCTATATCATGGATCCTCCTTTCTTTATGAGCACCTATGTCATGGACACAATTTATTTTTTTTATGATTTTCCATCTCTTGGATGAAATGAAGAGACCAATTTCCTAGCCCTATTTCGGTTTATCTTGATATCCTTTGGGAATCAAAATACTATGCTCACTTCTACAAAATCTGTCATGAATTCATGCTCCCTATCCACCAAGAAGACTTTGGTAGAAAATACCTTAGACTTACTGTAGAAGCCAATAAATACCTTAAACCTATAAGAAAGTGGTTTGGGGAAGAATCATTTACTTACATTCGCGTTTTTGGTAGCCTTGCCCATCCTCATGTTTTGCCCCTTTTTGTCCCAAATAAGTTGCTGGCCAAGGAAGTCGCTTATAAAACAGTTGGGAAGGGCTTAACTAAAGTACTTAAAGATGCTAAGAAATTCACCTCACCATGTTTTCCCATTTCCTGTGATACCTATACCTTAGAAAATTTCAAGCATTCTTCAATTGAAATTGACCGAATAAGAGCCTTTAATTTTCCAACCATATTAAACAGACCATATGACCCGCATGGTGTAGCGAAAGATGTTACAACACAAGTTAAGATCAAACCATTTTTAAATGATCTTGACAAATTTGATGATTTGTTTTCAATGGTTCTGGAATATTATATGGTAGAGAAATTAGCAGCAGATTGTCTGAGTCCTAACGAATTTATTAGATTCAATCAATTTTGTCGGCGAAGAATAACCCATTTACCTAAATCCATGTTAAAGCAATTCCGCCAGAATTGAGAAACTTCAAATGCATCAGCTTCCTCCTCAAAAGATCTAATTACTTCCGAAGTCTCCGAAACAACTACTATATTTGTCGAGCAAACAAGAGAAATCAAAGAGAAGAACAAATTGGATGAAGTTTGGGAGGAGTTCAACTATGTTTTGACAACAGAAGAAGCTCGAGTTACAGATGTCTCGATTGATATACAAGCATAATAAGTTGCAATTAGCAAAGAGACAGAGCAGGTTCCAGAGACTACAGGGACAACCTCATTTACTATTGAGGCTTCCCAAGAGGATATTATTCTTAAAAATATCGACAATAATATTAGTGCAAATATTTTCAATCAATAAATTGTTTTTATTTTTATTTTTTTATATGGAGATAATTCTTCCATTTCCTACTGCCAAGATAGTCCTTAATATTGAAGAAATCCCGCCTTTGGACGTATTTTATAGTCCAAAGCATAAAATAGTAACGAGCAAGTTAAGGAATAAAATAAAGCTAGAACAGTCGCAAGTGCTAGTTACAAATGAGACTCCTTTTCAAGTTCTTTGGAAAGGAACTCAAACAGCCCCAGGTGAGGAATTGAACAAATTATCTCAATTTGTAGGAGCTAATGCTAGTTCTACCATCGACAAAGTTGTAGAGATAAAATTGCTAATGAAGGAAAAGCATCAAAGGATTATCCAATTGGGACAACCTTTTTAGATAGAAAAGAAAGCGACTGAGAAACAATGACAAGCAAATCTTACCAAGACGCAAAAGAACTTTAATGATTTAAAGATACAATTTGAAGTTGAAGTAAAGGACAAGGATGAAAATATATTGCAGTTGCAACAAAGAATAGATCAGTTGAGAGAAAATCCAGATATAAATGAAGTCCTCAAAGAAGCATCATAATTTGACATACTCTTAACAAGGTAGCAGGCCATCCTCTGTCACAAATTGGCCTTAACTCATGACATATCAAAGACAAACAATTCTTTAGTAAATAGCCTGTCTAACTAGAGGATATTTTATGAAGATATCGATGAAAAAATCTTTGAGTATATAGATTGCCAAGACAATGCTCAGGGAATGTTATCTGATCTTCCTCGAATTGAAGAATCACAGAAGGATAGCATGTTTGGTGATTGGAATATCAAAATCAAAGGGGCAAAGATGTCTATTATCAGAGCCAGAAATCTTGCCTAAAATTATACCGAATACATCAAAGACACCTTATTGCAAGCCAATATAATTAAGGAATGCCCAAAGGACACCTTGCCAGATGTCACAACTTTGAAACAATCTTGGCAAGAAACATCTAAAGACAAGGTTCAATACTTTCAGAGTTTATCCCAAGCGAACCTTGAAAGTTATTTGCATTTTTTGGGGAAGGCTCATAGTCAATGGCTCGTGTTGAGGTGTCTCTCAAAAGCAATAATATAGTTTCTTCCAACACTTAATGATACATCGTTTACTAGACAAATGTGAATGTAGCCGATACATCTCCCCCAGCTGAAGCCACTCACGGACATATAAAAGCTCAGAGAGCAGATGAAGAATCAATTTGGAGCACAGTCATGAATTGTTGTTGCAACATTTCAAAAATTTAGATGTCCTTTATCTTAGCTTAGTTTGTTAAAGCTTGTTTGAAGACTTTTATTTTAAGTTTACTATTTTGATAATATTAATAGGTTATTTAAACTCCTTTCATGCATTTAGAAAGAGGTCCAGAATTTTGAGAAGGCGGCTTTTGAACTTGCACTATTGTTTCATTCAAAGTTATCTAATTAAGAATCTGAGCGTGAAAGCTATCATTTTCATAAGTAGAGCAATAATGCATTGGGTACTATTATCTTTGTGATATTGTTATGTGTTGCTGATTTGGATAGTGAATCTCTTATGCGTTATTTCGTCATATAAATGATTTGAAAACAATAAGTCATTATCACTATTAATGTGCAAGATTGGATTATTTTTTATTATGTAAGAGATAACGAGATATTTTTATGTGATTGAGTTTTAACTAACTAAATTAATTAACTATTTAATTAATTTAGTTTATCATATATTCCTTCTATTCATTAAAGTTTTGAATGATCTATATCGTTATTTACTTTGTGAAATATTTCTTTGAATCACATATGAAGATGTATTGTCCCGGGAAATAAGTAGAATACGTTTATTCATTAATTTTATCATTAGCTATAAAATCATTTCATCAGTTTTTCATTCTCTTACTATATTAAATCTTCTTAAAATGGGAAACTGGTCCATTTATATCCAGTAAGACCCACTAATTTCAACGAAAACGGAGTTGCTTTAAGATCCCAACTAGGTGGTGTTCCTCGATGTTGAGGCAGACAAGTTCCAGCCTTCAATAAGGTGTATAATCCATATACATGTATTAACATAACTATATAAACGCTAAGATAAATATTATAATCCCAAGGGAATAATAAACCCAAGGGATTAATACTAAAAACCTAAGGGATTATAAACCGAAGGGTATAATATTAAACCCGAGGGATAATATTATAAACCCCAAGGTATATAAACCCTAAGATAAATATATCAACCCTAAAATAAACATGCTTGACCATGGTTGATTTTCATATTGACACAATCTTTGTCACAATGTGACATTGGACTATGGTTGACCATGATTGATTTTCATATTGAGACAATGTTTGTCACAACGTGACATTGGAAAATGGTTGCCATCATTGACTATGGTTGATCTCCATATTGAAACTATATTTGTCACAATGCGACACTGGTTGATTTTCATATTGAGAAAATATTTGTCAAAATGTGACGTTGGACCATGGTTGACCATGATTATAAACCCAAAGATTAAAATCATAAACATTATGAATAATATTATACCCTAGGAATGTAAACCCTTAGATTAATAAACCCAAGAGATTGATATTACAAACCCAATGGACTAATAAACCAAAGGGATTAATACTAAAAACCAAATACATTATAAAACCAAGGGAATAATATTAAACAAAAGGGATAAATATTATAAAACCAAGATATAAAAACCATAAGATAAATATTATAAACTTTAAAATAAACATGGTTTACCATGGTTTACCATCATTGATTTTCATACTGAGACAATCTCTATCACAATGAAACATTGGACCATGGTTGATTTTCATATTAAGACCATATTTGGCACATTGTGTCATTGGACCATCGTTGACCATGGATGATCATGATTGTAAACCCAAGGGATTTATATTAAACCCTAGGAGTAATATTATAAGCCTTATGAATAATAATATACCTTAGGAATATGAATCGAGACATTAATAAACCCAAGGGATTGATATTATAAACCCAAGGCATTAATTCTAAAACCCTTGGGTTTATATTATCAATCCCTTAGGTTTATTAATTTTGAGAGGCGACATTGAATAAATTACAATGCAATGTAACATTGAGACAATGAGTAGTAGATAAAGTGTCATGTCACGACAATGTTTGTCATAATGCGATGTTGGATTAATTTTTGCAGAACCACATGCCATTAAAAACATCATACACAAATCCCTTTCGAATTATTTTATTATAAATCTAACATACATCATGAATGCTAACATTTCGGCAATGCAAGGAATTAAATTATCTATAAAATTATTATTTCAAATTTAAATGATTTATAAATTATTATTTTATAGCATTTTTTAATGAAAAAAATTGAAGTACAAAATCTTAAGACCAAATGAATAATAGATAGTTAAGTTTTCAAAAATAAATTCATATAAAATAAAATGAAACAAAACATACATTTATAAATTCATAAATTTATTTACTATAATCTCATTTGAATATATTAAATTTAAAAAAAAAAAATATAAAAGTTTAAACATAATTAATGGAATTTTAAATCTATAAAATAATAGAAAGAATTATATTGTTTATAAATTATTATTTTAAATTCAAATAGTTTATAAATTATTATTTTATAGTTCTTTTAATGAAAAAATATTCAAATATAATGCAAAATCTTTTATTTTTAATTAATTAAAAATAAATAAAATAATATTAATAAATAATTTTGAAGATTTGTTTCTTTATAATTTAAATTCATATTAAATGTGAGTAGATATAAAAAATAAAAAAACTTAAAAAAATAGATTAGTTTAACTCTGGCAAATATTATTATATAGGTATTTTTTCTTTTTAGTTTTTTAATTATATGTGTTTTTGTTAAGTCACAACATTTTCATATGTTAAAATATATATATATATATATATATATATATATATTTTCTTATACTAAAATATAAAACATTTTTCTCGATCGGGTGAGATCAAGGTAGCGCGTGGAGACTGTCTCTTATGTGTAAAAACAAGTGGATACGATGGGAGGGACGGGCTTCCCAGTGCCTTCACATCTTCGCATGTATCGAGAGAGGTACCATCTTAATGTTAGTTGTTTGTGTGAGCAATTATTCAGTGTTTGCGTGTGGTGTTGGTGGAGTGTTAACAAAACACGAGATGAATGCACTAGACATTTCTCTTTGCATTCAGATATGATGTTGAGATTTGTGGTGGCTGCTGGGAAGGAGGAGGAAGTGTCAAAGGTCGACACTCATTGGAAACAGAGTGTGGTTGCTCGTTGTGGATTTATACGGGGACAATGGGCTCATTTGGTCCTTGCGTCTAGGCGTCATGGTTATTGGTGACAAAAGGAAAGGCTGGGCACAAAAGAAAAACTCCTCGTGGTCTGGAGGTAACCTGTTTTGCCTCATTTTTACAAGGTGGTGGAGCTCGTTGGTAAGGAAACCCAACAACCGGAGGAGGAAGCCCAAGTGCCCATGCTCTAATAGTGATTTTTGGTGCGACGAGGCCTAGTGGGTTTGCTAATTGTTTCTGGCTGTCGAATTTGGTAGGTGGTGGTGCCCCGATCATTGGTGGTATTGTGGAAGGTGGAGGTGTCAGGATTATCTGGTGGGGGTGGTCCTTTGTGGGTAGAAGGAGCCATCTTGGTGACTTCATGTTATTCTGAGTGGTGTTGCTTGGGTCTTTTGTCTACGAGGAGTGTTCTTCCTGGTAGAAATTCCAGTGTTTGGTGCCTATTCAAGGCGTGCCCCCACCATGGGAAGATATGAAACTGCCAACGCGAAGGTGTCGCTCTTCCTCCCCTGCCACCCTTGCTTCTGAAGGGGTGACAGACTAGGCCCTGGTCACAGTGACGCCCCGTCGAGGTGGAAAAATGGTTGGGAGTGCACGGAAAGGCAATGTAGCTGTGAGATGAGGCCATGGAGGTGGCAAGCGGGGGGTGAGCAAAGATGAAGGGTTGCACAACTATGGGCAGACTTGTAGGGGCGGTGACACTTGTGGCGGCAGGGCAAACCGTGTGCCTACAACACCTAAGGCTCAAGAGGGGCAGGGTCTCCAACACTATTGCCTAGATAATTGTCGCGCTCTCATTGCCAATTTGATGGACATGGTGGATGTGGCAGAATGAGTTCAACACAAGGAGCATGTGGTGTAGATGGCCTCTTTGGAGCGGCTGCATTACTTTCAAAATCAACTTCGGGAAAGACTTGTTGTGGTCTGGCGAGGGTAAAACCAACTCACGAAGAAAGTAGAAAAGTTGGAGACATGGACGGCGTACTACAAATGACACATTCACTGTGACTTCTGCCCTCCTTTTCCTCCCAGAACGGCCTTGGACAACCCTGCATCCATGACGTCGGACGACTTTTATGATTTCTGGTGTTTTTTATGTTTTAGTTGTGTTTTGGTGCCTCTAGCCCAACTATTTATGGACGATGTCCTTAACTACTTTTTTGTATTTTTGTCATTTGGTGAACTTTTTGGTCAACAAACCAGGTCGGGGTAAGTCCACCTATTTTGGGACAGACTCTATATACTCATTTTCCGACATTAATAAAATATTGACTTAAAAAATATAAAAAATTTAAATATTGTGCACAATTAAATAATAATTTTAATTATTATTTTTAAAGCTAAATTTTTATTTTTTAATTGTCAATATTTCATTTTTCGGTTAGAGTAATCATTTTGATCTTACAATTTGTAAAAATAAAAATAATTTAAAAAGATAAGAAATGCTTTTTTATATTTCCAAATAAAAAAGATTTATATAAAAATTATTTTTATGAAAAATTTCCAAATAAAAAATGTTTATATTAATTTAAATAATACAAAATGTAACAAAATTGTAATGTTTTATTATTTAAATTTAATTAAAAAAAAAAAAAAAAAAAAAAAAATCAAAACTTTGAAAAGTAATTTACAATTTTCCTAATTACTAATACAATTTTATTTTATGCTCTAATTTGGAAAAAAAGTGAAAAAAAAACATCTTCCACCGAGAAGGCTCGGTATGTCCTTCCATGAGGCAAAGATATGAAAATGGTACCATGGGTCTCGATTCTTATATCGTACCATGAAGAAGATGAAGAAAAGAATGCTAGTATATATAAAAAATTAAAAAAGATGCTTGACTAAGGAAATGGAGAGTGCGTTCTACTCTAACCAAGGATGGATGGTTGATGATGAAGATCTAAAAAGAAAACAAGAAGATACCTGAGAAAAGAAATATGCCATGTCCACTGTACAGAGATGAAGTATATTCCTTAAAAAATAAATAGTAGCCCTAGTTTCAAAAATCAACAAACCTCCGCTAATATATATACCATATAGCTGGATAATGATAATTTCTCCTTTGTATTTTGAAAAAATTCCATTCATAGGACTCACAAACTCAATGGGATGGGATATCAAAGAAAATCAAACCCTAGAACTGACAATCCCCATCGTGAAAATCCGTGTCTATTGAATCCACCTCGAAGCTCGATGGCCCAACATTGTGATACAACGAAGGCCGAAGCAATGTGCGCTTGTCGTCAGGCGGACGGGAGGGGAGCGGAGGCGGTAGAGATGCTGCCTTGAGTTTATCTCTATTGTTGATTCGCCAAATATTCTGTAATCAGACGGATGCCCGAGATGCCGCTTACTTTAACATATACTTATCTAGATTTAGGGTAGAAAGGAAGCATGAACGCCCGGTGAATTCGTAATGATTTTAAATGGATTCGTAACCCAGATGATTAGTACAGGAGAATTTCGTAAATAAATATAGTATACATTTTGAAAGAGAGAATTGATTTTAATTTGGATTTGAATTTGAATTTTGAGATTCATGCCATGCATATTACTTCATAACATAGTAATTTTAATTTAAATTAACATAAATATAGTATACATTTTGAACGAGAGAATTGATTTTAGTTTGGGATTTGAATTTTGAGTTTCATGCCATGCATATTACTTCATAACACAGCAATTTTAATTTAAATTAACAGTGTGAGCATAAAAAATTTGATTTAGAACCATTAATTTAATCCATTAAAATGTATGCATATACTCTTAAAAGAAATTATGGGAGGAAATTATTTAGGTCTATGGGTGTTAAATGGTATACCTATCAGCGTAAAAATCACCAAAAAATTCTGGGAGGAAATTATTTAGGTCCATGGGGTAAAATGGTATACCTATCAGCGTAAAAATCACTTCGTCGCACCACGAAAGTTCTTTGAGTCATCAGCTACGGGATTGGCAGAGCTGACACGTTGAATTTGCGTAGACAACTCACGGGATATTAATCTGATCCATGTCTTGTCCAAAACTGCACACGCCAACAACGGATGTCACTTGTCTTGGGCAGAAAGATTTTACTTGACATGTTGAATTTGGGCAGACAACTCACCCGATTTCAATCCGATACACGTCTTCTGAAGAACTGCACACGTCAACCACGGATATCACATTTTTTTCCCCTTAAATCTCGATGACCTTCGACCAAAAAAGAAATCGTTACGTTGAAACATGAGTATCGAGAGTCTGGTAAAGGAAGTAGGCAGGCTCGCCATTCCGCTGAAAGAGGCGGGTGATCTGCGGCGACTGGTGGACAGAATATCGAAGGCGAGGGTGGTGATGCTCGGAGAAGCGACCCATGGCACCCACGAGTTCTACGAATGGCGCCGCAATATCTCGGAGTTGCTAATCTCCCAACACGGTTTCAACTTCATAGCCCTGGAGGGCGACTGGCCCGCCGCTCAACAGCTCAACAAGCGAATCCTCGCCACTCCAAAACACACAGCAGGCAGGCCGGCGGTGGCGGACGTTCTCAGGGAAGCCTTCACCCGATGGCCGACATGGATGTGGGCAAATGGAGAGACCGAGACGCTCCTGGAATGGGTCTCAGATTTCAACTCCAACGTTGCCGACAGCGAAAGTCGGCGGCGGGTACGGTTCTTCGGGCTGGATGTCTATTCTCTCTTCGACTCCATCCAGGTCGTAATCGAGGAGCTCAACAAGGTGGACAAAGCATTAGCTGAGCGGGCGCGGAGGCATTACGCCTGCTTTGATCCCTCCAACCGGAACGAGGAGGAGTACATGACCAGTCTTCTCGAGGTGCCCGAGGGTTGCAAGTCCTCCGCTCTCAAGGTACCGGCATCGATTCTTCTCTTCTTTTATTTTTATGTTGATTCTTATCTATAACAGTATTCTTTTTTCAGAGACCTATAACAGTAGTCTATACCTGCGAATTTTTGGAGTTGCGAGACCTACGTATGGATAGTGATACAGAGAACCTACAACTTTGCTCAACTTTCCTATGACTGCCAGAACAGGCCCCAATTCAGTCTACTCCGCCACCACAGTCTTGCCCGGACCATGTTGTCTTGTCCACCACACAATTAAAACATGGATCAGTCACTAAATTTCATTTTGAAATTTAAATTTGAAATTTGAAATTTTGGATTTTCGAATTTGGATTTGGATTTTGGAATTTTGGAATTTGGATTTCGGAATTTTGGAATTTGAATAAATTTCGGACTTTTGGAATTTGAATTGAATTTTGAAATTTCAAATTTGAATTTTGAACATACCGCTAGCTAGCGTAAAACGTAAATTAATTATTTGCGGTTTGAAATCAAATTTTGAAATTTGGGAATTTGGATTTGGATTTGGATTTGGGAATCAATTATTTGCAGTTTGAAATCAAATTATTTGCAGTTTGAAATCAAATTTTGAAATTTGGGATTTTTGAATTTGGATTTTGGAGTTTGGATTTTGATTTCGGAATTTTGGAATTTGAAATTAATTATTTGGGGTTTCAAATCAAATTTTGAAATTTGGGATTTCCGAATTTGGATTTGAAATTTCCGAATTTGGGATTTCCGAATTTGGATTTGGATTTCGGAATTTTGGAATTTGAATAAATGGAATTTGGATTTGGATTTCGGAGTTTTGGAATTTGGATTGGGATTTCCACATCTAGCAAAATGGCAGAGTTAGATATATGTCCGGGATATATACAAAATATACTGTTGGATATAGCAGCATAATATCTTCAGCTAAAGACAAAAACTGTTTAAAGACAGTAGAGGAATATATGTTCATACCTGGCTGTGCATCTCCCTAAATATCTCAGAGAGTAAGAAAATACATACCATATAAACCATTGCTATTGATTTATATGTCATAAAGACAGAAGTCCTGAATTTGAAAGTAGTTGGTTGTCGTTTTAATCTGCATTCTCCACACCCCTTGGGGAGTAGATAGGCCTTGTTTGGATAATGCATCAGCTTCCCTCTTGTTTGTTTTGGCTCTATGAGAAATAGAATAATTTTTCTTGTTGATCCATAAAGCTGTTATTCTATCCAGCCATCTAACAAGATGGATGTTTTCTATGTTATGCTTTGACAAAACATGTTCAATAATTAATTTAGAGTCTCCATAGATATGTAGCTTCGAAATATCTAGGAAAGTACAAAAGGAAAGGAGTCCCGCTAATGCCACCGCTTCAGCTCTGTTGTTGGAACCCTGTCCTATTTCAAAACACTGATCTGAAAACACCGCATGCACTCGTTCCCTGTTGTGCTGCATCATTGAAAAAAGCACATGGTGGAGCCATGGATATCCTTGCCAAATGATTCATATCGCCTTCATGACTGTTGTCTATTGTTGTGTTGTTTATCCTTTTCCTTTTGATTTGTCCAACCATATCCAAGGAGTTGTATTGGGATATAATAGATGACACAACAGAGGAATTGGGTTCCACTTTAGCCTCGAAGAGCCTGCCATTTCTCCATTTCGATATAGACCAAATGGTCAATAAAGGAGTAGGCCTCCATCCTTTGTACATGGAGCTCCAGCTTTTGAAGGCCACAGGAATTGAAGAGAAAGAGCCATGTGTGAAACCAAAATGAGCCGCTAAATTTTCCCATATAGGCAGCACCTGTGAGTATGTGAGAAAGAGATGAAAATTACTCTCTGAATGGTTTCTACAAAGGATGCAGATTGCAGGCCCTTGCCATTTCCTTTTTTGCAAGTCTTCCCACGTAAGGTTCTTGTCGTGGAACACCAGCCATGCAAATATAATAATCTTCGTGGGGCATCCTGTTTTCCAGAAAGCAGAAGGAAAAACTTCTTCATTAGTACCCGCCTCCATGGATAAAAGTTGCTGGTATATTAATTTAACCTGGACCGCCGAGGATCCGCCAGAGCCATTCCAAATGAGAAAGTCATTGTTAGCCACGCGAAAAATGCCATGGGCACGAAGCTTTAATAAAACATTATTCCATTGAGACTTCAAAACCTCCCGCAGCTGAAGTTCCTCTGCAGTTTTCCAAAGTGGTATGGCCCCCTCCCATTTGCTGATAACGCTGGGCCAGAAGAAAATTCCACGATTATGGGGCGCTTGCAGCAAGAATGGGCCAATATGTATTTTCCCGACGCCTCCGGCTAGCTCATCCTGTCCAATTATTAATTTTGCACCTGTTTGGAATTTCCAAATGAGGCTTTGTCTAAAAAAAAGGTTCCAATCTCCTGAAACCTCTCTAGATAGCGGATCCATGGGGGGTCCCAATATGATTTTTCCAGATCCAGAATGACATGTCCCTATTATTCATGTATTTAGCACGAATTGCCGAGCTCCACATTGAGTTTCTCATGATGGCTTTCCGCATCGACTTACATATCAATGCCTTCAGGAATTTTGATAATTCTAAAATGCCCCATCCTCCTATATATTTGGGCCGAGTCAGAGCAGATAGTCTGGAAAGATGATATTTGAATTGGTCCATTTTACATCCCTATATAAAGGTGGCAATCATCATGTTCATGTTGTTTATAGTTGCGGACGCAATATAAAATAAGTGTGCCTAGTAAACCATTGTCTGAACGAGAACAGTTTGGGTCAGAATCAAGCGTCCACCTTTTGATAGGTAAGTATGTTCCCAAGCAGCAATTTTTTTATAAAAAAGGTCTGCTATCCAAGACCAGTCCATCACCCAGTACCCATTAGCTTTCAGATTAAAACCCAAGTATTTGAAGCCGTTCTAGAGGGGGTTGACTTTGATATTAAATAATAGAGAAAGGAAAATAATTCAATTCCCATTTATGTCTTGGACATAAAAGGATGATTTCCCTTCATTAATATTCATACCTGTGGCGCATTGAAATCTTCCCAAGATTTTATGAAGGCAAATCCAGGAAGCCCTGCATAGCATAGCGGTGATGAGAATGTCGTCGATAAAAAGGTTGTGAGATATGGATATTCCTCTGCATATAGGAAGGGGCCGACAGAAATTTTGTTGTATTGCCCTCTTTATGTGGAGACTGAGAGAGTCCATAATTAGGATGAAAAGCAGGGGGACAAGGAACAACCTTGCCTAAGCCCCCTGGCAGCTTTAAAAAAAGGCGTAGGAACTCCATTGATCAAGACTGCATAATTTACCTCATCCACACACGCCATGATCCATCCCGAACATCTGTTATCTAGGCCGATCCTTGTAAGGAGACAACAGATGAAACCCCAGTCAACATTGTCATACGCCTTCTTTAAAAAAAAAATTAATATAGCAGCTTCTAGATTTTTGTGATGGATAGCATGCAGGGATTCTTGTGTGAGTGCCACTGCTTCTAATATGTTCCTGTCTTTGAGAAAACCGTGCTGTTCAGGAGTCAAATGCAATGATAATACATTCCTCATGCGCATTGCTATAATCTTTGATATGGTCTTATATAAGACGTTGCATAATGAAATGGGACGAAAGTCTGAGAATGATGTAGTTAGTCCCTTTTTAGGGATCAAGGCGATGTAAGTGGAGGATAAACGCTGACTGATTTTTCCACTTACTCTTGATTCTTTGACCATGTTAAGAATGTCATTTTTATACAAATCTTAGAAGTGGATGAAGAAGTCGATTGACCAGTCATCCGGTCCTGGACATTTGTCCTTTTAAAATGATTTCATCGTTGATAATATTTCATCCTCTGTAACCGCAACGAATAGAGCAGCATTTTTTCATCATTAAACATAGAAGGGTATGTCTTTATGCCCCATAAGATATCAACAATGTTGCTACCGGTGTCTCTCTTGTATGCCCTTTTGAAGAAGTTAACAGCTTCACGGGAAACATCCTCTTGGGAAAAGACAGAATTTCCCAAGTCATCCTTAATCTCCCATATCGTATTCGTCTGTCTCCGTCTATTTGCATATTTATGAAAAAACTTTGTGTTTTTGTCGCCTTCCCTGAGCCATATGGCCTGACTCTTGAGTCGCCACGTAGATTCTTCCTCCGCTAGAATCTTTCGCTTCATTTTTTCAAGGTCCCATATTTGTTTCCTCGTGAATGAGGAAATGGAGGCATATTTGAAAAATCTAGATAAGCTTTGAAGTTTTTTATCTATCATTCAACTTCCTTCTATTTGTAGCCAATTTCTCCCGTTGCCATGATTTCACTTTAGCGCGGATACAGGATAAGCGATTTATGAAGTCATGTGATTGATAGGGTTTCTGAGCTGTAAGTTGCTGCCATGTATCCTTTATGAACTGGATGAAGCATTCATCAGAGAGCCACGTTCTGTTGAATTTAAAAGGATAACCCTTTCTTCTCCCCGAATTCTTCCACTGAATAATAATGGGACGATGATCAGATATATAGGCTGGATAGATCTTCATTAATGGGAAGCTGAATCTCTCAATCAGCTTGCCATGAATTATGAATCCTTCAAGTCTCTTGGCCATGAAGGAGTCATTTGTTCAGCTATTATCCCAAGTGGGGCCTTGACAAACTGGTTGGATGTCAATGAAGTTATATTTGATAATGGCATTTCGAATCATACGGCCAATAGGATCCATTTTCCTGCCGTTTCCCCGGATCTCGTTGATAGATAGAGTGCTATTGAAATCTCCTGCGATCATGAGAGAATCCATATCAAAAAATTCAGAAGACAATAATTTATCCCAAAACTGAAACTAGTTCCTATATGGGGCATATAGATTTAAGATGTGGATAGGCTCGGAACAATCTCTAAAATGGGCCAAAATCAGAATGCCAGCAAAGCATTGGAAGGCTACCGCTTTGATCCATCTTGGGTCCCATAACACTGCTAAACCACCTGATAAACCATTGGAATTTGTAGCCGCCATGTACCAGGATGGGAGCATTCTCCTGAAATATGAAATTGTCTGAGAGCACTCATGCATCGTCTCCTGAATTAGAAGCAGTCTATAATCAGAGGATCGAAATAGGTCCTTTAGGGCCATGAATTTTGGGTTTGCACCCAGACCCCGGATGTTCATGGACAAGATATTATTCATTTTGTACCACCGGGGCCGACATGCTCTAAAAGGCCCAGGACGAGAAAGATCATCTGAAACTACTTCGATAATAGGAACATCAATAAGATTAAATTTCTGGGGACCGATTCCTTTCTACCCGGTCTTCTGCAGAAGTGCCTACTTCCCCTTTTCTCTTTACGTCGAACCGTTATGTTGCCAGCTGATTTCGGGCTAATGACAGGGGACGGGGAGCGGTCAGGCTTGTAAATTGTAAGAGGTTTCAAATTAAGGGAAGCCCTTTTTAGCAGGTGGTCGATATCACAGTCAAATGAGTTTTTATCTGAGGACCCCGGGGAGATGTACGCAGTAGGGGTATCGCACACAGCTTTGCCTTTATAGCCAGCTATCGGAGCAGGAGAGGGCAGGATATCATTGAGATGGGAGGGATAGACGGCCGGGGATCTGGGGGATGATGAAATGTAGTGAACATTAGAGGAAGGACCAGCCATTGATGGGTTGTCTATCTGTGGTGGAAGGGGAACAGCTGAATCGAGGAAGGGTTCTGGAGGAGGGGGAGATAAAGGGTGATCCAACCGGGGAGAAAACTGATCATTATGAGACCGAAAATGAGGTTTGGGAGTGTGCGCTGACCGTGGACGACATTCCATGGAATCATTTCCTCGCCCAGAAGGGTCTGTTGATAACGATCGAGCTCGGAAAAGACGGGACAATCTATCCATGGGCCGGCCATTATGAGGAGAGAGTTGAGATATAGAAACAGAAGAATAGCAAAAGATATCATCATAAAGAGGCCGTTCCTTTAAAACACCTGCATTAGATACACCGACAATTTTTACCGGAAGGGATTTTTTATGATGTATAACAGTGGAACACCGAGGGCATTGAGGGAGAAGATGACCTGTTTTGTGACACGCCGAGCACCTGAATGGTACTCCCTAGTAATCCAAACGTTGACGGACAGAAGACGTGTTCCAATTTAGATCAATCGATTCTGGAAAGCCTCCCCTATAAGCTTTCTCTATTAAGATCTAGGCAACGTGCTTATCCTTAGCACCAATGCATATTGGATCCACATATATGAATCTTCCAACCGCGTTGCCTATTTTTTCCATCGTTTCTTTGGTCCATAGCTCGATGGGCAGTCCTGGCAATTTCATCCAGATATAATTGTTTTGCGGAGTACTTCTGAGGGGATCAAAACCAATACACCACCTGTATAATGCCAAAAAACTTCGATCTCAAACCCAAGGCCTTGAGAAAATGAATTCCAGATCTAGGTTTCGGAGGAAATGGAAACTATACCAATTGTTCATCAGTCGAACAATGGTAGGGGAGTAGCCAAGCCAGGGAGCCCATCTGGCAGAAATCCATTCTCTGATTTGTGCCTCCTCCATAGACGGAAAGAACCAGCGACCCACAAAAGCTTGCTTTTGTAGGATTTTTATTCTATCAAGAAGTAGAGGTCCATCCAGGTTGATGGCTTCAGGCGGCAAAGAGGTTTTGACCGGTTGATTGGGGCATTATTTCGACTGTCTATCGGGTCCGCCACCTTTGGAGGATTGTGCCTGCTGGGAAGAGGGAATGATGTCAGCATACAGCTTGGCTGCCCATTCAGATTTTGCTGACTGGCTGACGAGAAGGTTTTCCGCTTCAATGGTTGCTCGCACCAACGCCGAAGCCGCAGAATTGTCTGAAGGGATGTCCATGCCAGAGGACAGATACGATTTTTCGGATTCCAAGATTAGATCCTCCAAAGATATGCAGGAAACCCAAGTACCACCAGGTTTTATGTCTTAAGGGAAAAGGACCAAAAATAGTCTTAAAAAGCAGTACAAAAAGGTCCGGAAAAGGATGGGCTCTAATAGAAGGATAGGGGAATGTCTGCCAGTGACGTAGAAATCAGAACCCAAAAGTTTCCCTTCAGTGAGGTGAATTAAAGCAATATCTCAAACCTCTGTAGAAATTGGGAAAGTGGCTGCGGGCATTAATCATCGATCAGGGAGAGTAGGTGACCAAATATTTCCAGCCGCCAGATACGGAAAACCAGAAAATTCAAAAATTTCCGGCACCAGAAGGTTGGAATTAGTAGATGAAAAATCGATGAGAAACTACCTCAGGAAGACACTTCTGAGCAGATAATGCAACAACAGTATATCTCATACACACACCACCATGGACCTATCCTGATTCGAAAATCAGAACATGGTTTTGAAATGATAATGAATTTCTTGAAAAATATTTTAGTTTTCCCCCACCAGCTTATGAATTCAGATTCAGACATATATTACTAAAACCAGAGTTGAACATACTATGGAGCTAGTGTGTTTTGGTTATTGTTGACTCGCTAGAAAATCTGAACCACGAGCATACCGGGTGGAGAGCACCATGGGCCATTTCATTAGTTGCGCCAAGAGTGGTTGAATCCAAGTTCAGTAGAAATATATCATGAGGGAAAAGAAATATATCATGAGGGAAAATATACAGTGGTTGATAATAGAGGTCTGAGCCGAAGAGTAGGTGGTCGGGCCTACCACCCACAAGCTAGGAATGAAATAGCATGAGAGATAGATGCGGAAAGGAAAGAATAAAGTGAGCAACAACTCGAGGGATGGGAGTGGATGGTCTTGCCACGTTTTATGTTGCATACAAGCCCGATTGACAGATACGCCAAGGGGATGGCAACAACGGAAGAGAACACGTACAGAGGGGAGACACGTCCAATGAAATCTCACGAATGTTCCTCTTCCTCCTTAAAAAGTAGATGGAAGGCCATGGACCAGAAACTGAAAACAGAGGGCATCATGGCAGTTACCTATTGGACATTGGCTGATGCTCTCCAACGCGGCAGCTCGGAAGTTGCAAGCAACGTACAAGTTGCAAGCAACGTACAAGTTGCTACGCTTACTCAAACCTCCATGGCCTTGTTACATTTTCTTCTTCGCCTTGTGTCTCCCGTTGAATGTTGAATGTTGAATGTTGTGGATTTGGATTTGGATTTGGATTTGGATTTGGGGTTGGGGTTGGGGTTGGGGTTGGAATCGGAATCGGAATCGGAATCTCGGAATTTAATAAATTTTGGAATTTGAATTGGAGTTGTCTATAATGCGACTTTTTGAGATTCCGGTGACGGAATCCGGCGGAAGAAATTGAGATGAAATCATGATTTGTTGCAGTTAAAATGGTTTTTTAACTGCATATTCGGATTTAGCACCCTGAAAAACCCCTGGGACGCTTTCATTGTGCAGAAACTAGTTATCAAACTTGGATTTCAATAAATTACTGCCGGATTTTCACCGGAAAAAATCGCCGGAAAAGCTTTCAAAAAGTCGCGTTAAAGACTACGGCATTTGAATTTAACATACCGTTAGCGTAAATTAGCGTAAATTAATTCAAACACGTCTGGACCATGTTGTCTTGTCCACCACACAATTAAAACATAAATTCAATTTGAAATTTCAAAATTTAAATTTGAAACAATTAAAACATAAATTCAATTTGAAATTTCAAAATTTAAATTTGAATTTTCAACATTAGCATAAATTAATTAAAACACGCGCGGACCATGTTGTCTTGTCCACCACACAATTAAAACCATTAAAACATAAATTCAATTTCAAATTTCAAAATTTCAAATTTGAATTGTCTTGTCCACCACACAATTAAAACATAAATTCAATTTGAAATTTCAAAATTTAAATTTGAATTTTCAACATACTGCTAGCGTAAATTAATTAAAACATGGATTAGTCACTAAATTTGAATTTTCAGCATACTGCTAGCGTAATTAATTAAAACATGGATCAGTCACTAAATTCAATTTTGAAATCTAAATTTTAATTTTGAAATCTAAATTTGAATTTTCAACGCATAAATTAATTAAAACATGGATCAGTCACTAAATTCAAATTTTGAAATCTAAATTTGAATTTTCAACCTACCGATAGCGTAATTTTTAAAATTTGAATTTGAATTTTCAATATACCGGCTTAAATTTTAAATTTAAATTTGAATTTTCACAAACCGCTAGCTTAATTTTTAAAATTTAAATTTGAATTTTCAATATACCGCTAGCGTAAATTTCAAATTTAAATTTGCATTTTCAACATACCGCTAGCGTCACACGAATCCAAAATTTGCAGGTATGAAGGTATAGTCTATACAGACAATTGGAGTAGCCTATACCTGTCTATACATACAATTGGAGTAGCCTATACCATAGACATGCAATTGGAGACATGCAATTGGAGTAGCCTATACTTACGAATTGCAGTACTTTATAAGTTTCAAATTCGGAATTGGATTACTTTATAAATTTCAAATTCGGTCATGGATCCATGCTTTCAAACCATGGCCAAGATGTCGGTGGACAGAAAAAATGTTCAGGATGGTGGTGGTGGAGTCCCTTATCAACTACTTTAGGAAAGTTCAGGGACCAAAACATGGCGGTGGACAGAGAAAATGGTCAGGATGGTGGTGGTGGAGTCTCTTATCAACTACTTTAGGAAAGTTCCCGGAACATAGGAAAGTTCAGGGGCCAAAACATAGGGAAGTTGAGAAAAAGTTGTACTCTCTAATACATGTCATGGCATGAGGGTATCACCAATACCCTCAACTCAACTCAACAAATTTACAGCTATAGACTACTCCAATTGTAATTGTATGTATATTTGCCGCCAAGGTTCTTGGAGAGAAAGTGAAAAAACCAGTGAATATGAAAAGTCCAATTGTAATTGTATGTATATCTGCTGCCAAGTTTCTTGGAGAGAAAAGTGAAAAAAAAAAGTGAATATGAAAAGTCATGAACAAATTACTTCGAATATAAAACCAAAAACCATAAAATTGTATTCAAGGTAAGACATCACATCTAAATCTAAAAAAAAATTAGCCGTGATGTCTTACATTGATTCATATGTGTGACAATTGTAGTTTTTTTCTTGGTTTCCTTGTATCATGGCATGTATGTAATCACCAATACCCTCCACTAAAACAATTTACAGCTATAGACTATTCCAATCATATGTATATTTGCTGCCAAGGTTCGTGGACCGGGAGATGTGATGTCTTACATTGATTCTTCTGTGTGACAGTTGTTTTCTTGAGTTCCTTCAAAATAATTGTATGTATATTTTGTTTACATTGATTCTTATGTGTGACACATTGATTCTTGTGTGTGACAGTTGTTTTCTTGATTTCCTTCAAAATAATTGTATGTATATTTTGTTTATATTGATTCTTATTTGTGACAGTTGTTTTCTTGATTTCCTTCGAAATAATTGTATGTATATTTTGTTGTCATAGTCAATGGTCTTGAAATGCGATATTGTTTTATGGTAATCAACAAATATCTTGGAATGGTCTTGGAATGTGATATTGACATTGATTTTTGGTAACCAATCAATCAATATTTGTGTGGCTATTTATCTATTAATACTCACTAAGTACATCCAGTCAGACTCGTAGGCCATCCAGTCAGACTCGTAGGCCATCCAGTAGACTCCTAGGCCATCCACATCCCTGGTGGGTCTCCATCTCATGGCATCAGGGCATCCTTCTGCATTTTTATATGGTAAAAGGATGGCGAGTATCTCCCTATCTATGGAGGCCATCCACATCCCTCGTGGGTCTCCATCCCATGGCATCAGGGCAATTCCTATTTCATGGCCTATTGAATACTTAATGCGGCCTGACATGCAGGCCATTTAACTTTCGCCCTTTCAGTGAAAGCACGCCCATCGAGAGGGACCTTAAGAGAGGGAGGGCGAAAGTTAAATGGCCTGCATGTCAGGCCGCATTAAGTATTCAATAGGCCATGAAATAGGAATTGCCATGGCATGAGGGCATCCTTCAACATTTTTATATGTTGAAAGGATGGCGGGTATGAAAGTATAAATAACGGTCATAAAAATGTTGAAAGGAGGCCATGAAATAGGAATTGCCATGGCATGAGGGCATCCTTCAACATAAAAATGTTGAAAGGAGGCCATGAAATAGGAATTGCCATGGCATGAGGGCATCCTTCAACATTTTTATATGTTGAAAGGATGGCAGGTATGAAAGTATAGATAACGGTCATAAAAATGTTGAAAGGATGGCGACTATGAAGTTATAGACGACGGTCGCATAGCTATGGAGTTAAGCTATGCAATCGCCCACTTATTTGTACATTCATCAGCGCCATCCTTCAATTTCAATTTACCATTTCTTGTTGTACATTCATCAGCGCCATCCTTCAATTTCAATTTACCATTTCTCGATGCCATGGGATCAATGAGGAATGGTGATGGGTGGATGGCTGCGAGAGATGAGAATTTGATTAATTTGATCTACTCAATAGGCATTCGATGTACTCAATGAGCATTAATAGATTAATAGCTACATAAATACCTAAATATTGGTGGTCTCTATTTTTGGTGATCTCTATTTTCTTATGTCTGACTGCTGTTTTCTGTATCTTCTTTAGAATAATTGTATGTATATGTGATGTCAATGTCAAGGTTCTTCGAGATGTGCTCCGTCGGCAAATGGACAACGCCACGGAGGAGGAAGTGTTCGATATCCAGCAGAATGCGAAGATCGTGAGCGATGCCGATGAGTATTACAGGGCGGTGCTGTTTGGGCACCGGAACTCGTGGAACGTACGGGAAAATCACATGATGGACACGCTGGCCTTTCTACTAGACCGATGGCCCGGTGGGAAGGCGATCGTGTGGGCTCACAACACGCATGTCGGAGATTATAGGGCAACCACAATGGTCAACTTCGGGCAGGTCAATCTGGGCGGCCTTGTCAGGCATAAATACGGGCCAGAAGCCGTGGCCCTCGTCGGCTTCGGCTCCTACCAGGGCTCCGTCATCGCTTCCGACAGATGGGGCGGCTCGGTCCAGAGCATGCCCGTGCCGCCTGCGCGGGAAGGGAGCTACGAGGACATCTTTCACATAGCGGCAGGCAAGAGTGGTAATAACCATTTCTACGTTATAGCTCGAGAGGACGAGGAGGCAGAGGGGAATAAGACGCTGGCGAAGGTGAGAGGACACCGGGCTATAGGCGTTGTGTATAATCCGGAAAAGGAGAGGGGAAACTATGTGCCTACGAGTCTCTCTGGTAGGTACGATGCTTTCGTATTTTTTAATCAATCCAAGGCGTTGGAGCCTTTACCTGCCCATCTCAGTCCAATGAAAATATCAGAGGCTTGGCCTAGCGGAGTCTGATATGTAATATTCTCGTCTGTCAATCAATCTATGAAAAAAAAGCTCGGACGAGACCGCGTTCATTATCCAGTCTCCACAGTTTGCACGGTCTAGGCCACTTGGGAACCATAACATTACCCTTTTCAGTGTTCACTAGAAAGTAGCTGCTATCTCAGTAGGTAAAGTTCCGTTAACTGCCTTGTTTCTGGAAGTGGTTATCATCAAATTCGAAAGAATCGTGTATATATTCATCCGCTAGGTTGAAGGGATTTATCCAATCTCTTCAATAGGTACTGTGCCTTTGGATCCCTCGTTTCCAGAAACGGGACCTGTGCTCGTCATCAAATTCGACTCATCCAATCTGGTTTAATCATCAGTTAGCTTGATTGGACTCATCCAATCTGTTTTAATTTCAGTGTCTTTTTTCCAAAGGATGTTTTAATCTCAAGTTGAGTATGTATCCACTCGTTATGTTTTTAATTTCTGAAAAACCGGTTCAGTAAATATTCAGTCGTTATGGTTTTAATTTCAATATATATATATATGAAGTGAACCCATTTTACTGATATGCTTTTAATTTCAATATCAGTAAAATTGAAATTAAAACACACAAGATCTCTGGCTTCAACTTTACACACAAAAGCGAAGCCATTTTACTGATATGCTTAATTTTACACACAAGCATCTATAAGCACATCTATGAACACTGCACTTATAATTTAAAAACAAATAAATAGAGAACTCTATAAAATAATTGAACGATTACACGGATAATATAAGTTAATTTCAAATAATCTCAGTAAACAGAGAAATTTCAGTACTAAAGAATTGTAAAATAATTTAAATATTATACTCATATTTAAGTAAAAGAGTAAAGAGAGAAACTATGTGCATCATATAACTATAAGTGCATCACACAACTATAACAGTTACTACAAAGAAACTATGCGCATCATATAACTATAACATTTATGTGCATCATACAACTATAACATTTATTACAGAAATTTCAGTATTAAAAAATTAAAAATAATTTAAATATTATAATCATAGTTAGAGAAACTATATCTTTATATAACTATAACATCTATGAATCTTTTAAATATTATAATCATAGGTTATAATCATAGGTAGAGAAACTATAGCTTTATATAACTATAACATCTATGAATCTTTTAAATATTATACTCATAGTTAAAGAAACTATAGTTTCATATATAACTATATAATTTAAATATTATACTATAGCTTCATATAACTATAACATCTATATAGCTTCATATAACTATAACATCTCTATAGCTTCATATATAACTATATAATTTAAATATTATACTATAGTTTCATATAACTATAACATCTATATAGCTTCATATAACTATAACATCTATGTGCAGATTCAGAGAAATTTCAGTACTCAAAAATTATAAAATAATTTAAATATTATACTGTAGCATCATATAACTATAACTATTTAAGTTATAGTATAGCTTCATATAATTATAACATTTATGTGCAGATTCATAGAAATTTCAGTACTAGCAAATTATAAAATAATTTAAATATTATACTATAGCATTATATAACTATAACATTTAAAATAATTTAAATATTATACTATAGCATTATATAACTATAACATTTATCTATAACATTTAAAATAATTTAAATATTATACTATAGCATTATATAACTATAACATTTATCTGCAGATTCAGAGAAATATAACATTTATCTGCAGATTCAGAGAAATTTCAATACTAAAAAATTTTAAAATAATTTAAATATCTTACTCATACTTTAAGTAAAAAGAGAAACTATAACATCTATGTGCATATCTTACTCATACTTTAAGTAAGAAGAGAAACTATAACATCTATGTGCAGATTTATGAAGACTGCATTTATAATTTAAAAACAAATTTCGTTTTATATGCAGATCTATGTGTATATTTATGAAGACTGCATTTATAATTTAAAAACAATTGCTTCATATAACTATAACATCTATGAATCTGTTATAACATCTATGTGCAGATTCAGAGAAATTTCAGTACTCAAAAATTATAAAATAATTTAAATATTATACTGTAGCATCATATAACTATAACTTAAATATTATAGTATAGCTTCATATAATTATAACATTTATGTGCAGATTTATAGAAATTTCAGTACTAAAAAATTATAAAATAATTTAAATAGTATACTATAGCATTATATAACTATAACATTTATCTGCAGATTCAGAGAAATTTCAATACTAAAAAATTTTAAAATAATTTAAATATTATACTCATACTTTAAGTAAGGAGAAACTATAACATCTATGTGCAGATTTATGAAGACTGCATTTATAATTTAAAAACAAATTTCGTTTTATATGCAGATCTATGTGCTGCATTTATAATTTAAAAACAATTTTTGTTTAGATCAAATTTTAATAAACATGGAATTATAATAACTATGTGATGCTATCTATGCAGATCTATGTGTATATTTATGAAGACTGCATTTATAATTTAAAAACCATTTTTGTTTAGATCAAATTTTAATAAACATGGAATTATAATAACTATGTGATGCTATATGTAGATATATGGGCATTTCATTTACAATTTACAATTTAAAAATAATTTCTAGTAAATAGAGAATTACAATAATCATGTGTATAGATCTGTGAAGATTACACTTATAATTTAAAAACAAAAATACCAAGAGACTAATCATTTTTGTTATAACATATACGAAAATATACCGGAGATAGATAAATGTGCAATACATATTATTTGAACGATGCGTCTACAAATACAATTTTATGGTTTTTTTAACGATGCATATACAAATACAATTTTATGGTTTTTGGTTTTATATTTCAAGTAATTTCTTCGAGACTTTTCACATTCACTGGTTTTTCACCTTTCTCAAAACTGAATAATCATAATATTTAAGAATTATGTTTTATGTTTTCAATATTCCCTCTTTAAGAAATGTACGTGACTTTAAGAATATGAAAGTGAATTTTATGTTTTCAATATTCCCTCTTTAAGAAATGTATGTGACTTTTAAGAATATGAAAGTGAATAACAGTGAATGGACACATGCGTTTTTTTGAATATGGTGTTTTAAATAAGGTTACAAAACACATTAGTAGCACAATTTGAAGTCAAACTCTTTTATGGTCAAACTCTTTTATGGTTGATAGTTTAATTAAGACTACTAACTTTAAGACTCCTAACTTCACTAACTTTTAAATAAGATTACAAAACACATTAGTAGCACAATTTGAAGTCAAAGTCTTCTATGGTTGATAGTTTAATTAAGACTACTAACTTCAAGACTCCTAACTTAATACTCCTAACTTCACTAACTTTTAAATAAGATTACAAAACACATTAGTAGCACAATTTGAAGTCAAAATCTTCTATGGTTGATAGTTTAATTAAGACTACTAACTTTAAGACTCTTAACTTCACTGACTTTAAGATTCCTAACTTTAAAACCTGTTTTAAAGTAAAAGTTGACTTCTTCTTATAAAATGGGAATTTTCACATTGTAATTTAAACATTACTATAACTTTTGGAGATGGTAGTTTAAACATGACCACAAATTGAAGTCTACTGTAAGAGAAAGTTGACTTCTTCTTACAAAATGGAAGTGTTTTCACATTGTAATTTAAACATTACTCTAACTTTTGGAGATGGTAGTTTAAACATGACCACAAATTGAAGTCTATTATTGGAGATGGTAGTTTAAACATGATCACAAATTGAAGTCTGACTTCCTCTACAAAATGGAAGTGTTTTCACATTGTAATTTAAACATTGCCATAAATTTTGGAAATTGTAGTTTAAACATGACCACAAATTGAAATCTAATAGAAGTAATGTTTGTAATTTAAACATTACCATAAATTTTGGAGAAACTTGTCTTAAAGTAAAAGTTGATTTCCTCTATAAAATGGAAGTGTTTTCACATTGTAATTTAAACATTACCATAAATTTTGGAGATGGTAATTTAAACATGACCACAAATTGAAGTCTAATAGAAGTAATGTTTGTAATTTAAACATTACCATAAATTTTGGAGATGGTAGTTTAAACATGACCACAAATTGAAGTCTAATAGAAGTAGTGTTTTCTATTGAGTGATGGCTTAAGGAGAATTACAAACCAAATTGAAGTCTAATAGAAGTAATGTTTTCTATTGAGTGATGGTTTAAGGAGAATGACAAACCGAATGGTTCTCATGGAACATGAGTTTGTATCTCACTACAACTTTTACTTTAGCTATGGCCTCTCGTCTCTCGCGGGATGCTAACTTTAATTGTTTTTGTGGCTTAGGATTGCTTTATATGACAATAAACTACTAGTTGAGTACAATTCCCTCTGTTAGATACAATGTGAGAAGATGAAAATCTCTCTACTATAAGATGTGTCAATATTTAAGAATGAATTCTACAATATGATCAATATATATCTTCTTGACTAATAAATGTCATTTCCAAGAAGTGATTCATTCAAGGTGAATTTTGTTCTCACAGGGTTCTTGTGATTGGAACATTTTTTTTTAATGGTGAGAATTTTTTCTAAAATTTTTACAAGTTGAAGTTCAACACACTATTTTTTCATGTCACCAACTTGATGTCAATGTTAGCAATTTAGAATCTAGAGCTTTCTTAAGAAATCTAGCACTCTAAAACTACTAGATTGGTTTCGAGTAATATTGAATATGAAAGGTCACTTCTTTTTTCAGATCTAAGACCAATCTTATGATTGTTGGTGATGACTTCTTCCAAAGTTTTGATAATGGGCTTGGGAATGCAAGTGACCTCATCAGGTATTGGGTATGAGTGGGAATAAATCTCAAATAGAGAATTGTTTGACTAAAAATTAGTTACAAATATTGATTCCTTTGTTGTAATTCATACAGTTGGAGTTATGATTTGAGCTAAAGAATTTCAATCTTGTCTTGGGAATCTTGTAAACAAGTTAGAATATTCATGAGAATCTTGTAAACAAGTTAGAATATTCATGAGAGAGGCTTTATTAGTATTGACTATATTAAGAATAACTTGTGAATCTTCTAAACAAGTTAGAATATTCGTGAGAGTGGCTTTATTAGTATTGACTATATTAATAATAATGGAGAGTATGGAAGTATTTGTAACTCATCAACTATAATCATTTTCACAACAACTTAAACTCAACAAATGAAGGGTGTTATCTCCAACCATAAATGCACTCGTTTACAACTCAATTCAACTAATTTTGAAGAATGTAGAAGTGAACTTATAGAATACCAGTTGCAAGTTATAGTCACTCTTGGGTTGAATTGGTCTTCAAAATTAAATGTGTAAGCTTTAACTCTTATCAACTAACAAATCTACATGTGTAGGATGCACATATGATAGAGCTAAGTGTTGAGTGCCAAAATGTAATCCTCTCAACAATGTAAATGGGCCTCAATTGATTTTGTGTAGGATGCACATATGATGGAGCTAAGTGTTGAGTGCCAAAATGTAATCTTCTCAACAATGTAAATGGGCCTCAATTGATTTTGTGTAGGATGCACATATGATAGAGCTAGGTGTTGAGTGTCAAAATGTAATCCTCTCGACAATGTAAATGGGCCTCAATTGTTTTTCTTTTGTATCTTGGATTTGGTATGAACAAAAAAATTTAAAATGCTAATAGGGAGTCGTGCTCAAAATTATTATTCGAAGAAATTGCTTTCATTCAATTGACCACAATACTTGGGAAGTGTCACTAAGACAATGCTATGCCTTCATGCCAAATATGAAGGAGAATTTTGGGAATACCCATAGTCAATGTGTGTCCCACAATGGTTACAAATAAGGTTAAGACAATGCCATGTCTTCATGCCAAATATGAAGGAGAATTTTGGGAATACCCATAATCAATGTGTGTCCCACAATGGTTGCATAATTTTGGGAATACCCATAGTCAATGTTTGTCCCACAATGGTGTGCTTGCATGGTTGCAAATAGGGTTAAGACAATGCTATGTCTTCATGCCAAATATGAAGGAGAATTTTGGAAATACCCAGAGTCCATGTGGTTGTATGTTTGCAAATAAGGTTAAGACAATGCTATGTCTTCATACCAACTATGAAGGAGAATTTTGGAAATACCCATAGTCAATGTGTGTCCCACAATGGTTGCATGGTTTCAAATAGGGTTGCACCTCAATTGAAAATTGTTGACTTCATAGATCAAACATTAAGTGATAGGAGGGAAGTCGAGTGATAGAAGGGAATCGACTTCTTGAAAAACAAACAAGCTTTTCAACCTCTAGTTGAAACTGGAAATAAGAATAAGATTAAAGTACTATCACTTACTCAACCAATGAGTAATCTACCATTCATTATAATCACTACAAATGGTCCCAATAAGTAATCTACCATTCATTATAACCACTACAAATGGTCCCAACTGTTACACGGGTTAACTTTCAAGAGTTTTGCTTTGATTCATTGAGGAGGTGATGACTCTTATTGAGATCACAATGAGAGATGCTAAGTTGTCTTTCAAGATGAAATTATTTTTGTGAGTTTGTATACTAGAATTCTTGTTATTTAGGATATTTTCTCTGTTATTTAGGATGTTATTTAGGATATTTTCAAGAGAGTGAATAACAATTAGTCAAAGCCTAGTCTGTAACACTTAGGATAAATACCTTATAAATGTATTTCAAAATTTGATTTTCAAGAAACAATTTATAGGAAGGAAATTTAATGGGAATCTTGGAGAATGAGATAGTAAAGCCAAAGGGGATAATAACCATGGATTTGTCTTCCCACTACATTCATCGGTTTCATGAATTCTACGAATGGCACCGCAACATCTCAGAGCTCCTAAAATCCCAACACGGTTTCAACCTCATAGCCCTGGAGGGCGACTGGCCCACCGCTCAACAGCTCAACAAGTGAATCCTCACCCCTCCAAAACACACAGCAGGCAGGCCGGCCCTGCCGAGCGTTCTGAGGGAATCCTTCACCCGTTGGCCGACGTGGATGTGGGCAAATGGAAAGACCGAGACGCTCCTAGAATGGGTCTCAGATTTCAACTTCAACGTTGCCGACAGCGAAAGTCGGCGCCGAGTACGGTTCTTCTGCTTGGATGTACATTCTCTCTTCGACTCCATCCAAGCAGGGCTGGAATTTCAAATTTTTTCTGCCGGTCAAATGAAAATTTGATGACGTTTTTGTATTTTTCATGCCTTTCATTTTACGTTTTATTCAAATTTGTGAGTGTCTATCTTTTTTTATCATTTTTATTTTGGCATTTTTTAAATGAATAATTTATTTAACATACACTTTGTAATAGAAGTTCAATTTTTTTATAATTTTTCATGGTTGGATGAATATAAGACTAGTGTCAAATTTTGAAAGTTTCCCTATTTATTTTCTTATCTAAGTTGTCTATGATTCAATAGAGATTCATTGAAATCACAAGTTTGACCAGTGAACTCTTCACAATTAAAGTGCCCTAGAGATTTTTAGGTGTGTTGAATCTATATAAATAGTCAAAAACACCAATTTAGACAACGCAAATCAAAATTTAACAACAATGTGTAAATAGTATTTATCTTTATCTCATATGAATTCACTTCTGTAAAAAGTATTATTAAAATTATATATCAAAAATGTCTGCCTTTCGACCCAATAAACAAAGAGAACAGAAAATAAAGTAATAAGCAGTAGGTTAGGTTAAGAGCAACAGCTAGTACCTGGAGCAAAACTGATCTTTTTGCTGTTTAGTTCAACAGAAATAGTGTAACCTTGTTGCTGAAGACTTCCTATGATGCTAAAATTGCTTCTTTACAAATAGGCCAATTGAAACCATCCTGAAAATGGTATGTTATAGATGAAGGTCTTAGCTTCAAAAGGTCTCCGAAGTACTTGAAAGTTGAAACAAGTGTCTAAGGGGAATTTTGACTTCTGCACATGAGGAGCTTGATGGAATTGACTCACAAACGCTGCTTTTAAAGCATCATAGGGCCGTTTCACTAGTTGGCTGATAACAGTTCCGGTTTCCAACATCGTCCCTCCTCTGGTTGAAGTGAATTGGAAAGCGCTAGAGGAGACATTGAGGGTGGTGTCTCCCACTATAATAATCTTATGTTCAACAAAATATCAAAGCGATGTAGCTTTACGATTCGACACTGAAGCGGTGAACTTGGAGTCAAAAGGGAATGGACACATTCTGGCCGAGACTCAATTTTCCTTTAGCTTTGGGGTTCAAAGAAGTTGGGCAGGTAGTAAGAGAGACTTTTGCTTTTGGCCCGAGAAGGAAATGAGAGGGAGCCTCTGCCAAACGCCAGCAGCCCAATAGAAGAATTGCCTTGGTATTTTGAGAAATCGGTTCCGAATCCAAATCCAAACTTTTCAATGGCCTGAGAATCCAACCACAGTGTCTCCTGACTCATCTCCGCCGTGACATGGCTTCCACCATTGGTTTGGGTTTGCAAGATGCACTTCTTTCCGCTACAAGATACGCCGTCACCTTCCAGGTTTCTATCGCATGAGCTCCAATCCAGTTTCTTGTAAGAGGAGAACCCATGTCTGTAATCGCACTTTATCCATGACATGTCCGACGAGGTATCAAAAACCACCAGGATGTTATGCTTTGCAGGCTTCCTAAAACCCACATTCACAATATAGCTTGTGCCTTCTGTACGTGGACTTACTTGCAGCGTGCAATCGGGATACTAAACCATTGTCTCGATACCTGCTCTGCAACAGCAAGCTCGTCCATTCATTCGAATTCTGGGAGAGATTGGGATTTCGCTGATGTGCAAATGGTTCCATCTCTAATCCTGCTTCCATAGACTCCTGCACAATGTTGGACTAACCCCACAATCATGCTTCTTACTTCAGATGGACCATGCTTGCTACTTTAGATGATTTATGCTGGGAATGGCGCGAATATCCTTTCCCCATTTCAATTTTCAAATTTTGAATTCACCAACTTCATTAAATTCTTTCGTCCAGGACAAAGGCAACTTACGTTGGAATCACGATACCATAACCGTGAGTTAACGAAATTGGGTTAGGCGCATTGGAATTTGGAACGTCAAGTGACTCACCAGTGGTTGTGAACTGGAATACATGTCAAAACATATGATGGCAGGATGACCATGTTTTAGGAATAACCATACGCATAGGTTGGCAGGGTGCTGTCAAGATAGCCTGGTACTGATAGGGCACTGTCTGGAGCTGTATTAAACACTAGACTGTTGGAAATATTGCTTGCCAATTTAGAGGCACTTGTAGGTTAAGACAGGTATTATAGATTTTGACAGGTTCAATTTGAAATGGGCCGTCATTTTGACAGGTTATCGATTTCTAACACACGTCAGATTTGACGGGAGAAAATTTCTGGTGACAGTCAAATACGTTCTGGAACGCCAAATACGTCCTGTGGGACGTCAAATTCCAGGCCTGCATCCAGGTCATCATCGATGAGTCGAGAAGGTGAACAAAGAAATGGTTGAGCGCGTGCGAAGGCATTACGCCTGCTTTATCCCTCCAACCGGAACAAGGAGTACATGATCAGTGCCCTAGAGGTGCCCGAGGGTTGCAAGTCCTTTGCTCTCAAGGTACTGACATCGATTCTTATGTCTTAACAACTATTTTTTTAATTCTTATGTCTAACATTAGTTTATACTGGCCACGTGACCTAGGTATAGATAGTGATACAGAGAGTACCCATAACTTTGCTCAACTTTCCGATGACTGCTCGAATAGGCCCGATACAGTTTACCATCAAAATCAACTAAGAGACTATGCTACCATTGTCCTGCCTAGACCATGTTGTCATGTCCTGTCCACCACGCAATTAAAGCATGGAACAATGACTGAATTTGAAATTTCAGCATAACGCTAGCCCTACATGAATCCGAAAATTCGCATACATACAATTTGGAGTAGTTTATAAGTTTCAAATTCGACTGTGAATTATAGTAGTCTATAAATTTCAAGTTCGGTCGATGATCCAGGCTTTAATGGACAGGACAACATGGTCAGGATGGTGGTGGCGGAGTTTCTTAGTTGATGGAGATGGTGGAGCGTTCAGGGGCCAGAACATAGTAAAGTTGAGCAAAAGTTGTAGGTACTCTCCAATACATGTCATGGCATATATGTATCACCAGCTGATACATGTCATGACATGTATGAATCACCAATACTCTCAACTCCAAAAATTTACAGCTATAGACTACTACAATTGTATCTAAATTTGCTACCAAGATTCTTGGACTTGGAGATGTGATGTCTCACATTGATTCATATGTCTAAGAGTTGTTTTCTTGCTTTCCTTCAAAATTGTAAATTTGCTGCCAAGATTCTTGGACCTGCAGATGTGATGTCTGAGTTGTTTTCTGGTTTTCCTTCAAAATGATAATAGTTGTCTGTATATTTTGTCGGCACAGTGAATGTTCTTGGAATGTGATATTGACATGGCTTCTTGGAATGTGTGTGATATTGACATCGCTTCTTGGCAACCAATGTTTTTTAGCTATTAATCCATTAATGCTCACTAGGTACATCCAATCCCCTTACCCATATTCCAATCCCCCTTGGCAACCCATATTTGTGTAGTTATTCATGCATTAATGCTCACTAAGTACATCCAGTCCCCATCTTTGGAGGCCATCGACCCATCCCGATCCCCATCCCTCATGGCTCTGCATCCCATGGCATCCAGGCATCCCTTTATATTTTGTACGTTCAAAGGATGGTGAGAATAAATGTACAGATACGCCGCTGATCGCATCCCTTGTTACCCAGTTGCTTGTAGAGAGGTCGAACTAGCTCTTCTAGGAGCTCCCACCATCAAACGCCCTCTGCGCACTTCAATTTCGTTGACTAAAATGTGGTTCAGAGCTTCTGCAAAGCGCTGGTTCGACCTTTCCTCAATCAACTAGGCAATAAGGGATAAGGGATGTGATCACTGACGTATCTATACGTTCATCCTCGCCATCCTTTCAACGTACAGAAACGCAAAAAAAGAATGCCTAGGTACCATGGGATGCGGACCCATAAAAGATGGAGATGGATGGATGGCCTCCATAATGTACTTAGCTACACAAATATTGGTTGCCTCATTTCTTATACATAAATGGTTGCCTCATTTCTTATACATAAATATTGGTTGCCTCATTTCTTATGTCTGACAGTTGATTTCTCGATTTTCTTTAGAATAATTGTATGTATATGTGTTGTCACTATCAAGGTTCTTCTAGATGTGCTCCGTCGGCAAATGGACAACTCCACGGAGGAGGAAGTGTTCGATATCCAGCAGAATGAGAAGATCGTGAGCGATGCCGGGGCGGTGCTGTTCGGGCACCGGAACTCGTGGAACGTACGGGAAAATCACATGATGGACACGCTGGCCTTCCTACTGGACCGGTGGCCCCGTGGGAAGGCGATCGTCTGGGCTCTAAACATGCATGTCGGAGATTATAGGGCAACCACGATTGTCAACTTCGGGGAGGTCAATCTGGGCGGCCTTGTCAGGTAGAAATACGGGCAAGACCCCGTGGCCCTTGTCGGCTACGGCTCCTACCAGGGCTCCGTCATCGCTTCCCACAGATGGGGTAGCTCGATCCAGAGTATGCCCGTGCCGCCTGCGTGGGAAGGGAGCTTCGATGACATCTTTCACAGAGCGGCAGGCACGAGTGGTAATAACCATTTCTACGTTATAGTCTGAGAGGGCGAGGAGTCAGAGGGGAATAAGACGCTCGCGAAGGTGAGAGGACACCGGGCTATAGGCGTTGTGTATAATCTAGAAAAGGAGAGGGGTCACTATGTGCCTACAATTCTCTCTGGTAGATACGATGCTTTCGTTTTTTTTAATGAGTCCAAGGCGTTGGGGCGAGGGGTCACTATGTGCCTGCAATTCTCTCTGGTAGATACGATGCTTTCGTATTTTTTAATGAGTCCAAGGCGTTGGGGCCTCTATCTGGCCATTTCAGTCCAATGAAAATATCAGAGGCTTGGCGTAGCGGAGTTTGATATGTATTATTCTCGTCTGTCAATCAGTCTATAAGAAAAATTGGCAGTTCGGATGAGACCGCGTTCATTATCCACTCTGCAGTCTGCCCAGTCTAGGGCAATTGGTAACCATAACATTCACTATAAAGTAGCTTTTTAGAGTTCACTATAAAGTAGTTGTTATCTCAATAGGTAAAGTTCCGTTGGCTACCTTGTTTCTGGAAGTGGGACATAGTGGTTATCATCAAATTCGAAGGAATCGTGTATACATTCATCCGCTAGGTTGAAGGCATCTATACAATATGTTCAATAGGTACTGTTCCTTTGGCTCCCTTGTTTCCAGAAACGGGACCAGTGCTCGTCATCAAATTCGACTCATCCAATCTGGTTTAATCATCAGTTAGGTTGATTGGACACATCCAATCTGTTTTAATCTCATGTCCTTTTCCAAAAGATGTTTTAATTTCAAGTTGAGTATGTATTCAGTCGTTATGTTTTTAATTTCAGAAAAACGAGTTAAGTAAATATTTAGTCGTTAGTTGTTATGGTTTTAATTTATATATATGAATGGTTTATATATATATATGATGGTTAATGTTCACTTGGATCAAATTTTGGTTTATAAGACCTAAAAAATGAATTATTTAGTTTGATTTAAGATTTTATTTTTATATTCAAAAAGCTTGGAGAGTAGCTTCCGGATCTCACTATAATTTGGATATCCTAAAAGGCTAGGAAGGTCAGTGTTGCAACACAGATTATGAAATTCAGATCTAATGCGGTTGTACGGGAGGCACTCTAAGAGGAAGTGATTTTCATCCTTGATGTTCATATTCTCACAGATATGGCAGATTCTTTCCATCCATGGTGATTTAGGAACTCGCCAACAACCCATTTTACTATGGAGCTCATGAGAGTTAGTTCTAATCTTGACTACATTAATTTTTTTCTTTCAGCTAGTTAAAACAGAGAAACATAATATCTTAATTTTCTTTTAGATGCTAAATCTTTCTCACACCACAATTTTTCTTTGAACTTAAAAGTAACAACATATTTAATGTTATTAATATTATGCAATGCAACATTCTCTTTGATCACCCAATGGTTTAAGGAGGCCCGGAGAACTACATAAGTAATTTAACAATTACACTTATAATATAAAATAATTTCAAATAGTTTTTGTTTAGTAATTTCAAATATAAAATAATTTCAAATAATTTTGGTTTAATACTTTCAAATAATCTTAATAAATAGAGAAATTTTATTTAAAAATTTGTTAGTAAATGGAGAACTACATAAATAATTTAACGGTTACACTTATAATATAAAATAATTTTTGTTTAATAATTTCAAATAATTTTAGTAAATAGAGAAATAATCTTAGTAAGTTTACATTCATAATTTAATTAAACATAAATAAATAATTTTAACAATTATACTTATAATATAAATTGATTTCAAATAATTTTTGTTTAATAATTTCCAATAATCTTAGACTTAGTAAGTTTACTTTTCATAATTTATGTAAACATAATAATTTCCAATAATCTTAGACTTAGTAAGTTTACTTTTCATAATTTAAGTAAACATAAATAATTTAACGGTTACATTTATAATATAAAATAATTTTTGTTTAATAATTTCAAATAATCTTAGACTTAGTAAGTTTACCTTCATAATTTAAGTAAACATAAATAATTTAATGGTTACATTTATAATATAAAATAATTTTTGTTTAATAATTTCAAATAATCTTAGTAAACAGAGAAATAATCTTAGTAAGTTTACATTCATAATTTAAGTAAACTGAGAAACTATAGCATCAGATAACTATAACATCATGTGCAGATTTATGAAGGCTGCATCTATAATTTAAAAACAATTTTTTTAAATACGGAATTATAATATGTGATGTTATATACATATTTATAATTTAAAAACAAATTTTATTTAAAAACAAATTTTTTAAATACGGAATTATAATATGTGATGCTATATACATATTTATAATTTAAAAACAAATTTTACTAAATAAAGAATTACAACAGCCATGTGCAGTAGATCTGTGAAAACTACTCTTATAATTTGAAAAAAAAATATCAAGGCACTAATCATTTTTGTTAAACATATACTCAAATATAATGGAGGTAGATAAATGTGCAATACATATTATTTGAATAATTCATATACAAATACAATTTTATGATTTTTGGTTTTAAATTTCAAGTAATTTCTTCACAACTATTTACAGTTAATTGTGGTTTTGCTGAAAAATATTATGTTTCTAACATTTTTTCTTTAATTATGATTATTTATCTTTATTTATGGTTTTTTTAAAGATAATATTTAAACATTATGTTTCTAAGTATATGATTTATGTTTTTAACATTTTTTTTTAATTTATAAGTGTCTGAAATCTAGATAAAAAAAATTCAAATTCAACAACGTTTGAATTATGTTTTTGATGGTAGAAATGGATTCAGCACCATTAAACTTTTGAGACACTAAAATCTTGAAATTTAACAACTGTAACTTGTATTTACAAAAATCTCTACATATTTTTTTCAAAATATACCCTAAATTTCCAAGGCAAAAAACAATTTCCTTAGACTACCCAAAAAAATCTATGTGACAGGGGAGTTTTTACCAGAAAAGTGGCAATTAGGAATAACCACATGGTCATGCCTAGGTGTCTGCGGAGAAGTTGCAGAACCAATAGGGATCGAATGCAGAGTGTTCCGACGCAAATGAAAAAGGAAGTGAAAATAGTAAATTTCCCTATATTCCCTTCTCTAATAAGAAGATCTAACATAAGACTTCATATTTTTGTTTAAATAATTCTCGTGACATGTTCTTTTCATTTTCCAATTTGCCAAAATTATCATCAACATCTTTAGCAGGGAAGAATGGAACATTATGGATAGTATCTGGATCCTTACGAAGAGCAAAACCAGATATAGAGAACACCACATTTCTCCCGCTGGAAGATCCTGAAAGGTTATCCCTAGCTAAATCACTCGACTCTGAGTGCAAGCGTCGAATCGTCCAAAAGCGCCATGGACAACAACTTAGCATGTGACTAGATGCCCTAGTAATCGATGTGTTGATAAAATGTGTAGTTCCCCAAACCAAGTCAATGTCTGCAAGAAGACCTCCAGAAAAATCCATCTCTACGAAGATCTATGTCATTCGCCTATCAAGGCTGCCCAGGTCGCCATCTTCGAGAAATATGAATTTTCCTATAAAGTCCCCAATTTCCATTATCGATTGGTCGAAATTATCGACTCCACCATAGTTCCATAGTTCCAATTGGACGGACCTAATTGCACCCATGTCCGTCTGATTCTCTAATATTCAGTGAGAACAATCAACATAAGAATACTTTCTAGTTTTAAGTGATGAATAATGTAGATATCTAAATATTTGTATGAAGAAACTTTATCTAGAAAATTACTGTAATAAATGAAATTATGAATAATTTTTTTCATTTTTTCACAATGTTCTATTTTTCTTGCGTTTATGTCTATTGTTGATTCTTAGAATATTTGGGAATCCTACGGACATGACCACACCCATGTTGGTTTCATTCGCTAGTATTCAAAGAATCAGCAATTGATATAAGAATGCCCTCTAGTTTTAAGTGATAAATAATGTAGATATCTAAATATTTGTATGAAGAAACTTTATCTATATGATTATTATAATAAATAAAATTATGATAATTTTTTTTTGGTAACTTTAGTTTAATTAGTATTAACCTTCACGTCTATCTAGTCCATCTTAGAGAATTCTAGCATATTTAAAAATAAATATAGGATGAAATATATTTCTAAATTTTTTATTTAATTCAAAATTAATTTATAATTTTGAAAATTTTAATTTATTTAAATTAGTAAATTTTATATATCGCTAAGAAAAAAAAAATGTTACGTAATTAATAACTTTAATGATGATGATGGTTAACGTTCACTGAGACCAAACTTTGGTCTCTCGTACCTAAAGAAAACAATTATTTAGTTTGATTTAAGATTTTATTCCTATGCTCAAAAATCTTGGAGAGAAGCCTCCCCAGCTCATTGTAATTTTGACAAACGTAAAAGGCTAGGAAAGTCAGCATTGCAAAAAAGATTTTGAAACTAAGATCTAATGTGGTTGTACGCGGGGCACTCTAAGATAAAATGTGAATAGAATTGAAAAGAAAGGGATGTAGCTCTCAGGTGTGGCCTGCACCTGGAGACTACACTCATCAAACTTGAGAGATCACTCTCGTCCACTCTATTCCAATCAATCAAAGATTACATCTTAAATACAATACTAGGAAATAGGAAGTTGCACCCAAACCCCATAATTATAGGAACTAATCCTAAACTAGGGAGAAAGTTACAACAACGTAACTATTTTCTCCATTAATAACAAAATAATATTAATTATTCTCAACTCCCCCCCTTAATGGAGAAAGGGTTCTCCTGAACTCCTAGCATCTTTCTAAACAATTCAAATTTCACTCGTGCAAGAGGCTTTGTAAAAATATCAGCCACATTGTCACAAGTTTTACAATATTCGACAACAATTTCTTTTGACTGTATTTTTTCTCTAACAAAGTGAAACTGGGTGTCTATGTGTTTGGTGTTTTTATGAAACACTGGATTGTATGCTAATTTGATAGCGCTCTGGTTGTCACTTTTGATAGAAGTGGGTTGCTTCTGTTCTTTTCCTGCATCGTTAAGAAGTCTCCTCAATCAGATTGCTTCACATGTTGCTGCACACAATGCTTGATATTCAGCTTCACATGATGACAAAGCTACAGTACTTTGTTTCTTGTTGCTCCATGCAATTACCCTGGAACCTATGTTAAATGCATAACCTGTGATGGACCTCCGATCATCCAGGTTACCTGCCCAGTCTGAGTCTGAAAAACCTGCTAGAGTAACATCAGATACATCAGTGTATAAAATACCAAAATGAACAGTACCACAAAGATACCTCAACACGCTTTTTGCTGCTGTCCAGTGACTTTCACGCGGTTTTGACATGAATTGGCTTAATACACTAACTGAGTATGCCAAGTCGGGTCTGGTTGTTGTAAGATATATCAGGCTGCCAACCAGCTGTCTGTACATTGTGGCATCAACCTCCTTAGTGCCATCATCACTGCTCAATTTCAGATTCTGCTGCAAAGGTGTCGCTGCTGTTCTACACTGATCCATACCAAACTTTTCCAACAGATTTTTAGCATACTTCCCTTGGGTAAGAAAAGTTTGCCCAGTATCTCTGAATACTTCTAATCCCAGACAATAGTGAAGGCTTCCGAGATCCTTCATTTCAAAAACTTGTGCCATAAGCCTTTTGATTCCTTTGATTAAATCATCTGCATTTCCTGTTATAATCATGTCATCCACATACAAAGAAATCAAAATAATCTGCCCCTGATTATTGTACTTGGTATACAAATTTGGGTCATTTAAGCTTCTATGGAAACCATACTCTATAAAGAAAGAATCAACCTTTTCGTACCAAGACCTGGGTGCTTGCTTTAAACCATATAAAGCCTTTTTCAATCTGCAAACAAGATGTTCCTGCCCCTGATTTACATATCCTTCTGGTTGTACTAAGTAAATTTCTTCTTTTAAATCACCATTTAAAAATGCAAATTTAACATCAAGCTGGTGTAATTCCAAATTACATTTAGTAGCTAAAGCAATAAGCATTCTAATTGTATTTAGCTTTGCTACAGGTGCAAAAGTATCATCAAAATCTATACCTTCCTGCTGTGAATATCCTTTTGCAACCAGCCTAGCTTTTAACTTATCTATACTTCCGTCTGCATTCATTTTTGGTTTAAACAGCCACTTGCATCCTATGGGTGTTTTATTCTTAGGCAGCTCAACTAAATCCCAAGTATCATTTCTAAGAATTGATTCCATCTCTTCATTCATTGCAGCTCTCCATTCCTCAAATTGACTAGCTTCTTTGTAATTAGAGGGTTCTACAATGTTCAAAACTTTTGACATCAAAGCATAGTTTCTCAACTTCAATGGTAATTGAGTCTTCCTACCTGACCTTCTTGGTAGGGGACTTACCTCAAATTTGTTTTCCTCTGCAATAACTGGGCCTGCTTTTTCACCTTCTTGTTGTTCTTCTTCATTCTCTTCTTTCTGCTCCTGTTCCTGCTCCCTTTCATCCTCGCTGCTTTCCTCCAACAGCAATGGAATGTGCCAATCATCTCCAACATCAGCTTTCCTTTCCTATACCTGTTCATGAAAGACTACATCTCTACTTGCAAATGTCTTACGAGACTCAGGATTGAACAGTTTGTATGCTTTAAATTCTATGCCATAACCAACAAAGATGCATTTCACAGCTTTAGGATCTAATTTCTTCCTATCAACTTTGGGTATATGGGCAAATGCTTTTGACCCAAACACTCTTAAATGGTTTACTGCTGGTTTAAATCCATATAGAGCTTCAAAAGGGATTTTGAAGCCAAGATACCTGGTAGGACTTATGTTCTTCAAGTATACAGCAGTATTAATAGCCTCTGCCCAAAAGCTATTAGACAGACCCTTACCTTGTAACATGCTCCTTGCGCACTCCACCAAGGTTCTATTTTTATGCTCTGCAACTCCGTTTTGCTGTGGTGTGTGTGGCACTGTATACTGCTGAACAATCCCGTGAGATTTGCAGTATTTCATGAATTCCTTTGATTTGTATTCTCCTCCTTGATCAGATCAGAGAATTTTAATACTTTTTCCAAACTCTCTTTCCACCAGGGTTTTGAAATCTATAAAACATTGGAAAGTCTGACTTTTCTTGTTTAAAAAATAAACCCATGAATACCTAGTGCAGTCATCAGTAAACAACAAAAAATAGTATGCTCCCCCTAGCGACCTTGTCTACATGGGACCACATACATCAGTGTGCACTAGCTCTAAGATTTCTGTTTGCCTCCTCCTATCATGCACAGGGAACTGTTCTCTGTGCATCTTTCCTAAGGCACAACCTTCACAGTTTAACTGAATGTTACGAAAGATGGGGAGACCTTCGACCATACCTTTCTTCTGTAACAACATGAGATCCTGCAGATTCAGATGACCAAACCTCTGATGCCAGAGTTGTTCAGCTGTCGACTCTCCTGCAACCATGGCTTGCTTTGATATACTTTTTGCATCCAATCTGTATAGGCTTCCAACTCGCATGCCTGTTGCAACAATTTCATTCCTGCAATCCTTTATCACACAGTGAGTCTTGAAGAATTCGACATTCATATCTTGGTCAGCCATCATGGATACAGATATCAGGTTTTTCTTTATTCCAAGTACATATAAAACATTTGAAAGGTGACTAATTTTTCCATTTGGTAACTTAACTGAAATCACCCCATGACCTTTAATTTGATATCCATTATCATCCCCTAGATATATTTTTGATCCATTTATAATTTCTTCAAGACTGTCGAAAAATTCTTTATTACCTGTCATGTGAGAGGATGCTCCGGAATCGACATACCAGATGTCATCTTCATTTGATGCAGAAAGGGAACAGTCGACTGTGAACAGTCGAAATTCATGACTGAAGTCTTCTTCTTCAACAAAATATCCTCTGTGTTTTGGATTTCCCTGGCTCCTCCTTGCCTCATCAGCCTGCCTCTTATGATAACAATCTCTCTGTATATGACCCTTCTTTCCACAATAAAAACATTTATTTTCAGAATGATTTGCAAGCATACCTTTATGACAGTGATGTTTATGTGTTGTTCCTCCTTTCTGGACTGATTGCTGCTGTGACTGCTTCCCTTTAGATAGTCGTCGTTTTGCCACCAACGCGAGATCGTCACTTTGGGGGTTCAGATTCAGGTTCTGTCGTCGCTCTTCCTCTTGCTGCAAGATCGCAGTGAGATCATCAAAAGTGGGTGTTTTCTCCCTTGCCGAGACTCCAGTGATGAAGGTTTGGAAATCATCACGCATCCCATTCATTGTAATTGCAACAAGATCTTCATCAGCCACTGCCACTCCAATGGCCACCAATTCGTCTTTAACATCCTTAATTCGCGTGACAAATGCAGTAGCAGACTCCATTTCGTCCATCCTCATTGAAAATAGCTTGCTTTTCAGAGCTAAAACTCTGTTTGTATTCTGGGTTTCATACAGATTCTTGATTTTCATCCAAATCTCTGCGGACGTTTTACAGTCTCTGATGTGTGCAATGACATTGTCTTTCACAGACATCTTTAACAGGTCCTTGGCCTTGTTTTCTCGTTTTTCCCAGTCTTCCTTTTGTGTGGTTGCAGTCGGCTTTTGCTCATCGCCTGTCACTATAGTCCAAGCATTCGCACCTTCAAGCAGGGTCTAAATCTTAAACTTCCAGTTCATGAAGTCAGACCCGTTGAGTTTACCAGACTCGTTAAGGTAAGATTCCATCGTATTACTCATTGTGAATCTACTTAACAACAACAAAAAGACAATACCTGTCAGATCGATCTGTCACCTCTGCCACCGATCTACAGTATCTGGCACTCACGCTCTAATGAGCAAATTCGGCGTTTTCAATACAGCCGAAACAATGATCTGATCACAATTGATCCGATCCACCTCTCCCGGATTGATCTGCCGCTTCACCGATTCTGCTTCCCCTGCAGATCGCCAAACGAAGTCGAAGTTTCTCGCAGATCTCCTCTGGCGCTTTCCCGATCTGTCTCTTCCAGACGGATCTACAACTCAGCCGATCTGCACCGCTTGCAAACCGCCACTGCACCGCTGGCAAACCGCCAAACGAAGTTCAATCTATTCGCAGATCCCTTGGCGCTACCCCGAGCGAAAAATCCGCGCTAACTGAAAATCGCTTAGAGTATTTCAATTGGCGCGACTTTCCCGGTAAAATCCCGCGCTAATCGGGCTTTTTGGTGCTCTGGCGCAGTTTATTCCCAGCAAACCGCGCTAATTCCGGTTCTGGCGCGACTGTCAGCGCAAAATCCGCGCCAATCCGCGCAAAATCCGCGCCAAAATTTTCGAGTCCGAGCCAGGTGTTCTGCAGTCCACCTGCTCAATCGAGCACAGAGCTCTCGTGTACACACAGCCACAAAGGCACTTCAAGCCACACAGGCTATTCCAGCCACACAGGCAAGCTAGCTACTACAGGCACTTCAGCCTCACAGGTGACAAAAGATCAGGCTCACTCAATCTAAGCTCTGATACGAAGATAAAATGTGAACATAATTGAAAAGAAAGAGATGTAGCTCTCAGGTGTGGCCTGCACCTGGAGACTACACTCATCAAACTTGAGAGATCACTCTCGTCCACTCTATTCCAATCAATCAAAGATTACATCATTAAATACAATACTAGGAAATAGGAAGTTGCACCCAAACCCCATAATTATAGGAACTAATCCTAAACTAGGGAGAAAGTTACAACAACGTAACTATTTTCTCCATTAATAACAAAATAATATTAATTATTCTCAACTACTTTGGTCTCTCGGACCTAAAGAAAACAATTATTTAGTTTGATTTAAGATTTTATTCCTATGCTCAAAAAGCTTGGAGAGAAGCCTCCCCAGCTCATTGTAATTTTGACAAACGTAAAAGGCTAGGAAAGTCAGCATTCCAAAAAAGATTTTGAAACTAAGATCTAATGTGGTTGTACGCAGGGCACTCTAAGAAGAAGGCATTGCAAAAAAGATTTTGAAACTAAGATCTAATGTGGTTGTACGCGGGGCACTCTAAGAAGAAGTGATTTTGATGCTCGATGTTTGTATTCTCACAGAGATGGCAGAACCTTTCCATCCATGGTGTTTTAAGAATTGCCCAATGACCAGTTTCACTATGGAGCTCATGAGAGTTCGTTCTAATCTTGGCTATATTGATTTTCTTCTTTGAGCTAGATAAAACGGAGAGATACTTTTGATCTTCTAGGGTGGGGTTGATGACCTCCTTATAATATTTTAATTTTCTTTTAGCTGCTAAATCTTTCTCATGCCACATTTTTTCTTTGAGATATAAAAATTAAAACTTTGATAAATTGGGATATTGTTTTGGTATAACTATAAAACAAGATTATCCACAACGCCCAATAAAAAATCATCAATTTCATGGACCATTTTTCCATGATGTTTGACAACCGTTTGTGTTGTTTTTATTTATTTTTTTAAATATTTAAAAAGATAATTTAAATTGATATAATAATATAATATAATTTTTTTAAATTAATATTTTTTTCCCTGCATTTTTATTTTTATGTATAAATTCTGATTTAAAAGAAAATAATATTAATTTGAAATTACATAATATGAGATTATTAGTTTATATTATGGTTAGGTTTGATGGATAAAATTAGTTTAAGATTCATTTAATTTGTTTTAGAAGGTTAAATTAACATTTTCTTTGTTCTTCAATATTTTACATACTTATTTCATAATTGTATTAAGTAAATGTGAAAAAATAAATATACAAGAAGTTGTTAATATTTGAAATTTTATCTATTAATATAAAAGAGATTACTAAAATATATTTATAAAGAAAACAAAATTTTCAATTAAAAAAAATATTAATTCTACAATATTTAATATCAACACAGTCATATAGTTATATAATTAAATACCCAGTAAACATAAACCATGAATAATGAAAAAACATTAAAATCAAAAGAGTGGTGTTACACGAAGTGATTATCCTTATCATCATTGTTTACATAAAGTTTTACTATTTAAAAAAAAATATTTTACATCACTTTTAGTGCTTAATAAATCTATGATTAAAAAAAATCTATAATGATTTTTTTATCTATCTCTGTACATAGATTATTTATGAGTTTTCATCATTTGTGATTTTTCATTATTTAAATTACATTTTTACATAATTTATTATTATTATTATTTTAAATTAAAAAATGTGAACTTTAACTTTCACGCCATATACATTACTTTATAACATAACCATCACAATCTCGGTTGAGCCAACAATATGAACTAGAAAACTGATTTAAAAACCATTAATTTCATCCATTAAAATGTATCCATATACCCTTAAAAAAAAATGTAAAATGATTAAATCTATATAATGCCCTAAGCCCGCCCCATGCCTGTTTGATTTCCGAATATTTGGGGAATCAGCGATCGATATCCTATATAATCAATCATTTTTATTTAAAAAATAATGGAATTTCTATAGGTTTGTGGAGGTAAAATAGTATGCCTATCAGCGTAAAGATCACTTCGTAGCACCAAGAAAGTTCTTTGGGTCATCAGCTACGGGATTGGTAGAGCTTGACACGTTGAATTTACCTAGACAGCTCGCCGGATATTAATCTGATCCACGTCTTGTTTAAAACTGCACACGCCAACTGTAAGATTTTTGAGATACACAGATCTAGATTTTCAAAACAATAAACAAGCTTGCAAGAGAAGTAAGGAAGCAACAACAATTGAGAAAAGAATGAAAATTGATTCTTCAATATTAGTTTTAGAATAAATACATAAAAGCAACTAAGTTAAGCTTAGTTGTACATGCAATAACTAAAGCTAACTAAAGCTAAGTGTGTTTTATCTTATGTTAATGTGTACATGTGCCACATGCAAGCAATAAGTTAACTGGAGCTAATCTAGGTGCATGTACACCAACACAGCTAGTCTAAGTGCATGTACACCAACACAGCTAGTCTAAGTGCATGTACACCAACACAGCTAGTCTAAGTGCATGTACACCAACACCCCCCTTAAGCATAACTTAGGTGAGTGTGATGCAAAATGAATGAGTCCCGGCAACACGGCCATTTTAGGTACCCATATACAATGCATAAAAAGGAGGAAAGAGGGAAAACCCAGTGGGAAGAAAACCCCCCCTCAAAATATAATGCAAAAGTAGAGAAAAGTAATTAATCCTTACAAAATTATTACAGAGTAATAGAACGATATTCCGCTAGTAAGAATCGCGCGCCATTGTCTTCATGCTTTATGTTATCCTGCCCTGAAAAGGAACGAAGTGCCCAGAGATTTTGGCGAAGACCGATTTTTTCTTGGCTCGTTCCTTTTCTTTAAATCTTGCGTCTATCTTAGAACACGGCTTCGACATTAAAGATTTTGATGTATAATGTTCCGCTGATTCTTTTATGCTCCCATCTGATGTGCTGCTGCTGCTCCATCCCATGTCCGAATCCTTCATAGCCTTACGAGAACTCGTCCATTCGCGTTCCAGGGAGCCCGGGCCAAATCTCAAGGCGGATGCAGCAGCCGCAGTTGCACTCTCTGTTGGCGATGCAATGCAGTGCTCGACACGAGAAGTATTGGAGCGAACTAATTTAATCACGTTACCAGCAGAAGCAGAAGCTGCCATTTGTACGTCTAGTATGGGGAGCTCATCTATAGCTGATTTGGAAATGTCAATTAACCGGTCCACCGCCTTACTAGGCTGCTCAAACCCTAGCCTGTCTTGCAGGTCATAGAACTGAATTGCAGTGGGGACAGACAGCCTGATCCTTCTGTCACGAATTCCTTTTGATGTGAGGACTTTGCTGTGACGATCTTTACATCCAGCCATCCGAGAAATTGGATCAGATCCATGCATCATATAAGCATGCATGGGCATGGATGGCTCCATAGCTAAGAGTGCTTGCGGATGGCTCCAGTTCGGTGATTGCAACCCATTCTGATTGACAGTTGAATAAGGTATCCTCTGTTCATTTGTTACATAGGAAGCAGCATGGGCGTAAGGTGGATGGAAAACGGGCTGATAATGACGATCTCTGTCTTCCACTTTGGTGACAACAGCTTCGGTAGATTTGCTGAGTTCTTGGCCAAATATTTTCCAATCATGGGAAGGCTTTAGAGGTGGAGCAGCCTTGGCATTCACCCTCATTGGATTTGGGGGGAAGGGTACAACTAGAGAACCCTTCACTGCTTGTTGACCTCGATTTCCATCACAGGAATCTGATTGAGGAACAAAATCAGAAAATGTATACAGACGAGATTGATCATTTACCTTGCCAGATGCAATCTTCAAATTGGTTTGCATGTCATAAATGCTCACGGAATATGGGGTAAATTCCACTTTCCTTCTGCTGCCTGTGTGTGTCATCTGATACACTGAGAGAAGATTCATAGAAAGCCTTGGAATATGCAAGACATTTTCAAAACTTCCATCTTCGAATTGCACTCTTCCTTGTCCAGTTGCTGCAACTGCATAATTATCCCCCATGAGAATGGGAGGACATAAGTATGCATGTAGAGAAGAAAAGGATTCCTTTGAAGAAGCCATATGATGTGAAGCTCCTGAATCGATGATCCATTCTTGTGGTGCAGAATGAAGAGCAATCAAAGCATGCCTGTTACCTCTTGGATCTGGTGCTTTTTCTCCAGACTTCTTCTTAGCATTCTCAGGAATGTGGTCTCCAAGATTGTGTTGCTGGAGTGTCTGCGCCATAAGATCTATAGTCTTCTTCATGCATGCAGATTCAGGATGAAAACCACGGTGGCAATAATTGCACATTGATTGCCCTTTCGTCCCTTTTCCTTTCTGATGGTCTTTGGAATTTTCCTTTCCTTTTGCATGCACAGTAAGTGCATGCGCTTTGGAATTTTAAGTGTGCCCATTTTGATGAGCTTATCTTGCTCATGCATCAAAGACTGAATAAAAGAATCCAGTGAGGGCATCTTCCAATCTGCACTAGTTGCAGATCTGACTGCGTGGAATGTAGAGACGAATACTGGATACTCTGGACCAAGTTTTGATAAAATGGAAAGAATCAACTGCTTTTCTTGCTTGGATTTTTCGATCCCGCATCCTTTCAGCTAAACCAACAAGGCTTTATACCTTGTGAAAAAATCTTGAATGATCTCAAAGTTTCTCGGATCTAATGAGTTTAACTCATTTTCGAGAATGTGACCTTGCATTTCATCCTGTTTTCCAAACAATTCTTCCAAAGTTTTCCATACTTGGAGTTGAACATGATTCAACATGAAATAGCAGTTCCGGAGAAATAGATAAACATAGGATGCCGAAGGCCTCGTCCATGCGATTGAAATATCTTGTTTTCTCCATTGCCGATGTTGGTTCAACTTCTGTTCCCATGGTTATTCGAAATAAGCCTCTACTTCTGAGATGAAGTTGAATCTTTGGCTTCCATTCGAAATAATTATATGGAGTGAGAATTGCCAATTGTGGAAACTCCAATTTAGACTCCATTCTTTGTTGTTGCTTCAATCTTCTGAACCTGCAAATAAAATTGCTTGTGCACTGATTACAAATCCCTGTGCTCTGATACCATGTAAGATTTTTGAGATACACAGATCTAGATTTGCAAAACAATAAACAAGCTTGCAAGAGAAGTAAGGAAGCAACAACAATTGAGAAAAGAATGAAAATTGATTCTTCAATATTAGTTTTAGAATAAATACATAAAAGCAACTAAGTTAAGCTTAGTTGTACATGCAATAACTAAAGCTAACTAAAGCTAAGTGTGCTTTATCTTATGTTAATGTGTACATGTGCCACATGCAAGCAATAAGTTAACTGGAGCTAATCTAGGTGCATGTACACCAACACAGCTAGTCTAAGTGCATGTACACCAACACCAACAACGGATGTCACTTGTCTTGGGCAGAAAATTTTACTTGACATGTTGAATTTGGCTAGACAACTCACCCGATTTCAATCCGATACATGTCTTCTGAAGAACTGCGCACGTCCACCACGGATATCACATTTTTTCCCCTTAAATCTCCATGATCTTCGACCAAAAAAGAAATCGTTACGTTGAAGTATGAGTATCGAGAGTCTAGTAAAGGAATTAGGCAGGCTCATCATTCCGCTGAAAGAGGCGGGTGATCTGCGGAGATTGGTTGACAGAATATCGAAGGCGAGGGCGGTGATGCTCGGAGAAGCGACCCATGGTACCCACGAGTTCTACGAATGGCGCCGCAACATCTCGGAGGTCCTTATAATCTCCCAACACGGTTTCAACTTCATAGCCCTGGAAAGCGACTGGCCCGCCGCTCAACAGGTCAACTAGCGAATCCTCGCCACTCCAAAACACATAGGTGGCAGGCCGGCAGTGGCGGACGTTCTCAGGGAAGCCTTCACCCGGTGGCCGACGTGGATGTGGGCAAATAGAGAGACCGAGACGCTCCTAGAATGGATCTCAGATTTCAACTCCAACGTTGCCGACAACGAAAGTCGGCGGCGGGTACGGTTCTTCGGCCTGGATGTCTATTCTGTCTTCGACTCCATCCAGGTCGTAATCGAAGAGCTCGATAAGGTGGACAAAGAATTAGCTAAGCGCGCGTGGAGGCATTATGCCTGCGTTGATCCCTCCGACCGGAACGAGGAGGAGTACATGATCAGTCTTCTCGAGGTGCCCGAGGGCTGCAAGTCCTCCGCTCTCAAGGTACCAGCATCGATTCTTCTGTCTTAACAGCTGTTTTTTTAATTTTTATGTCGATTCTTATTTCTAACAGTAGTCTATACCTGCATACTTTTGGAGTTGCGAGACCTAGGCATGGGTAGTGATACAGAGAGAACCTACAACTTTGCTCAACCTTCCGATGACTGCCCGAACAGGCCCCAATTCAGTGTACCTTCAACTAAGTAAGATAATAAGAGACTCCGCCACCACAGTCTTGCCCGGACCATGTTGTCTTGTCCACCACACAATTAAAACATGGATCAGTCACTAAATTCAAATTTTGAAATTTGGGATTTTGGAATTTGGATTTTGATTTCGATTTTGGAATTTTGGAATTTGAATAAATTTTGAATTGAATTTTGGAATTTTGAATTTGAATTTTTTAATCCAAAAATTCGCAGGTATGAAGGTATAGTCTATATATACAATTGGAGTAGCCTATACAATAGACATGCTATACATACAATTGGAGTAGCCTATACCATAGACATAGACATGCAATTGGAGTAGCCTATACCTATGAATTGGAGTACTTTATAAGTTTCAAATTCGGAAGCGGAGTAGTTTATAAATTTCAAATTTGGTTACGGATCCATGCTTTCAACCCATGGTCAAGATGGCAGCGGACAGGAAAAATGGTTAGGATGGTGGTGGAGTCTCTTATCAACAAATTCACATTATCAACAAATTTGGCTGTGAAAGAGAGTAGTTTATAAATTTCAAATTCGGTCGCGGATCCATGCTTTCAACCCATGGTCAAGATAGCGATGGTGGTGTATAGGAAAAATGGTCAGGATAGTGGTGGCGGAGTCTCTTAGTTGATGGCCACATCGACCACTAAGGTTGATGGATCCATGCTTTCAACCAATGGTCAAGACGGCGGTGGACAGGAAAACATGATAAGGATGGTGGTGGCAAAGTCTATTAGTTGATGGCCACAGTCAACCCTTAAGTTCCAAGAACATAGGAAAGCTCAGGGGCCAAAACATAGGGAAGTTGAGAAAAATTTGTACTCTCTAATACATGTCATGGCATGTATGTATCACCAATACCCTCAACTCAGAAAATTTACAGCTATAGACTACTCCAATTGTATGTATATTTTTCATCCAAGGTTCTTGGATGGGGAGATGTGATGTCTTACATTGATTTCCTTGTATCATGACATGTATGTATCACCAATACCCTCAACTAAAAAAAATTACAGCAAGGGAGATGTGATGTCTTACATTGATTTCCTTGTATCATGGCATGTATGTATCACCCGTACCCTCAACTAAATTTTTTTACAGCTATATACTACTCCAATCGTATGTATATCTGCTGCCAAGATTGTTGGACTCGGAGATGTGATGTCATACATTGATTCCTTATATGTGACAGTTGTTTTCTTGATTTCCTTCAAAATAATTGTATGTATATTTTGTTGTCATAGTCAATGTTCTTGGAATGTGATATTGACATTGCTTTTTGGTAACAAATATTAATACTCACTAAGTGTATCCAGTCGATGGACTCCATGGTCTCCCTTTCCTTTATTCTTCCAAATACCTTTCTAATCTTTCTTAGACTCGGTATTGCGCTTCGATTGCTCATAACAGTGCTTCAAATTTATGATGACTTCCTCTAGCATTCTAAGCTCATCAAAATAAATCCTGTCTTTGAATGACATTGGTAACCCACTGATGAATCTCTGAATCTTTTGTTTCTCTTCCTTAAGATAAGGCACATATATCAACAACTCCAAGAATTTGCCAGTATACTACTCATTAGTCATAGATCCCATATTCAATTCATATAACTCCTTTGCTCTGTCATCATAATATCTTTCAGATAGATAATTCTTCCTTAAAAGTCTCTCGAAATTACCCCACATAAGATCCTCTTCTCAAATGTCTCTAACATTCTTCACATCTTCCCACCAAAGGTCTTATTTTCCTTTAAGATAGAAAGTAGTTATCCTGAATTTCATATTTTATGAATAATCATGCAATCTAAAAAAGTTATTCATCCCAGGTAACCAAGCTTTTGTATCTTGTAACTTCTTCATTTCTCCATCGAATGTAGGAGGCTTTTATTTCTTGAACTCCTCTAGAAAGTACTGCTTCTCACTCCTCCTATACAGATGGTGATGGAGATGATGATTTTTTCTCTTAAAACCAAAGCTATAATAGAACCCTTGGTCATTACCCCTCCTGTTAGGTGTATCCAAGAACGAACCATCTCTCGCTGTGTTATCCATGTAAAACATGTATCCTGATTAAGACCTGCTACCATATGACCCATTGGTCCTTTCCTCGTGTCCATGACTAATCCTAAGTGGTCCCTGTCTCTACAAATATGATAGACTCTGAGGGTGAATGCATTAAATTTCACTTTCTTCTCCTGTTCTCTGGAAAGTCTTTCCCGTGACTGAATGATCATGTTTACAACTTCTGATCTCTGTCGTCAAAATTCTCAATGTATCTGCTATGTCGGAGGAGTACTCATGACCATGTTGTTCATTTGATCTTTAGGGAGATTCACATGAATTATAGTCCACCATTTTCTTTTCATCTTGATCTTATACTCCCTGCAAATGTATCATGTCAGATAAACCAAATATAAACATGATCAACATACCTCGGTGAAGTTCAAGGGAGGTTATCTCGTCTAAAAATTCAATCCATATTAGCACAACATATTTATATATAATGAGATTATACTATCAATAGTATCAACATCAACATCATCAACCTCTACATGATGACACAACTACAACAATGACGCTCATAATGCATTCATAGAAAACACATAGATACCTAATGTGCATGCATGACATACAAATTCCTCCTATCCAGTCCAAGTGCTTGAACTTGGAAGCTCTAATGCTACTCTTGTAACCACCCCTCCCACATTTACCCAATTTCACCAACCTACCAGGGTAAACATGAGACGAAGAGTTACTATGACATGACCTAACCTCCTAGCTCCAATTAAGGAACTGGGGCCTACAACTAACCACTGACTAACAACTCACAACATTCAACAGGGCTACAGGGACACTGAGGGGCCAAAGAACCACCCCAAGTGGCCAAACCCTGAGTTGGGGCTCCTTTTCACACAACTTAAGCCCCAATTGCAAGCGTGACAAGGCCTTCAACTGCACTCACAAGCCTCCCTAGGTGTGACTGTGACCCCATGATCTAAGCCCCAATTCTAGGTCAACCTCGATACCACTACCCAAAACTTCCTGGAACTTGTCAGAATCATTAATGACATGAAAACAAGGATAAACATACAAACTTTAAGGCATAAATTGACTTATACTTCCTAGAACATAAAAAAAATTCCATCAAACATGTGGCAAACATGTAAGCTATAGGTCATGAATGCATATTTGATCATAAAATTTTGAGATTCATTTGAGAATCACCGAGAAGGCCATATGCCCTCTCGACATAGTTGCAACAACAATTATTAGTCCATACATTCATCAATTGATCAATAACTAAACAATTCATGACAAGAGCCATAGATTATACACTTCATGTAACCATCATATAACCAAAAAATAAACAACATAGAAACCATGGCAACCCAACCATAATATCACAAACACATTGCCAAAAATTATGCATTAATCTTTTTTTTGCTAATGCGAGAGTCGTGCCTTCTATTCAAAATGTTCAAAGGGTAAAATTACATAAAATACAACCAGCCGCAGGCTAAACCTTTTAGCCCTAGGTAAAAGCCTCACCAAAATACAATTCCACCAACTAGGTCCTAAAGAACCAAACAACAAACTCGTAGTAACTCAAATCTTAAATAAACAATTCGTAAAAGGTCAAAAGACTGGACCCACCATCATGCACAATAAAAGACCCTGACCCACCAACATGCACGCTTTTCCCTAACCGTTGATTCTCCACGCCTAATCCAACAGCGGAGGATAATATCGCAAGAACTAAAAGCATGGATAATTACTACGCGATAAGCAACCTGGACCCACCAACATGCATGCTTGTCCTTGACCGTTGATTCGCCTTGCCGGATCCAATGGCGGAGGATCATATTGCATGAGCCAAAAGCACAGAGAATTACCATGCGATGAGGGCGGTATTCTCTCCCAAACCTTGACCACGTGTTGCGTGGTGAGTGGAATTGCTCCCAACTCCGAAATACCACTCCCGGCTTGAAGGTCATGCGAAAAACGAGAAGCCACCCCGAGGGCAGTATTGACACCACAGGAAGTAATGTGGGGGTTTTGAGTCTGCTGAGAAAGCCTGGACTCTGGCCCCTCACACCATCCCTTCTCCTCAGGCGCATGAACCAAAGGAAGATGAAAATCTATCCATCCATCTGTCCATCTGAGAAACACTGTCTACCGAGCAATTTCCACCTGAGACATCTAGGTTTGTGCTTACTTGGGTTGAGGAGGCCGACAGAGACCTACATCCCAAATGTGACATCACTTCTGAAATAATACTTCATAATGAATGTTGGGTCCCTATAATACTAGTGATTACCCCATTACTATTGTAGTTATACCCCTTATTTATATTGTTGTGCCCCCATTACCCCCATATTGTTATTAATGTGCCCATAGAATCCCTCTATTGTTATTTTTGTGGCTTTATATTATTATTGTTAGGTCGGCTGGATTATATTGTGACTCCATAGACTCCTATATATAGAAAGGAGGTTTTGAAATTTGAATCATCCAAGAATTGTTCATTTATGTAATGTAAAGGAGGTTGCCCCCTCGAAGAGGCTGAATTCTAAGGCGTTGATCTATCTTTTCCATCTTTTCTTGAGCTGGTTTCATAACATTTGGTATCAGAGCTTTGGATTCTAGGGTTTCGCTGCTCCAAACAGGTCATCGTGGCATTTTCGCTATACCTTTTTTCTGTGACGTTTCAGAAGTTGCAAAAAAAACCCATTTGAGAAGAAATCGCGCTGAACCTTGGGTCCGAATTTTAGAGCTTTTCGTGCGATATTTTCGGAGATATGATCTCAGGAAGTTTGTCTTTTTGCAGACTCCTGAATTACACTCAAAACAGGTGACCTGGGGAAAATTGTCATAACTTTCTTTCTGAGCATCGGATTGAAATTTCGTAAGAAGGTAAAGAAAGAGGACGGACTGTAGTTTTCTTTTATATATTTTTCAGAGTCAAAGGTTGAAACAGTGACACGTGGCACTTCATACAACTTCGCTCTACTGAACTAGTCTATAATCCGGTCACTGCGGGAGATTGTGCATAACTCTTTCTTGGAGAATCCAATTTGGTTCAGACTAGTGGCATTGGAAAGAGGACATAGAAGGCTACTACAGGTCACAATTTCAGAACTGGATGATTCGAAATTACAGAGATACATCAGATTCAATATCAGGCTTCTACAAAGTAAAAAAAGGTGTGTGGTTTTTATTTTTTATTTTTGCATAAGCTTGGTTTGAAGGAATTCAAAGGGCATAGTAAAGCATTATTATCGGTAACTGATGCCCCGAGGAAAGAAAATGCAAACACCTAGTAAGGAACCTGAAAGCTCTAGCATGACTCATGAAGAAGAGGAAGAAATGCTACATGATATATCAAAATTACAAGAACAAGTGCAACAAATGTCATGCTCACAAAAGCTAACAGATGCTAAGATAAATGGCGTGGAATCTAAGATAAAGGGCATGGAAGCTAAGATGGATGATCTGAAGACAGATTTGAGGACAGATTTGAAGACAGACATGGCATATTTGAAGACAGCTTTGACAACTTTTCTACAAGAAATACTTACTAATGGTGAAAAGGTTGTAAAGGAAACTCATGATGTGAAAAAAAGAAATGTTAATCATGATTCCATAGACTCTAATGTTGGATTGAAGACCCACCATATTCCAAAAATCGATATGAGGAAGTTTGATGGCAAGGATCCCGCCACATGGATATTACAGATGGAGCAGTTCTTTGATCTCAATAATGTGCAAAACACACAAAAGGTACGTATGGCAACTTTATATTTGGAACCAAATCAATTTGTATGGTATCAATGGCTTTGCTCTCGTAAACAATTTATCACTTGGGCAATTTTTACGGAAGAATTGATAGCACATTATGAGGATACAAAAAGCAACACTTTTTTTAGCCAATTGATAAGTCTCAAACAAAAGGGTTCAATAATGGAGCACATTGAGGAGTTCCAAAAATTGAACATAAGGGTAAAAGATATTCCAGAGCAGCATAGGATTTATGTGTTCATAGGGTCTTTAAAGGATAATATCCAACATGATGTTCGACTTTGGGAACCTGATTCATTAGAGAAGGCATTCAGGTTAGCAAGAAAAATGGAAAGCAAAATTATGGCAACCAGGAAGCATACCACTCACAACTATAAAGACGGAAGTGCAGTTGCCCCTAGTCTTCCACAACCTATAAGGTTGACACCACAACAATTGGAAGAAAAAAGAGCAAAAGGGCTTTGTTGTAGTTGTGATAGCAAATACACTAAAGGTCATAAGTGTGCTGAGAAGAAATTATTCTACATAGATTGTGAAGAGGAAGAAGAAAAGGAGCAAGAAAGGTCAAAAGAACAGGATATGCTCCAGGAACAAAGCCTAGATGAAGAACAAATAAATCCGACCATATCTTGTAATGCATTGGCGGGAATTACCACTCCTCAAACCATCAAGATAGAAGGACAAATCAAGAAGAAAAAGGTGATAGTGTTGATTGATTCAGGAAGCACCCACAATTTTATTCATTGTAGGGTAGCAAAAGAATTGAATTGCTTCCTATATCCAGCACCAGAGTGTCAAGTGATGATTGCAAATGGAGGAACAATAAATTGCTCTGGAAAGTGCCATAATATCAAGCTATCCATGGGAGAATATGTATTGACTAGCCCAATGCTTTCCATTCCAATGGGAGGTGCTGATGTTGTACTAGGAGTCCAATGGCTACAATCCTTGGGTACAATAGCTTTTAATTTTCAAGAACTTTTCATCAAATTTTCTGTGGAAGGAAAGGAAGTTGAATTAAGGGGTATTGCAAGGAAACCAAGAAAGATAATCAGCTCTAATGGTATGACAAAGCTTCTAAAAAAGGAGCAAAGGGGTGTAATTGCACAATTATGTTCGCTAGATGTTTCCACATTAGAATCATCTATTTCTCCAGATCTCCAAAAAGTCCTGGAAAATCATTCCAAGGTATTTGAGACTCCCAAAGGTCTCCCACCTATGCGTGATCATGATCATGCTATTCATCTGATTCCAGAAAGTGTTCCTCCAAACATCAGGCCGTACAGATATCCCTATGTCCAAAAAAGTGAAATTGAACGTATGGTTGCAGAAATGCTAGAGGCTGGTATAATTCAACCGAGTCAAAGTTCTTTCTCTGCTCCAGTAGTATTGGTGCACAAGAAGGATGGATCATGGCGCATGTGTCCGGATTATAGGGAGCTCAACAAGCTCACTATTAAAGATAAGTTCCCCATTCCTGTCATTGATGAATTACTGGATGAATTGCATGGATCAATTTACTTCACCAAGTTGGATCTTCGTTCAGGATATCATCAAATCAGAATGAAGATTGAAGACATTCCAAAAATGGCATTTAGAACTCATGAGGGTCATTATGAATTTTTGGTCATGCCTTTTGGCCTTACCAATGCACCTTCAACATTTCAAGGTTTGATGAATTCAATTTTCAAACCATTCCTTAGAAAATTTGTGTTAGTATTTTTTGATGATATACTTATCTACAGCAAGTCTTGGAAGGATCATGTTGAACATGTTGACAGGGTGCTACAACTATTGGAAGAGAAACAATTATATGCCAAAAGATCCAAATGTTTCTTTGGAGTCCAGGAGGTGGAATATTTGGGTCATATTGTATCTCATGAAGGAGTTAAGGTAGACCCTACCAAAATTAAAGCCATTAAGGAATGGAAAATCCCCACATCCATAAAGCATTTGCGCGGATTTCTTGGGTTGACAGGGTATTATCGCAAGTTTGTTAAGAATTATGGGAGAATAGCAGCACCTCTAACGACATTATTGAAGAAAGATGCATTTTCATGGACTCCGGAAGCAACAAAGGCCTTTGAACATCTTAAAGAGGCAATGTGCCAAGCACCGGTCTTAGCTACACCGGACTTCACAAAAACCTTTATTGTGGAATGTGATGCTTCAGGAAATGGAATTGGTGCTGTTCTAATGCAAGATGAAAGACCCATTGCTTTTGAAAGTCGTCCAATCAAGGGAAAGTTTCTAAGCAAAGCTATTTATGAGAAGGAAATGTTGGCAATACTCCATGCACTTAAGAAATGGCGACCCTACCTAATGGGAAGACACTTCAAGGTAAAAACGGATCATGATAGCCTTAAATACTTTTTAGAACAAAGATTATCCTCTGAAGAGCAACAAAAGTGGGTCACAAAGATGTTGGGTTATGACTTTGAAATCATCTACAAAAAAGGGAAGCAAAATGTGGTGGCAGATGCACTCTCAAGGAAGGATGAGGATGTGGAAGCATTGTTGTGCGCTATTTCTATCATCCAACCAGATTGGATAAATGAAGCAAGGGAGGAATGGAAGAATGACGAAGAAGTGTGGGCACTTATTCGAAAGCTACAACAAGATTCCAGTACGTTTGATACATTTAGCTGGAAAAATGATTCGTTATGGTACAAAGATCGCTTATACCTCTGTAAGAATTCCCAGCTAAAACAAAAGATTCTTATGGAATTGCACACTTCTCCCTTAGGAGGGCACTCAGGATTTTTAAAAACTTACCACAGGGTTAAGAAGGAATTTTTTTGGGATGACCTTAAATCAAATATTCAAAAGTTTGTGGCAGAATGTTTGGTTTGCAAACAAAATAAAGTTGAAACAATTAAGACACTGGGTCTATTACAACCTTTATCCATTCCAAGCCAACGTTGGGAGGAGGTATCAATGGATTTTATCACAGGTTTACCCAAGTCTGAGGGAAAGAGTGTCATCATGGTGGTAGTTGACAGACTTACCAAGTATGCACACTTTTGTGCATTATCACATCCATTTAAAGCCAGTACAGTTTCTACTGCATTTATGGAAACAATTCAAAAGCTACATGGAAACCCAAAGATTATTGTAAGTGACAGAGATCCCATTTTCACTGGAAATTTTTGGACACAATTATTTTCTTGTCTTGGTACTCAGTTAGCTCATAGCTCATCTTATCATCCTCAATCTGATGGGAAAACTGAGATAGTAAACAAATGTTTGGAAGGATATCTTCGTTGCTTTGTATCTGATAAACAGACACAATGGGTCAAATGGTTGCCTCTGGCTGAATGGTGGTATAACACTTCCTTTCATACAGCAACAAAAATGACCCCATTTATGGCACTTTATGGGTATCAACCACCATCCATCACATCATATTTAAGAGAAAATTCTAAGGTTCAGGCAGTGGAACATCACATCGAACATCAACAACAAGTCCTCCAACTCTTAAAGGATAACCTCGTGTTGGCACATAATAGAATGAAACAACAGGCAGATCAACATCGCAGTGAAAGAAGTTTTGATGTAGGTGATTGGGTATTCCTACGGCTACAACCATATAAGCAAATGTCCCTCAAGCAAGCTAAGAAGGATAATAAATTATCACCAAAGTATTATGGTCCGTACAAGGTGTTGCAAAAGATTGGTACTATGGCATACAAATTGGAGCTTCCTGTAGCTTCTCGATTGCACCCAGTTTTCCATGTTTCATGCTTAAAGAAGGTTATAGGCGACAAGCTCCCAGTTCAAAAAATATTGCCAGAACTTGACGAGGAAGGAAAAATTATATTGGAACCGGAAGCAGTTATAGAAACAAGAACTCGACAGCTACGAAATCGATCAATTTCAGAGTACCTTATCAAGTGGAAGAACTTATCCGCTGAAGATTCCACATGGGAGGATGAGAATTTTATGCAGAAGTATCCTGAACTACTCAAGCGTTGAGGACAACACTTTTTTGAAGGAGAGGGGCATGTTGGGTCCCTATAATACTAGTGATTACCCCATTACTATTGTAGTTATACCCCTTATTTATATTGTTGTGCCCCCATTACCCCCATATTGTTATTAATGTGCCCATAGAATCCCTCTATTGTTATTTTTGTGGCTTTATATTATTATTGTTAGGTCGGCTGGATTATATTGTGACTCCAAAGACTCCTATATATAGAAAGGAGGTTTTGAAATTTGAATCATCCAAGAATTGTTCATTTATGTAATGTAAAGGAGGTTGCCCCTCGAAGAGGCTGAATTCTAAGGCGTTGATCTATCTTTTCCATATTTTCTTGAGCTGGTTTCATAACAATGAATCCAAATCAACTAGACCTCATCTTTGTGGCTCTGTTTCAAAATAAAGTTCTATCCTCATCCGCCTGATCGAGACAATGCTCCCTCAATCTATTCTGAGGCATCTCTTGCCAACTCAACTTGACCCTACTTTTGGTACAGAGCACCCCTTGATTGGCTAGAATGTCTGCCAATTTATTTTCCATCCTTCGCACATGAGTAAAACTCACGGTTCGTAAGCACAGAAGGTGAAACTGAATCCTTTGAAAGACCTGAAGCAGCCTCCAGTGTCTTGATACTTTTTCCGGCTCTGTGCCACAGCAGATTCTCTTGACCGAGTTAATGATTAACTCAGAATCAGCTTCAATTATTATATTTTGGAGATTATCCTGCTTCAGGAATTCTAAACATTGCTCAAGTGCCATTAATTCTGCCATATTGTTTGTAGCTCTTCCCAAATGGCAATGGAAAATAAAAAGGATGCAACCATTTTCATCCTTTAACACCCCTCCAAAACCAGCAATACCTGGGTTGCCTTTTGAGGCCCCAACAATGTTGCATTTTAGAAAACCCTGAGGGGGAGGATGCCAGTAATCTGGCTTATTGTCTAGTTTCATCACCTTCTTATCCATGCCCTGTGGTATAAGCCCCTGCATACCCAACTGAAGAAGTATCTGCATTTAAGCTTCTGAAGGTGGATTCTTTGGGGAAGTTCGCACTAAAATACCTACCGTCTCCTTAAACTGTCTTAAGATCTACTCAATAATGCGTTGGGAGGAACTTTTTTCATTTTTGAAGATTTTGTTGTTCCTTTCTTTCTAGACATTCCATATTATGAAGCTTGGAGTTAAAGCCCAAGCTGAGTGAAGAAATTCATAATCACAGAAGTTTCGTCTCCAGTTATTTAAGGTATTGATAACCCTTCCTTTGTCCTTGTCTTTCTGTTGGAAAAATGTGGCAAAATTATCCCACAACTTGGAGGTGAAAATGCAATTATTGAGAAGGTGCTCCATTGTTTCATCTTGGGCTTCACAGAGCTGGCATCTAGAAGGTCCCAGAACACCCCTTTTCTGAATGTTTTCCCAAGTCAGAATTTTCTTATGATGTACCAGCCACATGAAGAGTTTGATCTTCATCCATCTTTGATGCCTCCATAGGTTCTGCCAAACCCTATCTGCTGCATTGGAATCCAGCTCTAGGATTATGCACTTTGCCTCCTTAAGATTGTAGGTACCTTCATTATTGTTACCCCATCTAAGTAGGTCATGCCCCTCTCAAACTAGAACTTTCCTTTGGTCCAACATTGTCAGAAGTGCATTAGCTTTTGCTTTCAAGGGGCTATCATCCCTGTATTCTATATTCTTCCAGGTTTTCCATTTTCCTTCACTATTGGTTTGATCCCAAAAATCTTTTACCCTAAGCAACCCTTTGGTATCAGTTTCTTTCTTGAGGTCAAAAAATTCCTCTCTTAACAGTGTAGGTTCTTGTTGCCATTTATCCTCCCAAAACAAAGCAAGATCTCCCTCTATGATTTCCTAGAAGTTATTTTTTTGCACTAAGCCTCTATTCTCCTAGGATTTATTCCAGATGTAGGAGCCTTTTATGATGCCAATCATCCTTATGTGCTCATTATCTTGCCAAGTGCTAGCGTACTTTTCTTTCCAAATACTAGCCCAATGAGCCTTTGGATCTTTTACCCAACGCCACCATAATTTTGCCCCTAAGACTTTGCTTAGTACTTTTCGATCATCCAATCCAAGACCTCCATGGTTTTTAGGTTTGCAAATCTTATCCCAGGCTACCAAGGCCTGTTTCTTTCTCTCCTCCCCCTTACCCCAAAGAAAGTCTCTTTGAATGGTTCTAAATTGTTGCAAAACTCCTTTTGGAGTTGGAAGGGCCGAAAGCATGAAGACGGGGATTGATTGAAGTACAAATTTTGTAAGCACCGACCGACCTGCCAAGTTTAATGATCTAATAGTCCATTTCTGGGTTTTATCCTGCATATTAGTAATCATCGGCTGCCAAATTCTCTTGTGCAAAGGTTTATCAGTTAGAGGAACTCCCAAGTATTTGGAAGGAAGGACATCCCTTTGAAAGCCCAAAATTCTGGAGATATTCCTCTGGATAGTGATATTAGTATTAAAGAAAAAAAAATAGATTTGGAGAGATTTACCTCCATACTTGTAGCCATGGCAAAGTCACACAAGATTTGTTTATAAGCTAGTGCTTCTTTGACCATGGGGATACCCTGCAGCATAGTGTCATCAACAAATTGTTGATGGGTCAAAGCTGATGAGTCCTAGAAATGAGTAATTATATGGGCTCACTCAGCCTCCTAATTCGACTTAATCCACCATTCTCATTAGTTTATTGCATCTTTTTTATTATATTTATGCTAATAGAGTGAATTGAGTCAGTCATTATGCCAACAAGTCTAATGTGTGCTTTATGCAGTATTTTTGGTCAATTTTGAGGCAAAATAAAAAGGTTAAATGAGTACTTGGCAGCCAAATTCATGGAAGAACAAGGGGGAGGATTTGTAGGAAGGTGTCCCTTTCATTTATTAGCCCTTACCTCGAATTCTCCATCAAAAACTCGGAGCACAAGGGGCAGCCAAGCAAGTCAAGTAGGATTGTTGTTAACTGCAAGTTTTGGCAGCCGAGTCCCTAATGTTTAGGAGGACTGTTGGGGCCCTCAATTTGTATAAATAAGAAGGCTGAGGGCCTCATTTGGAGTTAGCTAGTTTCTAGTTCGATTTTAGTCAGTTAGTCAAATGTTAGTTAGATTTTAGTCAGTAGGTTAGCTCTGCATTTCAACACATTTTCATGCTTTTTCTTGTGGACAGTTTTTGGGATGTAACTATTGTTTCTTGCTCAATAAAGATGAATTCATCTTTGCACCAGCTCTAATCTATCTTAGGAGGTTGTAGCTCTTGGGGTTGGGCCCAACCCAAGTGCCCAGTACCTCCTTTGTGTACTTTTATGTGTCTTTGCTACATAGAATAAAATTTGTTATTTAGGTTAAAATCTTGCTTTGTTACTTAGGTTGCTTTTGATGATTAAAAATAGCTTTCCATATTTCAAGTGATTTAACAAGTTGGAAACAGAAAATATCTTCAAAAAAGGCCATCAAGCAACTCTTGATCTCACCTCTCCCTCCTTGGGACCATGAGCTGAGACCAAGGTGTCCTTGCTGCCATAAAAACATTGTTCTTGCTTCTTCATGCAATTTCTAGTGTTAGATTCTTAGTTGCAAAAGTTAGTACCACTTGTGATTACATGCTTAGATCCATTCTTGATTGGTTTCCATAGTTGTTTTATATGATTTGCTGCCAATAAACTTATGTTCATCATGCTTCTGGTTTCTAGGTCAAATTAGGTTAAAGTAGCTAGATCTTTGGTTTTCTTAGTCTTTGTTTGATTAGTTTTGAAAAATAACGTGCGGAGCACCTGTGAAACCTCCTCTCCTACCCTTACCCCATCAATGAAACCTACTTCATCCTCTAACTCAGATTCTTGCCTCTCATTTGCCACGTTTTTTCACTATTCCCTAGTTCCTACATTCTTGCACAACATTGCTTCTCTTATCTTCAAACCAACCCAATCGCCTTAACCACTCTTCATCCTCATTCACCAAGTCCTAGACCTCCTCACACCCTTATCTCACCTCCATACCCACTTCTCCACCTTTTTTTCCACCATCAGCCATTCAAAATTCCCTTTCAGAACATCCTGTAGAAGCTACGGTACATCCTGTAGAACCCCTGCAGACTTCCTGTAGAAGCTCACGAAAGCGGTTTCTTGAGATCCGAACACTGTGAAACTCTCTGGAAGGGTGTTAGGGACCCCTTAGGTCCTCTTCTCACCCTCCCAACCTCCTGCAAGCGCCCTCGCCATTTCCTTTCTTCAACAACCTCTGTACAGTCAAAAACAGTTAAAGCACATGCATAATAATTTTGCCAAATTACTCAAAAATACAAAAATATGTTTTTCTTCCATATTTTCCTTAATAAGTAGCTTAGTCACATGCATTTTACCTTTCCAAGAGTCAATGGCATCCATTTCAGTAGCTTTCATCTCTTTTCTTGCACCAGTAGGATTAATGGGTAAAAATAGGGTTTGCTAGGGTTTTCTTTTCCTTTCAGCTTTCAAATTATTTCTGCAAGTAGACTAGCCTCTTTTGAGTTAGCTTTCATCCATCACAATTAAAAGATTCTTCTAAGAGCTCATAGAAGTTGGCTTAAGCTCCTAGCGGACTTGTGCCAGCTGATCAATTGACAGCCGCGGCAAGAGCTAGTACTTGTGCATATAGCACCGTCGCTTCCAAGTTTGTTACAAACTACCGGGTTGATAAAAGTAAAGAAGGGAGTCACAGGAGTTGTAGCATTATTGTTGCAATACTGGGGCCCACCAAAAGCCCGTCTAGTCTTAGAGAGTTGGAGACCCTTGATGTTACCCACTTCTTTTGCATGCTTGATAAACCGACCAGGTCCTTCCATCATGAGGATAAAGAGAAAGGGAGAGAGCGGATCTCCCTGCTTGAGGCCTCTTGAAGGATTAAAAGTCTTGGAAGGAGAACCATTAACCAAAATTGAAAATCTAGAAGAAGTTACCAGGGCCATAACCCATCTTACCCAATTATGGTCAAATCCAAAGTCTAGAAGGACCTTCCTAATATAGGTCCAGTTCAACTTATCATAAGCTTTGGCTAGGTCCAATTGCATAATCATTCCCGCCTTCTTATTGATTAACAATGAATGCACCACCTCATGCGCTTGAATGATGCTATTGAGAATTTGTCTACCCTCCACATAACCTGATTGCTTCACAGAAACTAGAGTAGGAAGAAGGGGTTTGAGTCTATTGGCAATAACTTTGGATATTATCTTGTACACCACATTGCATAAAGCTATGGGTCTAAACCTGTCTAGAGTCTAAGCATTGTCCTGTTTGGGGATCAAGAAGATGAAGGAAGTATTGAGCACCCTCAAAATGGTTCGATTCATGCTGGAGTCCTCCACTACATTCAGAATATCTTGTTTAACAATGTTCTAGCAAGCTTTAAAGATATCCACATTGAAACCATCAGGGCCTGGCGCTTTACCATTTTGCATTCCTTTGATGACCTCACTAACCTCCTCTTCAGTCACTGGCCTATTGAGATTGAAATTATCCTCTCTCATTACTAGCCTAGGTATATGCCTTGTTAAGTCCCTGATAAAATGAGCTCTATCTGAAATGGTCTCTTCTGCTATACCTCGAAAGTGCTGAACTAACACAGTTTCTATATCTTCATGGGTATTGAGTAGCTGACCTCCTGTGTCCTTGATCAAAGAGATCCTATTATGAGATCTGTTCGCCATGGTGGATCTGTGGAAAAATCTAGTGTTTCGCTCCCCTTATTTTAGCCATTGAACTCTAGATTTTTGTCTCCAAAATATTTCCTCTTGTTTACATAAGTTCTCCTAGTCTTGATGATGTTTGGTGACTTGATCATTTCTAACTCTATCAAAGCCATCCGTGATAAGGGTTTGATTGAGTTCCTACATTTTATCTTCAACAACTTTTTTTGCTTCAAAAATATTGCCAAATTCATTCTTGTTCCAATCTTTGAGTTCGAGCTTTATGTGTTTGAGTATTTTGTGTAGCAGAAACATTATTGTACCCTGAATATGCAAATATTTTGTCCACCATTTTGCAATGTTGCTGATAAAATCTGGGTGGATGAGCCAAATATTCTCAAATCTAAAAGGTCTGTTCTTTGGGGTTCCAATGCCATGAACCTCAAGTTGTACAAGCCAATGGTTTGAGCCTCCAAAGGGGATAATTCTCACTATCATTTCCTTGTCGGTGAGTATAAGGTCCTCTGAGATTATGAATCTGTCTAACTTTGAGGCTACTTGAGACTCTCCGCCTCTCTTATTATTCCATGTAAAGAGGCCATTACTCACATCAGTGTCAACTAGCTTCATATTGTCTATAAAAGTTTGAAATGCTATAGAGTCTTTGTTTAAAGTTCTGGTTCCCCCTTTTTTCTCCGAAAGTGATTTGATCATGTTGAAGTCCCCACCCATGATCCATGGTACTCCTGCATGTCTATCTCTTAGTTCCACAAGAGAATCTAGAAACCTGAGTTTATCATCTGGTCTTTGGGGGCCATAAACATTTGTAACCAGATAAGTCTCCCTATCTCCCACAAGCTGAATAACCACTGATAAATAATTCCTAGATGCCTCAGCATCTATTATGCCAATCTTTTGGGGGTTCCAAAGAGTGAGTATGCCTCCTGCTGTTTTATTTTCTTTGACTTCTAGAAACTCATATTTATTGAGCCATTTGTTGTGTATTTCTTTTATTTTTCGAATGGAACATTTAGTTTCCTGGATAAAGATCATATCTGGAGCTTGTTGTTTCATTCTATTGCTAAGTATTCTTTGTATTCTTTTGCTACCTAGACCTCTGATATTCCAAGATGTGAACTTCATTATGAAAGATTTGTAAAGGAGTAGTTGGTTAGGTCTTTCAGCTTACCTAAATATATCATTAGCTTTCCACATTCCATCAATAACTCATTCTGCTTTTTTCTGCCTCTTTTCTTTCCTATATTTCTAGGAGCTAATTCTGGTGTGGTTTTCATAGTTTTCAAGCCTTCGTTGCCTTGCCTTTCGTTTTTTCTTTTCCTTTCCATCCCTTTAGCTTGAGTTTTCCACAGGAACAGTTGTTGTACACTGTTGAACTCTTATTGAGGTAGTGAGTCTACCCCTCCCATGGTCCCCTGTTTCAAGAACCCTTCCAGATCTAAGTGTTCTCTATAAAGAATATCATGCAGTTCATGATCCTCCATTTCCATCTCACTCTGGGTCATTTCTTGGTCCATTTCCAGTTCTCCATCACTTAGCATAGTATCTTTCTGTTTATTAATATCCTGTGTTTGCCCACTATTTTCTTCTTTCTCCTTCTCCCCTAGGCTGCCTTCCATTACTTGATCTACCTTTGTTATTTGTTCCTCTTCTTCTAGTACTTGGAACCTGTTTAGACTGGCCTGTTGCCCTTTTGTTTGATGTTTCTTTGGTCCCCTTTTTCCCCCTTTTCCTCTATATCCCACTTTGTGAAAGTTTTCAGTGTCTTTCACTGTGGTAGCTTTACTTTTGTTCTCTATTTTACTGAGAGGGTAGTCTCTAAATAGGTGCCCATGCTCATGGCACCTGCAACATCTGAAAGGAATATGTTCATAATCTACTATTTGCACCCATTCTTCATCAAAAACCTCCAGGATGACCTCATCCAGTAGAGCTCCAGAGAGATCCATCCCCACACACATTCATGTGAAGGAAGTATATTTTCCCCTTCTAGTGGCCTCAGATGCTTTGACAAAACACCCTAATTTGTTTCCTATGGCAGATAATGATTCAGTTTGCTAGTAATCAAGAGGTAGGGAATAGAGTCTTACCCAGACCGAGACCGAAGTGAAAGTCTCATGCTCCAGGAAAAAATTCATCATCTAAGGCCGCATGTAGAGGCCTGCAGCTGCATAGAAGTAGGGCCCTCCTTCAAACACCTTGTCTTTGTCCTCAATATTTGTAAAGACCACAGTGAAGAAACCCTTTGACCCAAGATGTAGGTCTATGCCTCCTTTTGGCTGCCAGTGGTATTTAATCCATGCTTGTAGTGCCTTTTCTGTGGGCCATAATCCCATGAATTTACAAATGATAGCATAGGTCCGCATGTGGTCCCTGTGCGGCTGCAGAGCGAGATCATTTAAAACTACTCTGGGTGTGACCTTTACCTTGGGTTTACATGGCCCCTTTTGTGTTTTGTTTTCTGCTTCCTGTTTCTTGTCTTCTTCTTCATTTTCTTTTGTCCTGTTGTCCTCCCTTGTTTTGGTTAAATCATGTTCGTCTTCAATGTTCCTTTTCCCTTCTCTTGAAGGACCTCCTCCAGTTTCTATCAGTTTCTTACCTCGGCTGGCCATAGCCTGACTGTAGGAGGGAGTGGAGCTCCCCCCTTTGTGCCCCTCCATGGAGTTCAATGCTTGCAGAAGCTTCATCCTCCAAACTAGCTCTTCATCCTCCAAACTATGGCTCTCTGGAGAAAAGTCCTTCAAAAAAAATTATGCATTAATCATAATAGAAGAATAACTCATATTAACATATCAAGATACCAACCAAGTTAGGGACTTCCATGTACCACCTGACCATACATTGGGCTGAACTGAATCTCTCATTTAGGTAATCATCCTTGCACCATATTCTAAGCATGAATGTGGGATCTCATGGAATAAACCAAAACAAACCAAACCAGGGCTTCCAGAGGCCAAACCACCTCAACCCTCAACCAATGATTCCATCTCAGGGTCGCACATCACTAACACAAACCAGATCGATCCCTACCCAAGTTGTCTAGGGCTCCAGGAATTAGTAACTTAACCCACAACCTTCAAGGGCTCCAGAGAATTTTCCCAACCCGGCTCCAGCCACTAGTAACTCAACCCACCAAGGGCTTCAGAGAATTTGTCCCATCCTAGGCTCTAGGACTAGTAACTCAACCCAAGTTATTCCAGGGCTTCCAAAGCATTTGTTCCAACCCATAACCATAAGGAATTATGAGCAACAATCAGAAAACAATCAAGTGGAAAACCCAAAAACACCATGGCTATCTAAAAAATAGTAAGGAAAGGCTAAAACCACTGTCAATCTAGGCAATTCTTCATGTCAATGATAGAATCTAACCAGAAAACCACATGCATAATGCATCCATAAATCAACAAGGAAAAAACAATTCTAACCTGTTACACAAAGTAATTCAATTGTTGATGTTGATCCATTTGTTCCCTTGTGCTTTCCTTCTTTCCTTTGCCTTCTTTCTCTAGATCCAATGTAAAAACTAGAATACTCCAAGCATTCTCAAACAATGCTCGAAGTGTGCAAGAGTACGAGAGAATGAGAGAATAGATGAGAGCTCCAAAGTTAGACTGGAAAAAGCTATGAAATGATCCTCATAAGCCTTTTTATTATTGAGGCCTCTATTTTTTTCATTTTCCCTCCAATTTCCCTCACATGCAAATCTCTCACTCTTCACCTCCCTTTTATCCTATTTTCCTTTATTTCATAAATAAAATTCCAATTAATGCCACTTTTTCTTTGTCAATGCCTTTCTCAATTTCCATAGCCATAGATTAATCACTAGTGATACCCATCACTATGTTTTTCCCAACAGTAAACTTGGAATACTTGTCCCGTGACCTTGGTATTATTTTTATTTACATATGAAATCAACCAGGGGTCGTTATAGGTTGCAAAAAACCACCTAGATGCTTGCATTTATCTTTCACCTGCTCACAATCCAAGTACCTTCAAACAAACTCATCCACTTCTTTCTATAAATTTGGCCAATAGTAGAACTTCTTGATAGTTGTTAAAGTATTCTAGTATCCTAGGTGGCATGAATATGTCTTGACATGAAACTCCTTCAAAATGAGCTTCTTCAATTCACTACTATCTAACACATAAATCTTACTCCTGAACCTAACCAATCCGTCTACTATGAGGTGATACTCCTCATCCTTATCACCTTCACCCTATTGATGCAATATTTGTTTTAGCAGTTGGTACCTCTCGTCATGCTACCCTGCATATAGGATCTGCTCCTGCAAATCTGTCCCATAAGAGCTCATAGCTCAAATATGATTTACTTGCACTCTCCTACTGAGAGAATCTGCAACCTTGTTCTCCTTACCCTTCATGTATTGGATCTCAAAGTAAAACTCACTAAGGGTATCCAACTATCTAGATTACCTAGCATTTAGATTGGGTTTGTCAAACAAGTACCTCAGTCCACTATGATCACTCATCGAAACAAACCTACTGTCAAGTAGATAATGTCTTCATACCTTCAATGCATGAATGATGGCTACCAACTCAATATCACGAGTCACATAGTTCTACTCGTGCTCATTCAACTTCCTTTATTCAAATCAAAACACATTCCCTTCTTGCATGAGGACTCCACCAAGTCCTTCCTTTCAAGCATCTGTACAAACTATAAACTCCTTATTAGGATCCACAATCTTCAGAATTGCAGTATTTGTAAGCAACTTCTTCAATTGCTAAAAATTAGTTGCACACTCTTCAGTCCATTTAAACTCATTCCCTTTCCTTTGCAAAGATGTAATAAGATAACCAATCTTAGGGAAGTTTCTAATGAACCGCATGTAATAACATGTTAGTTACATGAATGATCTTACATCATCCACAGTCCTTGAAGCTAGCCACTCCATTATATCTTTAATATTTTGTAGGTCCACTACTATCCCTTCCTTGGAAACAACATGTCCAAAGTAATGAATATGAGTTTAATAGAAACTGAACTTGCTGAGCTTGGCATAGAATTGATTCTCTCTCATCAATCTCAACATCATTGCTAGGTGCTCTGTGTGCTCCTCCTCATTCTTTGAATATACCAATATATAATCAACAAATATTATCACAAACTTATCTAGATAAGGGCACAACAAGCTATTCATCAAACACATGAAGGCAACTGGAGCATTGGTAATACCAAAAGGAACCACCACGAACTCATAGTGCCCATACCTTGTACAGAATGAAGTCTTGTAGATGTCTTCTTCTTTGATGCGCACCTGGTGATATCTTGATCTTAGATCAAATCTTCGAAAACATTGTAGCTCCCTTATTCAACTACCTATAATCAATGCACAATCTAAGTGCCATCAAAGAAGAAGACATCTACAAGAATGCTCGAAGTTAATGAAAAAATATAAAGGGGTATAAGCAATGTTAATGAGAAAATGGATACCTACAATATCTAGTGAAAGTAAGGGTTTTTTAAATTGGGAAGGTGTATTGGGTTATTGGTAGGGGGTTAAATAATGTGATTTTTAGAGGTATTTTCCAATAGGTAGTAAAATTAGGGGTATTTTTTAGTGTGCCGCGAACGTATGTTATATGTCAAAGGTTCATTGAGTGAAGCCCCCGCATGCATGATTTACAGTGTCTTAAATGTTGTGCTACTCCTAGTACCAATTGAATAGAAAATTCCACCTCCCTATGATGCGACATCTTTGGAATGTCTAAAGGAAAGAGATCATAAAACTACTGTAAGATAGGATACCTCTTCAGGACTTCATCATCCTCATCCTCTTTCTCTTTATCACTAGAAATATGAATTGCAAACAATACACATCCCTTCTTGCGACTACACTTTGCCTGCATTTCCTGATGTAGGATTCTTCTTTCCTTGAAATATTCTCTTTTCCCCATCATCATCTAGGCACTCAATGGCCTTTTCATAGTAGCCAACCTTGGTCGTATGAGTGAACAACCAATCCATGCCCAAAAGCATGTTATATGATCCCAAAGGAAGCACATTTATATGTGTTGATGCAGGCATGCCATTAATCTCAATTGCACAAGATCTCACCCCATGATCAACTCTTCTCTTGGTCCCTGTAACCAACTGCACTAACCAATGTTTTGTATGGACTTCCTTATTCAACTGATGATCCACTAGGTTAGGACTAATATAGCTATAATTCGATCCAAGATTAATCAAAATAGAAACAAATTGATCACAAAGATTAACTTCCATCTCAATAATAGATGCTTGATGATCTGCCTACCTTTTATCCACTACTGCATAAATCTGGGGAATACTCTGGCCTACATATCCAACTATCTATGCCTCCTCAGCGCTATAAATCTAAGGCCTTCCACCTTGATGTGATGGAAAATCCCTTGGATGATGTTCCACCACAAGTCCAATGCCTCAAAGGTTTCCTTTTGTCACCTTTATTATATTGCTCCTCAGGCTAAGAACCATGACCTTTCTCAGCTTCATTAAACTTCTTCTGACGACCCACATTTTCCTTGTCACCTGCATCTTGAGGTATTCCTCGAAACTTAAGCCATTTTCCTTTAGTCTTCTCATTACCTTTCTTGTCCCACTTAAACTCGGACTTGTGCTTTAACTGTTCATAACAATGCTTCAACTTTCCAATGACTTCCTCCAATGACCGAGGCTTATCATATTCAATCCAATATTTAAATGCTAATGGGGATCTACTGATGAACCTTTGGACCTTTGCCTTCTCATCCTTGAGGCAGGGCATGTACCTCAACAACTCCAAAAACTTGGTTGTATATTCCTCATCTATCATGGAACCCATCTTAAGCTCATAAATATCCTTGGCATTTCCATGATAATATCTCTCAAAAATGTACTTGTTCTTGAAGAGTATTTCAAACTCAACCCAAATCAGCTCCTCTTATTCGATGTCTATGATATACTTAACATCTTCCCACTAGATATCTACTTTTCCCTTGAAACTAAAGGTAGTTATCTTGGCTTTCATATTCTCTAAGTAATCATGCAATCTAAAGAATTTCTTCATCCCAAGCATTCATGCTTCTGGATCTTTTAATTTCTTCACTTCCACATCAAGGGTAGGAGGCTTGGCTTTCTTGAACTCTTATAGAAAATACCCCCTCTCACTCCTTCTGTAAGGATGTTGACTATAATGGTGATGACATCACTCAGAATTGGATCTAGAATAAAACCCATGAGTGCTAGCCCTCTTGTCAGGTGTATCCAAGGATTTCCTCCTCTCATTGTATCATCTTTGTCCATCTTATACCCTTCATGAGACCTACTTCCATCTGCACTATTTGTCTTTTACTTCTTTCCATTACTTATCCCTAGCTGTCCTTACTTCTACAAATCTGAAAGGCTCTAAAGAATCACTGCATCAACCTGAGATCGCTTTTCCTGAGCTTTGGCAATCCTTTCATGTGCCTCAATCAACCGCTCATTATCTGCCTTGCAACTCACAATTTATTCCTTCAAACATCTAAATGTGTTTACCAAACTAGGAGAATATCCCTCTCCCTACTACTCAACTAATTTCTCCCGTCATATCAATGACTCTTTAGACATGTACGAAAATTTGTATGAACTGTACTCAACTATTTTGTTCTTCATATTTTGTCCCTCTATTTCCTTCAATATGTGATTGTTAGCTATGTAAAAACATAATAAAACAATACCTAAAGGTATCTTAGGGGAGGTCATTGCATTTGTATGGGCTAGTATAGATTATCATGATACAACATCGTATGCATACCAACTCATACATGGATATCATAACCATAACAATAAATAATCAACATGCATGCATGATAAACACATAGACAATTGACATGCTTTCATAACAATCTACCTTGACCCCAAGTTCCAGTGCTACAAAATTAGTTTTATACCACCCTATAACCACCTCATCCCATATTTACACACCTTTACAAGCTCTCCAAGTAAACGTTAGTTGAGAGTTACTCTGACGTGATCCAACATCAATTTCCAGTTATGGAAGTGGGGTCTACTAACCAGAAACTTACTGAAGCCTCTCATGGACACCATATCACCTAGGTGTCAGTCAACAACCACTAATGATCATACCGTGAGCTATAACTTCCTTCTAACCAAGCTCACAATATAGCCGCATGCATAAGCCGCTGTGAGTGTGGCTGGAAGGCTCCAGTCGCACGCACAAGCCTTCCTCCTTGTGGTTGCAGCTGGAATATCCTAGTTCCATGCCTGTGGTTGTGAAATCAGTGACACTTTTTCATGGCTAACCTACATGCCACTACCTAGAACAACCCAGAATATTCCAGAATCAAGTCTAATATAATGACAAGCCTAAATGATAAGTACTAAGGTTAGATCTTTCTCAGAAATTTCCAAACACATTGTCAAACACATGATAAACATAGTAACTAAGGTCATGAATACATATATGTTCAATGTCTCGTAACCTTAATCAAGGAATCACTAAGAAGACTCAATTCCCACTGAAACCAATTGCAACAACACTTGTTAGCCCATGCATTCACATAATCATTCAATAACTAACCAATTAATGAATAAGATCCATAACAAGAGCACATCATTTAACCATGCCTATAACCAACATCTAACCAAGATAAATCCATGACAAATGAGTGATTAAATCAACGCAATAACCAATACATGTGCTCATTGATCACAATAAGAAAATATCTCATATTAACATATGCAAATTCCAACCAAATGAGGGACTTCCCTATACCACCCGACCATAGATTGGGTTGAACCAAATCTCTCTTTCATTCAATCAACCCTATGCCATATTCCAAGCATGAAAGTCAGATCATATGGGTTAAACAAAAATAAAACCAACCAACGTTTCCAGAGGCCAAACCACCTCAACCTTCAACCACAGCGATTTCACTAGTAAAGTGATCCAGAAATCACTAAATCAACACAAGTTTGGATGCCTCCAACTTTCTTCACCATAACTAGAGGAATTTTCTTTTCTCCACCCATTCGTCAAGAATTCCATGAGAAAGAGCATATCCACCCTTGACCCTTGGGAATTTCCCAAGACCATCTCACTAGGATCCAAAGTCTACTAGTCATCCAAAGCTTAAACGAAAACAAGGCACCCACAACACCATGGCTATTTAGGAAATGGAAAGGCAAGGCTAAAAGCACTGTCAATCTAGGCAAGTCCCATGCCAATGATAGCAAATGAACCAAACAACTAAATGCGTGTACCATGCATTCAAATCTCATCAATGAAATCACACATGCAACCTATTACCTGCAATGTACTCTTGTTGTAGTTGTTGTTCCAAGATTTCCTTGCTTGCTGACTTGTCCAAGTGCTTGCTCTTCCTTCTCTTAGAGCTCTCTTTCTAAAAGTGATCCTAAGTTAGAACTCACAAAAAACTTTGAATTGTTTCTCTGATGCCTTTTTATTATTGATGTATAGTCTCTTCCTTTCTTTTTTTCTTTTCTTTCATTTTCCTCTAATTTCCCTTGCATGTATACTTGTGTCTCTTCATCTTCATTTTTTCCTATTTTCTTTTATTTCTTATATTAAATTGTCATTTATTGCCTCTTACCTTTTCCAATTTTGTAATCATTAATAAACCACAAGTAATGCTTACTATAATGTTTTTCCTTCCATTTAATTTAGAATACGTGTCTCGTGACTTTAATTTTATTTTATTTACATAAAAAATCACCCGAAAATTTTATAATAATATTATACCCTATAATACAACTTTCACAAATATTAATAATCAGCCCACTCACCACTTGCGCTGACCATACAATGCCTACTCCAAAACAAGTACCACAAAAACTCAAAAAACGGGATAGAACTTTGACTTCATTACCATTATAACGCTCTCTCTATTCGACAATGACTTCGGTCATCTATCCACTTATTCATCATTCTCCGAGGAAATGTGGGGAAAATTAAAATGTATTGAAATATGAAATTAAGAAAAAGGGAGAGGAGTCATCAAAATGATGAATATTTTTCAAAGAATCGCATGAATTTGGTATCGACTTATATATCCTATTTTTTTTCCCTAGTGGAGATTGAGGTTTTTCATATATTTTAAATATTTGGGTGTAATTGAATGATAATTATTATAATAAATAATTCAGTGAATTGGTATTAACCGTATTTTTTCCTCATAGATATTTTCATAATTTTCAAGTTTGTGAATGGAATGTAATCTAACTATAATTTTAATAATTCAGTAGAATTGAGTAAGTTTTAAAATAGCCCATTAAATTAATTCACTTTATTATAGGGTGATTATTAGAAAATATATTAATTTATTTAATTAGTTGTTTTTATAATTAGTTTTTAAGTATAATAATATATATAAAAAAAAAATTGATAATGAATGAAAAGTAGTTTATGAGTTTTTAGATAAATAATAATTGAGTGTGTTATTAAAACATTTTCAAATAAAGTTATATGTTCAATTCCTATGTTTTATTTAGGTGTTAACTTTAGACATAACCATAATCTACTCTCATTAATACTCAATTTACCAAATAAATAAATATTTAGTTTCTATTTAATAAACATCATAATTAATTTATACTTCACTTTATTATTGCATTATCAACCCATATCACATCTATGTTATTTTAAAATATTAATTTATATTATATATTTATTGTTTTATACTCACATTAATTTCACATTAGTTAAAAGATGTGGTTTACGGGAAACTCTCTTATTCATACTATTTATATTAATGCTGAAGTAATATTTTATTATTATTAATATAATGGTAAATTAATTTTTTTGTTTTTTTTTTAAATATATAAATTTATGTATAAAAATATATATTTTAAAAAATAAATTAAATATTTCAAAATATGTAATATATTATATATTTTTTTATATTTATTATATTATATATAATATATTTTAGATTTTTATATTTATATTAAATATTTTTTATAGATGAAAAGAAGTAATATTTTCTGAAGAAATTTTGTAATAGTTTCTCATATTATGTATTTTTATAAGACTAGAGGATTTAAAAAAATTCATGAGTGTTAATTTTGGAAACTCAATGGAAATTACTAGCAAGCTAACTCCACTAAAGAAAACAAGAAATGCTAGCTTCAAGATCCACGTTGGACTCTAAAACAAAAAATGACTATTTGCGAAAAGTCACTAACAAGAAGTTATCTCTAAAACCAGAGATCTAGATATTCTTCAATAGGGTTACTCTACAAGAAGGAACATTTAACATGAAGGAAGCCTACTATCTAGAATATAGAATGGCAAAACTTCCAAAAGAAGACATATGGACCAACATATGAACCCAACATCTTTGGCCCAAAGTCTCCACCTTCCTCTAGATTTTAGCTATAAATCAAACTTTAACTAAGATAAATTGGTCAAAAGAGGATTTCGTGGTCCTTTCATTCACTAAATGTGTAAGGATAATACTAAATGTGTTTAGCACCTCTTTAATCTTTGTTCCTTAATGGATCAATTGTTGTTTAAGACATCCACCATCATGCACCATTTTGATTGAAAGTGAACAACAGCCTTATCTATTTTGAATTCTTAAAGGTCATAGATATACAATAATCCCATTCTCAATTGAGTTTGGATTTTTCACCAGGTTTCTTCCTCTAAGAAACATGGAAATAAATAAATAGGTGCATATTCCATAGTAAAATCCGAAGTCAGTAGCACATGAGTGCACGGCTCAGCGGTCGGGGCAGTCAGCTAACTCGCACCCCGCCCGCATTCGATCCTCCATTGTGTTGTTGCACTGCAGCCTATGTTGTTCCATTGCGAATGCATTCCGGTTGATGTGACGGATTGGATGTGACTGTTGTTAGCTTGACTGATATGTATATATGTACAAAAAAGAGGGCCCAATATCGCTTCTTCTAGGAACTAGCCCCTCCCTTTTTTTAAAAATCTGAAGTCAGTAGACTACTTATAGTAAAATTTAACAAAATGTTTCAGAAATAATTATTTCACATAACTAGTCAAATCAAGATTGGAAAGCAACAAATAATGAAGCCAACACTCTTAAACTTTGGAATCTAGTGCTAGGTCAACTCCCTCCTACCTCCCATCGCCCCCCCTCCCCTCTAAGGCATACCATTAGCATGGAAGCCTCACTCAACTAGATTCACAAACCTAAATTTTGATGGGGCTACCTAAGATAATCCTAGATCTGTAGGATTTGGTGGGGTCTGCCATAATTATCATGGAGACATTCTACACCTATTTTATGGCACTTGTGGATGTAGTAGATAATAATGCGGTGAAGCTCCTTACTTTAGAATTTAGACTCCAATTAGAATTTTCCATGAACCTTCACTCTTCAATAGTTGAAGGGAGCTCCATGCTAATTATTAGAATGATCCACAATATTCCTAATGGAACTCATCTTCTAGAAATTTCTACTAGTTGGAGATTGGAAGCTAGTTTCTCTAAAGTGGCAATTTTTATATCTAGTTTTCAAGGTATCCTCCCTACTCACATAAAAATATCTGAAAATAAGTTAGTAAACAAACTAGTCAATGAAGGTTATCAATTACACAAATCCTTTAGTAATATCTTGGGAAGACCTCTCAATCTCTTCTCTTAAAGATGAACCAAATCAAGCAAATGGAGATCAAACCCTAGATCGAGTGGGAAGGGGAGTGAAACATGGTGGGCGACATGCTTGACATTTGATTCCAACACTAATGTGAGGGTACATGCCAAGTATGCCACCTTAAACCTCTTAATGATATCACATGGAGACAAACCTCCACCATAAGCAATGATCAGAGGTGGCTCTTTGCTGTGTAGCCTTGGCCTTCTCCATGCTATGAAATTTAGTATATCTTCATTCCAATCTACTTTTATGACTTCTCGGTGTATTTTTAATCTTTGCGTACTAGGCCTTGTCATGATGTTATTTCTTATTAGGTTTTCTTCGACGATAAGGTCTCTCAGCTCTACTATTTTGGTTTCCTCTAGTCTTGGTTATTTCCTTTTTGTTCTTCCTACCATTTATGACACAATTGTCTATAACTTAGTAGCCTTCTCTCTGTGCTAGTGTTTAATTTTTTTCCCCTTTCTCCCTAGCAAGTCACTCATCATATTTGAACCATAGTGGGAGAATTAATTCTTTCTTATCTAGTTCTCTCATCTCCTACCGTGGTGCTCTTCTCAATATCCAAAATCTTAACCTTATCATCCCTTTTTCTTCCCCTTCCCTCAATTAGTCTGGTTCATTTTCCTGAGCCCTCATTATGCCAAGGCGATGCACTAGAAGTCATAGAGGGGTGGCTTAATATTACGATTAGTTAAGTATGATATTTTGTTAAGGTGCCAAATCATAATCCAGTTAGTTTCATGTTAAGACTCCACCTTCATTACAAGTAGAAATAGAGAAGGAAGAGATAAACATCAGATTTAATCATATCTATCTACTAGACATGTGTAGTGGGAGAAGTGGTTACCTGCGTCCCTCATATAGGGAATTCCCAAGGTAGACATAACTAATATATCCAAATGATTTACCTCTACTACCAAATGGGTAGAGCTCTACTACACTGCAACAAAGTAAAGGAGGTGATTCTGCTAATGTTGGAAAAAATTCATGTGGCAATGAAATCCACACACCTTTGTATGTGTTGTATTGAAGCTCATCTAGCCCTCACTCTAGACAGAGAGACTCTCTAGAGAAAGGCAAGGGTCACATTGAAATGGTCCCCTTTGTATCTTCTCCTTCAATATGATCCGTTGATTTTTATTTTGGTTTAATCTCGGGATGTTATGTCAATTTGTCTGCTATAGATTGTAAAACAATTAACAAAAGTCTCAGTTCCAAACTTTCAATACATATTGATGGTTTTTTGAAAAGGCCACATATAAGGTTTTTGGAAAATTTAATGCTTTTCCATTGGTCACGTTTCCTAATAGAAAACTAGAAAAAACCAAAATTACTTCTCTTACATTTTTATTTATTATCAGTAAAAATTTAAGTAACAAAAAGATGGAATACTCTCTTTTCTTTACACTTATCTCTTACATTTTAATTTATTATCAATAGAAATTTAATTTAAAAAAAATTCTCTTATATAATTTCCACCAAAAAAACCTTGCTTAAAAAAAAAAAAAATACTCTCTTTTCTCTACACTTATCTTTAACCAACATTTTTTTACTAAACCTAAACATAATTTTCATGACATATAAAGTGATGTTATCACCACCTAACTATAGTAAGCATACTCATCAACTCACTATCCAATATGAAATAATATTTCCATCCACTTAACCAATGCATGATAATCAATACATGATAGTGTACGAAGACCCTGTCCAATGTGAGATAATGCTATTGTCCATCTCAACCAATATATAATAGTGCATGAAAATCAGATCATTATGTCATTGAAAATTTAAATATCTTTAATTATACTTATGAAAACTATTACCTTAGTATATAAAATACATAATCTATACCATTCCCAAATCATAACATTTTTCAATAAAACTTTCCCATATAATTATTGTCCATCCCATTGGTGTGTTATCCAATTGAGGCATCCAAAAAAAATTAAAAAACACAAACAGCTTTGTACAATATCTATTTTATCGCATGACACCAGCTCACCTTCTTCGAAACCTCTATCAACGTGGCACAAATCATCTCGCACATAAAGGCGTTACCACCACAATCAACATGGCACAAATCATCTCGGACATAAAGGCGTTACGGCCCCGAACATTGCCTTATAGTAAAGAGCATAAATGTTGCTCAAACTTAATGGTAATTATAATTATTCAAAATACTTCTTAGAAAAATAATTCATATAAAAATTAAATTAATTTAAAATTTTCTAATTAAATAAATAATATTAATAAATAAATTTTAAAATAGGATTCCAAATAGTTTTTATTTAGTTAAGAGTTAGTATTTATTGGAGGTAAACAAATTAATTTATTTTTGAGACTTTAGGTATCTTATAGGACTAAAGTTGCAAGGCCCTTTTCTTTTCAATATTCCTTTGTAATTTGGTTGGAAATAAGATTTTTAATATGGAGAAAGAGTGGAGTAATAGCAATATCTAGTTGAACAAGTTGGACACCATTGGCATACATTTCATAAACAATTTTTTTGATCTTACAAAGTTAGACTCATAAGCTATTGTGCCTTTTTTTCCAAGGATAACTACCTTCAACCCTACTTTTCAATAGCTATAAAAAAAGTTGCATATAACACCATATAAATATTTAAGGCTCATAATTTACATAAAAGGTAAAGTAACTAGCATGAAAAACAAATGACCATCAGCAATTTTCCATTTAACAGGTAAGATAAATATGAATTTCCTAACTCATTACTAATAATATGTTAACTTGCATTAATAGATAAGAACCTATAATAACTGTCTTATTATTAATTTCACCACTCAATTATAATAATAGATTTAAAAAAACAAGATAGCCAAACTCCTAATCTAGATTCTACAATGAGGACTGAATTTTACATAGCAAAAATCTGAATTCTACTTAGCGCAAATAAGAAAAAGCGAGCACTTGTGCCCTTTGGCGTGATATATGGCAAGAATCCTTTCAACGGGCTCAACGAGTTGTGCCTTGCATTAATATTGGAAGGCGGGGAGTTTGAACAGCCAAGAGTTCATGCTCCCTAGGCAGTGTGATCCCATTAAACATTTCAGTCATGTCCAATTCTTGGCCATTGGGAAGGCTCCAGTTAAAATAGTGCACCAGCTGCGCTACTGCAAACTCTACAACAAGCATTCCCAATTGCTGTCAGGGGCATCCTCTTCTGCCTGCTCCGAAAGGAATCCACTCAAAATTTTCAACTGTTGAATCCATGAACCCATCTTCCATGAATCTTTCTGGCTTGAAGCTTTCAGCATCCTCCCCCCATGACAAATACTCAGCGGCGGCCGTTGCAGGTCTGCTGGCGAAAACCCGATCATGGGTTTTGAGAAATTCCTTGGCCACATCTGCAGTGGAGACAACTAACGCGAGGGTGGAGCCGAGGCGTAGAGACATGAGAGGCCCGTATTTCAGAGAAAGAGTTGCCAGCGTTCGGTGTGGAAGGCCTCCGAGAAGAAGGTGGAGGTTTCTGAGAATGGGGAATTGAAACGGCCCCGGGGGAAGCGGCCTCCTTTTGCTTCCCCGGAGCGAGAATCTCCATGTAAGAAGAAAAGCAATGACTGGTATAGTATAGAAGTATAACCATTCCTTAGCTAGCCACTCAAAACGCAACTCATTCGCCATTGTCATGACTCACTCCATACAACTGGTCTTCTGATCTAGAGTGATTCTTTTATATCCATCTGATATGCTAATTCTTGTAATTTAAGAAAGTATGTCCGTTTCCATTTTTTTTTTCCAATTAAAGAAATCGTGCTTGAAGTACTTGAAAGTTGAAACAACTCTCAAACATATATTCTTGCCAAAGATTAAACCCTAAACCTATGATAACGCACCTCAGCTGTAAGAAAACTATAACAACGATTCTGCATCCGGAAAGAACTGAAAAGAATCGTTTCAAACTTAATGCCCAGGGATATGAATTACCTCCAGCCATTGGTGAAACTCTTGATGCAACTTCTTTCTGAAGAAACCACGCTCCAGCTGTCCAAGCAAAAGGAAAAGAATGCAGAAATTCTGAAGGCACTTCCAAGCTCTGCTATCTCAGCTAGATGGTGTAAAATTGAAGGGGATTGAGATAAGAGCTTGGGGACCAAACAGATTAGTTTATAGCTAAGCTTCCATCAAGCTTCTAATAGCTATGTGTTAGATGTCCCACAGATCAAGGCAGAGAACTCGAATCAAAGTAATGGACCACTTTAGTAGCTCCCAATAATAAATTTAGTAATTGCAGTTGATTTTCTTAACTTAAGGAAACTACTGCAGTTGGTTTCCATAAGTTAAGGAAAGACTGCAATTTAAATTCCATAATTGTAGGCAGCAATTGTGCAAAATTAATGGAGCTTAACATTCTCCCACTTGGTCCATACTTCCAAACTTAATGTCTCAACTTAAAAACCATTGATAATCTGTATTAAGTAATAGATACATGAATCATGGCGATAAGTCCTCTAATGACGAGTATTATCTTCCATGTATTACTATGCATTTATTCTTATTAAAATTTATGTGGCAACAATATCTTAATGAATAAACCTTATGTTTATTCTTGGTCCTTCTTAAATGAATTTTCTCAAATCAACTTAAAGTGCACATAAATATGAGAAAAAAACATCACAATAATTAAGAATTTCATTAACATAACATTGTCCATACAATGAGAAACTACATAATGGAACCAAGTCCCATATTCAATACATGATCCTTGAATTTAAACGGTGGCATGCCTTTAGTCAAAGGATCAGCGATCATTAACTCAGTGCTGACGTGCTCAATGACCACTTTCTTTTCTTTAACACGTTCCCTTATAGCTAAATACTTAATGTCTATGTGTTTATTTCGACTCCCACTTTTATTGTTTTTAGCCATAAAAACAACAGCTGAATTATCACAATATATTCTCAATGGCTTAGATATAGAATCCATGATTCTAAGCCCAGAAATGAAATTCCTAAGCCATACACCATGTAAAGTAGCCTCAAAACAGGAGACGAACTCGGCTTCCATAGTGGAAGTGGCAATCAAGGTCTGCTTGGCACTCCTCCATGATACAGCTCCACCGGCCATCATAAAAATGTATCCTGATGTTGATTTGCGTGAATCAACACATCCAGCAAAGTCAGAATCTGAGTAGCCAATTACTTCCAAGTTGTCCGTCTGTCTATACATAAGCATGTAGTCTTTGGTTCCTTGAAGGTACCTCATTATTTTCTTTGCAGCTCTCCAGTGGTCTAAACCTGGATCACTCTGATATCGTCCCAACATTCCCACAACAAATGCAATGTCAGGTCTTGTGCAGACTTGAGCATACATTAGGCTTCCGACAGCAGAAGCATATGGAATGTTCTTCATTTGTTCCCTTTCAAAGTCGTTCTTCGGGCATTGGTTCAAATTGAACCTATCACCCTTCACAATGGGAGCTACACTTGGTGAACAATCCTTCATCCGAAATCTCTCTAAAATTTTATTAATATAGGTTTCCTGTGACAGACCCGAGATGCCTCGAAATCTATCTCTATGGATCTTAATGCCAATGACATAAGATGCCTCACCCATATCCTTCATATCAAAATTTTTAGAGAGGAATTGTTTCACCTCATGTAGCAAACCCTTATCATTGGTTGCTAGCAAAAGGTCATCCACATATAAAACAAGAAAACAAATTTTACTCCCACTAACTTTCAGGTATATACATTGATCCATAATGTTTTCTACAAAACCAAAAGAAGAAATTACATTATGGAATTTCAAATACCATTGGCGGGATGCTTGTTTTAAACCATATAATGACTTTTTGAGCTTGCAAACCAATTGCTCACCATCACTAGAGGGGAATCCTTCAGGTTGTTTCATGTAAACCTCCTCCTCTAGATCTCCATTAAGAAAAGCCGTTTTCACATCCATTTGATGCAACTCCAAGTCAAAATGGGCTACTAATGCCATAATAACGCGCAAGGAATCTTTCTTAGATACAGGAGAAAAAGTCTCTGTGTAGTCGATTCCTTCTTTCTGAGTAAATCCCTTAGCAACAAGTCTTGCCTTGTATCTCTTAATGTTGCCCAATGAGTCTTTCTTTGTCTTAAAGACCCATTTACATCCAATGGCTTTTGCACCATTAGGCAACTCAACAAGATCCCAGACTTCGTTACTCTTTATGGAATTCATCTCTTCCTTCATGGCATTTTACCATAGTTCTGATTCTTTGCAACTCATGGCTTGTGAAAATGACTCAGGATCATTTTCGGCTCCAATGTTGTAGTCAGATTCTTGTAGATACACAACATAATCATTAGGAATTGCTGATCTCTTAGGTCTAGTAGATCTTCTTAATGTTGTACCATCATCTTCCTGAGAATTATGTGATTCAACTTGTTGTTCAAAAGTTCCTTGCAACTCTTGAACTCCTTGATCTACTGGAATATCGTCAGCAGCTTGTGGAACTTCAACAATTGGTTGTTCAACACCAGTTTGTACTTGAGGGGTGCTATGAACAATAACCAATCTATTACTTGAAGTGGAAGGTTGAGATTCTGAATGATCCTTCTCAGAAACATAGTTTCTGGTTTGATCGCTCCCACTGATCAAGTCATTTTCAAGAAACTTTGCATTTCTTGATTCCACAATCCTAGTGCTGTGAGATGGACAATAAAATCTGTAACCTTTAGACCTTTCAGCATATCCAATGAAATACCCACTAATGGTCCTTGGGTCCAGCTTCTTCTCTTGTGGATTATAAATTCTCACTTCAGACGGGCATCCCCAAACGCGCATATGTCGCAAACTCGATTTCCAACCTTTCCATAATTCAAATGGCGTTTTAGGAACCGCCTTGGTTGGAACTCGGTTTAATATATACACTGACGTCTTAAGTGGTTCAGTCCACAAGGATTTAGGAAGATTGGAGCTGCTAAGCATACTCCACACCATGTCCAATAATGTTCGATTTCTTCTTTCTGCTACACCATTCTGGTCGAGTGAACCAGGCATGGTGTATTGGGCAACAATCCCATGCTCTTGAAGAAACTTAGCAAATGGCCCAGGTGATTGTCCATCTTCTGTGTATCTACCATAATATTCTCCACCTCTATCTGATCTCACGATCTTAATTTGCTTGCCGCATTGTTTCTCTACTTCAGCCTTAAAAGATCTTAAAGGCATCTAATGCTTCGCTCTTTTTATGAAGCATGTAGAGATACATATATCGTGAGTAATCATCTATAAAGGAGATGAAGTATCTCTGACCATGTGAGTCCATGTCTGGACTACATATATCAGTATGTATGATTTCTAATATGTCTGAACTCCTATTGGCACCTTTCTTTGACTTGTTGGTCTGCTTTCCCTTTATGCAGTCCACACAAGTCTCAAAATTAGTAAAATCTAGAGTATTAAGTATTCCTTCATTTACCAATATTTTAATTCTTTCTATGGAGATATGACCTAGTCTTCGGTGCCATAATTTAGAGGAATCTTCATTAATAACACATATTTTAGTGCCAGTGTGAACATGCATTGAATCATATGTGACATTGTTTTGTAAATTAATGCAGTAAAGACCATTAGGCAAAATACCATTCCCAACATAATCAGATTTATAGAATAGACTGAAAGATTTTTCTGAAAAGTTTAAGGAATATCCAAAAGGTACAAACCTTGAAACTGAAATCAAGTTTCTAGAAAAACTTGGAACATAAAAGGTCTTTTCTAACTCCAAAACAAAACCACTACTTAAAGTTAAATAACATGTTCCTATAGCTTCCACATGCGAGCCCATCTTGTTTCTTGATAAGATGCTTTGCTCACTTCCCACTGGCTTCCTTAGGTTTTGCAAACCCTGCAAGGAATTCGAAATGTGAATTGTTGATCCAGAATCAATCCACCATGTGTTAATATTAATGTTAACCATTTTAGATTCATAACAAACAAACGAGATTAAATTACCTTTGTCTGCAAGGCATTTCTGAAATTTGGCGCATTCCTTCTTCATGTGTCCCTTCTTCTTACAGAAAAAACACTTGGAAACCTTCTTGATATCGGCTTGGGGAGGTACTTTACCTTTCCCTTTCCGATTGGCTTGAGATTTGCCCTTTCCACGCGTTGCCAGCATTGCACTCTCTCCCAGTTCCATCACCAATCTCTCTTCCTCTTGAACACACATGGTCATGAGTTCATTAATTGACCATTTATCCTTATGTGTGTTGTATGAGATTTTGAAAGGTCCATATTGGTGCGGAAGGGTGTTCAGGATGTAGTGCACTAGGAAGGACTCCGATATTTCAACCTCGAGTTTCTTCAATTGAGCCACAGTGTCCCTCATCTGCATGATGTGCTCGCGCACACCTTGCAAACTGGTGAGCCTTAGGGATGAGAACTTCATGATTAGGGTGCTTTCTAGTGCCTTGTCTGAAGAGACGAATTGTTCATCAATGGCCTTCAACAAGTCTTCATGTTGATCAACGGAACCTCGAATACCAGCTGAAATTTTAGTCTTAATGAACATCATGCTTAGACGATTGGATCGCTCCCATCGTTCATAAAGCGTGATGTCCGCTGCAGTGCTGGTATTTGTGAGTGCCGATGGTTCATCTTTCCTGATAGCATAATCTATGTCCATCCACCCTAAATGAAGGAGAATCCTCTCCTTCCAAATCTTATAGTTATCTCCCTTAAGTTCGGGAATGTCACAACGAATTTCAGAGAAATTTGCAGGTTGTACTACTGCATCAAAATAAAGAATCACATGCTTATGTTAAAATTGAGGCTTAATAAACTTTCATGTTTTACCAATGTAAATCATGCTAAAAAGAACTGAATCAAATGACATAAAAATTGCCTGTGGGCTAAATTTTCAATTCAAACAGATTCAATAAAACTTTATGATAAAACTTATTAATTCATAACTCCTGTGGGTAGGTTATGAAATCTTATCCTAATTAATTACATAAATATAATAAAGATTCCTGTGGGATAAAATTTATTATATTCAGTGTAATTAATTACAATTTAATGTCTAAATAATCTTTATGTGATCTAACCAATCAAAATATATAATTTTATTTAATTAAAGATGCTGTGGCTATTCTCTAATTAATTAAAATTATATGGATCACTAGACATTATTTTGCTGCATAAACAAAACTTAACCAGAGAGAAAAATAATGTTTACTGAAAGGAGTAAGTCAAAATGACATTTTAATAAACTCCAAATAACTGTAATAATTTTCCAGCAAAATCAAAATTAAGGTTAAATCAGTGAGCATTATCGAAAATGACTACAAATTGATTGTTCAATTTATAAACTAAACCCGGAGATTGACTGAAGCAGCGTTGATCTACTTTGCACTTGCATAGCAAATGCAGTTCGAAGGCTAGCTGGCTTGACTTCAGGCTCCGTCCTTAAGTTTATAAAACAACAAAATTGACCAGCAAACAAGCTATTTTGCTCACAAGATAAATAAAATTAAAATCAAATTTACATTCCTTATTCTAACTGTCCCATAATTTATTTAAGACTAATTCTTAAATTAATTACAAAATGGGCTCTAAACAAAACTGCAAATTTGAAATATTATTTATATATATTTATATAAAATTTCATGTGAGCCTAAACCAAACACGCATATATAAAATAAAAGGTTAGTTGATCGTGCAATTACTTTTATTGAAGTGAAAGACCCAATCATTAGTAATAAATTGTAATTGCATTAGTTTATATATACCTATGGTTTACATAATCTTTATATAAATCAATAATCATAATATTATATCGAATTAACTGCAAAATTTATATATAAACATTTCTTTGCCACATATACCATAATTTTTCCACCACCGACGCCCCTGTTCATCACAACTATCAATACGATCATGCATATCGAGTACCGGGGGCGACAAAAATTACAGGGAGGAGCTTTGTTATCAAACCAGAAATTATTCTGCGGAATAACCAACTACAACATTGCGGCAAATTGTTTGAATTGTCTACCCAGTCAAATGCTTTACGGAAATTCATGAATTGTGTAACAAAATGCTTCATCAGAATAAAGTACAGGCAATAAAGTACAAGTGAAACCTGCGCGGCCCAAACCAATAAACTCATATTCTAGCATAGCAATGTTATAAAACTGTAATAGCGATTCTTCATGCCAAAAATACTTAAAGAATCGAAAACTTCCTACTTCATTTGTTTATGCATATAAGACGGAAATTACGTTTCATCTCACCCAAACACATATGCGACACGCAAACCCCTTTGACTAACTCAACGCAAATCGCTTTGAAGCAACCAAACTGATGGTACAATGCGTCAAATTTTTCAGAATTAAAATCTAAGTAAACTGGTAATCAAATCTATATTAACATATGAAGGTTGTATGAAACGGAATTTAGATTTTGGTGATCAATGGGGATTTTATATTCTAGATTTTATGCATAACATTCATAATTTGTATCCGCAATATAATCCAAATACAGAAACAGAATCTGGCAAATAACACAATGCGGATGTTATCATATATCCTCGGAAAAATGCGTGTCCAGAACTGAGGCTCTAATCAGAAGGACAAAACCCCATAAATCAAAATCTTGTGACCATATTCGAAGCACCAAGTAAAATATTTGATCGACTTACACAAAATGGTGATAAGGGGAAACTTAAAGGTATCTCTAGCTTATCTTGCCGACACAGAGCGCCTCATGATCATGGATTTTATCCGAAACGGTTTCGTTAAATACGATAGTCACGGCTTAGAAAACCAAAAGCATAATAAGTGTAAAATTACAAATACAAACCACTTCAAAGTATTTGAATCGCACACCAAGGCAGAGATAAATAAACGGCTCCGATACCAAATGTAAGAAAACTATAACAACGATTCTGCATGCGGAAAGAACTGAAAAGAATCGTTTCAAACTTAATGCCCAGGGATATGAATTACCTCCAGCCATTGGTGAAACTCTTGATGCAACTTCTTTCTGAAGAAACCACGCTCCAGCTGTCCAAGCAAAAGGAAAAGAATGCAGAAATTCTGAAGGCACTTCCAAGCTCTGCTATCTCAGCTAGATGGTGTAAAACTGAAGGGGATTGAGATAAGAGCTTGGGGACCAAACAGATTAGTTTATAGCTAAGCTTCCATCAAACTTCTAATAGCTATGTGTTAGATGTCCCACAGATCAAGGCAGAGAACTCGAATCAAAGTAATGGACCACTTTAGCAGCTCCCAATAATAAATTTAGTAATTGCAGTTGATTTTCTTAACTTAAGGAAACTACTGCAGTTGGTTTCCATAAGTTAAGGAAAGACTGCAATTTAAATTCCATAATTGTAGGCAGCAATTGTGCAAAATTAATGGAGGTTAACATCAGCATCTAGCCATTTTCCATTTTATCGTTCACTCAGTGAAGAACTTACGAAGCATTTATAATATTGTTTGATAGAAAGATTTATCTAACTTACAAAGCATTTATAATATTCTCTGATAGAAAGATTTATCTGTAACATATTTAAGATCTGACAAACTCGTTGTATATATTTACTGAAAAGCAAAGATCGGTTGGTTACATATTTACGCAACATAAAAACATCATAATGGTGGGGGATGAATGATTACCATAATGGGTTCCTCCATTAAGGATTTATCTAAACTATTTTGATGAAAGCATATATCACTATCATTTCCAGTGCCTGCATTAAGATTTCTGGAACTATTTCAGATGTAAGCATATAGTGGTTCTGACGAATATACTGCCATGATGGGTGACTTCATTAAGATTTCTGGAACTGTTACATTGATGGAGTGGGTTAAAATTTATTGTATTTCTGCCTAACACCCTTCTGTCATAGTTTCAAACTTTGATTGTCATTTCAGGTGCTTAAGACGGTACGTTCAAATTGTGTAACATTTGTCGGAATCAGAGAGACGAGGAGTTAATTTGTCATATTGATAAATTTTTCATTTCCACGTTGATTCCGGTATGCTATACTACTGGCACAGCCTTTAAGTCGCGCCTGGTGAACATCAATGGGTGGGTGGAGGGTTGGTGAACATAACAGGCATCTACTATCAGTATCCACTGTTGTTCGAGGGAACCATAAATAGTTTACTAGTATAATCAAGAATATTTTATAAAAACAATGAGAGAGCTATTTTATTTTGAATTAAAATAATATATTACGATCAACTAGGCTCCCGTGAGAGCGTATAAAAATATATCACCATTTTTCATTTATAAATATTGAAATCACCACAAATATGGAAGTCGATAACAAAGCGAAAAAATATATATTAAAGTCTTTTATTTATAATTATAAGATAAAGATTTAATTAAAAGAAATTTAATCTGTTTATAATATAACAAGAAATCAATATCAATCTAATTGTAAAATTGTAATTTAAAAATATTAAAATATACATATACATTAATTAGATTTCATAAATAAATAAGTGTATTTTTTTTAGAAAGTTGGAGGAAAATCAAATTACATTCATTATTTATTGTCACTGATGTGTTACTGGATACCAGACCAGTTGCACAATATAAACTATTTTGACCACTAAAAATCATGTCTATCTCTCCAAATTCAATTAAATAAAAAATGTGGGTAAGATGTTATGATAGTTTACTTTCGCTATATCTTAATTATGTGTTGCAAAATATAAACTATTTTGACCACTAAAAATCATGTCTATCTCTCCAAAATTCAATTAAATAAAAAATGTGGGTAAGATGTTCTTATAGTTTATTTCCACTACATCTTAAATAAACATAAAGAAAACATTGGCACACATAACAAAAAATAGTGTAAACAATAAAAAGAGAAATTAGGTTACATATGAATAAAGTTAATTGGTGGATGAATCCACCTATATGGTCTCCTAGCTGCCATATTCAACCTTAATTTCAGTGAACACAATGTTTGCATGGTGTTCCAGTAGGATATTGAGCTTTTGGTTAGGTATATTGAACTACTGCTAAGATTAATTTGTGTCCCCAAACCAACGACAAAATTAACTCATAATGTTTCCAATAAAACACCAACCTTAATTTCAGTGAACACAATGTTTGCATGGTGTTCCAGTAGGATATTGAGATTATTGAACTACTGCTAAGACTAATTTGTGTCCCCAAACCAACCATGAAATTAACCCATAATATTTCCAATAAAACACCAACAAAAAGAAATATTGACATAACATATGAACCACAAAGCCAAATTTTAAATAATGTGAAGAAAATTGAAGAACCAAGAGAAGCTACCTACATGGTGCATTTCTCCGCTTGAAAACTATCCTCACTTCATTTGGTAACCCAAGTGGTCAAATAGACTCCACCTTTTGAGCAAGAAATGCTCAGTATGCATGTATATATCTCTGAGTAACTTGCGTTTAATATGATGGCCCCATTGGTGGCGAAGGTTTATCATATCCAAATTGTCATTCCTCATGAGCTATCACAAATATTGATGATAAATCTACTCACCATTTAATCTGAGCAAAGATTTAGGATATTAATCTGAAGGCTCTGTGTTTGAAACAATAATTCAGACTTGGTCTTTGGATTTCTCGTGAGCAGTACTACCCATGTGGGGTAAGCCAATGTGTTGCTCTATTTGATCGAGTCTGCGATCCATGTGGTTCAAGTGGCTATGAAGCATTCCAATGAATGGATTACATCATTCCGACACTCATGTTTGTCAACTAAGGCTCAACCCAAAATAAACTTTATCTACCAATATAACTTCATTGCTTTCATATACTAGCTGAATCACCATCTGGTGTACCCTATAATAGGGATCAATAATTCCCCTTCAACGGATCCAGACTTCCCCTTCAACCAATACCTCTATTTCAGAGAGTGCGGATTTAAGAGTTTAAGTTTCACTCTCAACCCCAGTAATTTCCTCCTAAATTGGTTCATGAGTCAAATGCCTATAGCACTTGGCAAGATCCTGTGCACTTTGATATCTACATGATTGCCCCCTTTGGGCCCTCTCCTAGTAATATGCTACCCCACTATTAACTCTAGTATCCTAATTCAACATTTTGGTTGGATTGAGATGAAACCAATAATGTTGATAATTAGGAGGTTTTTTGTGCATAGATGGCTTCCAATTATGATGATCCCTCATGTAAAGGCATAGTATGATTTGTTTTGAGCCAATATATCCATTGTGCAGTTACCAACGACACTACATTGTCTAGGAGAAGCTCATTTTCGTAGGTAAATTTCTTTAAATTTTAGACAGTCAAACCCGTCTGGGCCATCTTCCAACACCCCCAACTTGGGGTCTAGGACCCCACACTATTATTATGCAAGTGATTTTTTCTTTAGTAATCCAATGATAAACTAAAACTTGAAGGGAAGGAAAAGCTTTATCCCAACTTTTTGAATATTTGCGCTAATGATAAATAAGAATTGAAACAATAGTTTGAGGTTTCAATAACACTAACACTACGAAATATAGGCCATAAATGAAACCTCAGTTGAAGACATGAACTTCTCTCACAAAATCTAGACAACAAGCCAAGAAGTTGGTCCCTTTTACAATAAAAAAATCATAAGTCCTTCCAAAATTGGCTTCACCATAGGATCTATAAAAATAACCTTAACTTTCAAACAATCAATAATACTAACACGACCAAGAGGGTAAAAGAGTTATAGTCATAAGGCTGACCTCTCTTTCCATGGTAGAATGGATTCATTTTTAGAAGCTTGCTAATGAGTTTTTTCCAAGATCCTTTCAACATATCATTGAGTTCCTTTCAATTATGATCAGTGCAAAGAAAACCTAGCCATAAGTCAACTACCCTTCTGTGACATGCTCGTATCACTCCCTTTGTTTTTGCATGCCCTTTTGGTGCTACTTGCCTCCATGAAACCAAAAATATTCATAAGGAAGTACCGAGGGATATAGAAAGTTGCCTTCCCACCTTAGCTCCTTCAAGAAAAGAAAAGTGAATGTCGTCACCTCTTGTTATATAATCTTCATATCAAGCACGCTTCTCACACTTAACAAACTCACTATAACACCATTCTAGAGCCATTCACATAGGAAACTATTCCATACCAACTCCTCCTTGCTATCCATCTTATCGGAGTTGTCTTAAACATAATACCAAACATTATAATTAATATGTGAAGCATCATGGTTGAGGTCTTAAAGCAATCAAATTCACACCAGTCACCTTGATGGAAACCAATTCTCATAAAAATCACCTACCTCTACATTCCTCTTGAAAACAATCAATTTCTTTGATTTGCATTTAAAGTGCAATCCCCCAACTCAAAAGATAGAAACCAATTCTCATAAAAATCACCTACCTCTACATTCCTCTTGAAAACAATCAATTTCTTTGATTTGCATTTAAAGTGCAATCCCCCAACTCAAAAGTCGTCCTGTCAAAACTTGATATTTTTATTATTAATATAATGATAAATTAATTCTAAATTTTTTAAATATATAAATTTATTTATAAAACATTATTCTAAAATATAAATTAAATGTTTCAATATATTATATATTTTTATAATTAAATAAAATGATTTTCTATTTATAAAATTATAAATATTTTATTAAAAATAAAAAAAACCATATGTATATTTTTAATGCTTTATTTGAGTTTTGAAACTGAGCAAAGGAATAATGTGCCCATCACCAAGTTATCTAAAAACGCAAACTATCATATTATGTGCCTTGCTATTAAAGATATAGATTATAAAGATATTTTATTTTTGTAATATTGTTAATTGAACTCTATCGTAATCAATATGTCGTGTTTGAGGTGTGCCAAACTCATCAACGATCCCTTCATAAACCCTCTCCCCATATATATATAATTGAGTTTGATGTAAACAAAAGATATCCTCTGGCTGGATTGAGATTAAATATTTATATCAAGGGATGCAGTTGAATGGCCCAAGTTCGACTTTCATGCATAACGTTTCTCATCGTAATTTACCTGTGAATCCCGACATCCGACATCCGACATGTCCCAGAGGATTGTTTAAAACAAAACAATGATCGAAACAAATTACAACCTCGATCGGTGATATATGCTTCAAAATTGTACTAAGGAATATTTTATCACCGACTTTTAAATTAATTGGCTGAATTTTAAATAAGATTTATTTTAAAGATTAAAGATTTGGTTAAAATTTTATATTATATTTTGAAATTAGCCGTCGAGTAAAGTGCACGTGGAAAGCTTAAATCGAGAATGCTGTGTTCAATTAATCTTAGAAAATAGAAACTAATTTTAATCTAGGATACATGTATAACTGTGAAACAAACTGTCCCCAATAATACATATTTTCCATTATTTTCAACTACTAATAATAGTTAGAAAATGTTTATGTTTATACATTTTGCAGGTTTTGCTAGCATATTTTCTGGTTTAATTTGCTTAGAATTTCACAAAGATTCACTGCAATCACCAGCTTGGGTTGTGATAATTTGCTTAGAATTTCAAAAGGATTTGCTGCAATCACAATCTTGAGTTGTGAACTCTTCGTAATCTTAGTGCTCCAAAATCCATGTTGGGTCATGAACTCTTCACGATCTTAGTGCTCCATCTTAGTGCTCCAAATTTTTTAGGGTGGTGAATCCATAATGTGTACTCAAAAACTCATTTTTGAGGGGAGAGGCTCATTCTACAACCCAATATGAAGGGATGTCTAAGTTTGTTCATCCCTTCGTACCCTTTTAAAATAAGAATAAAAATTATGCATTAAAATAATGTCGGCTATAATAAAAGAAAAAATGAACATGCTATAAAGTAATTAAAAATGAAGAAAAAAAAAGTGAGCAAAATGTTTAAATCTTATACTTTTCAAAAATATTTCAACAATAGATTTAAATAAATTATTTGAAGATCTTTGTTAACTAGTTTATGTCTATATCAATTTCATATATATCTATATATAGAAAAAATGTTAAAATAAAATATTTTAATGTTGTATATTTTGATTGGGATAATTTGTCTCTGGACAGGTGTGTTGTATACTTCTCTTGAGTGCATCTAATGAAAAATATCCAAATTAAGATTTTTTTTTTTTTAACGATATTCTTTTGTTCCTCTCAAGAGAAGTATATATATCTATATATATAGTATTCTTCATTGATTGGGATAATTTGTCTCTAGACAGGTGTGTTGTATACTTCTCTTGAGTGCATCTAATGAAAAATATCCAAATTAGGATTTTTTATTTTTTTTTTAACGATATTCTTTTGTTCCTCCCTTATTCTGCTATTTTATTGTACTTTCTCATGCTGAATGGTCAATATGCTTGTGAATTTAACAACATTTCTTGCATGCCATTTGTTTTCTTCCAATTTGTTTATTAATTTTGGGCTTTTTAATCCTTAATATGGGTTTAAATTTCACCCTTCAATCGTTGAAAGGTGAATGTGCTTGCGGATTTAACAACATTTACTTCATTCCATTGGTTTTCTTCCAAAATTTCTGGTTTTTGATTCCTTAAAATAGATGTGAATTCCCTCACATGCTAAGATTTCAAAATATGGAGCTCGTTTGATCAGAAATTGTGGGCCAATTTTTTAAACAACTCCTGTGTTCAATTTAAACCCCGAAAACTAAATTGGGGTTTTAAAGACTTCACCTTTGTTTTTGTTGATGAATTTGAGATCTATACTTTTATGCTTTTTTTAAGATATCTTATTAAAATACATATGTGGACCTCTCAATATATGGTGAGAATGTGGATGTCTAATAACCATGAATTGTGTTTGAGCCCTGGGCTGAGTCAGCTCAAAATAAAAATAAAAATAAAAACTTTGTGAACGAGTTAGAGTTCCACTTCACGAATCTGGATTTTGAAGTAGGACAGGGAAATAATCTAGCCTAGTGTAGGTTACATGCTCGAGTTATAGTATTTGATATATCAATTATTTGTTTGTATGAGCTAAAGATCCATTATTTTTTACAAACTCGAGAGATGTATCATCAAGCTTCACATGGTGCTTATTGAATATGGGTTTAGGTGTGTCTAGGTTTGTGTGCATATTCAATAGTGCCAACTGTATAATCAAAATTAAATGAATTATTCCACAAGTTCAAAGAGTTGATGTATCACCACACTTACATAGGTTGTAGAATGCACCTTGCTTCTGTTTGTGCAAATAGACTCCTCTACGATTAGATCTACATTGCATAGCATTCTGTTAATGCTGTCAGTTAGGAGCAATGTCAAGTAAACCAAATTTGTGCAAACTTCAACACTCCCTTAAAGTTTCTCATGAGTCACTCTAAGAACTTATTATTCCTTGTTTTATTTTATTTTTTGCAATGCTTTGACATATCAGTCTATTTGAAATTCAATTGAGACAACCAAGATCTCGTAGCCTAATGTATTGTTCATTCCAAATGTAGTGATATCTATTCCAAACTCTAAGGAAAGCCAGTGTTCAGAAGCTCACCTTAAACAATAAGCCTTAGATTTTTTTCTTCAGTGGATTAGGCTTCGATCATGTGCTTGGTGATCTTGATACTAACTTCACCCATATGGGGATTTTTTTATGCCATTATTGAAATTCAATTCAATTCCAAGAGAAACAGAGAATGCTCCTAGGGCCCATCCAAAAATGTTTGAAAGAATGCACCATGCCCTTTGAGAGGTTGATGACTTGATCATTTGTGCCAAGCAACAACCATGGTGTCTCGATTGTTGTTCCCTCCACAACCCCAAGTTGTCCACCTAAATTAGAGATTGGAAGATGAGATTTGATTGATTCTTTGAAGAGCTTGAAAGGGTATTTTCAATCTCAGCGAATACTCAACAAATTGTGTCCAACTTGTTCTGGACTCCGACTTCATAGGGTCAACCATTGAATCCGCTCAGATGCACCTGCATTGGTGTTAGTACATCTCTATTTTTGAGCACTAGTGGGTCTCGGTTGAGGTGGAGCGATTATATGTTGGCTTGATTCAAAATTTATATCACACAGTGCATTATCAATTAAGATTTGAGTTTATTTACTTTTAATCTTTGTGCACCATCAACATTGAATTGAACTTTTTCAGACTATATGAGCATATTCTATTGTTAGTTATTACTTTTTAATAATATTATTTTCTTCTGTTATTAATGTCAACTCCATATAGAGTTATAATTATAATATGGAATGAAAATGGCCTTTGTATCATAAAGTGGATTTAGGTCCATGTTCACGTCATGAGTGCTATTTTTATGGCACACCCATTAAAATATTTGTTTGATATCAATCTCAACTTCTTGAAAAAACTAATCTTATTATGAATGCCTTATTTTTTTGTTTTTTGCTCTTTGCATTCAAGTCCATGAAATGAGACATATGGGTCTTGAGACACCGTATGAAGTTTTTTGAGTTCTTTAAGTTTGTTTCTGGGAAATTTCAATTTGACTTATTGACAATATTTTATTGATTATGACCATATGGATGACGAGCTTCTTCGGTAAGGTCTTGTATTAAATGATGAATTACAAAGTGTGCTTTCAAAAGATGATGCTACAGCCTCAGGGTCTCCTTTACCACAACAACTTGTGATTTCTAGCTCTCAAACACCATCTTCCAGTGCCCCTTATGAGGAAGATGAGGTTGAAGATGATTTTGGACAATTGGCCCACATGTAATGTGAAGATATTTTCTATTTTATGCTACTAGAGATAGTTGAAATAAATATTTTGTTGTTGTCTTCAAATGACATATAGCTGTGGAAAAACAACTTAAGAACAAGAGTTTTCTTTAGTTACCTAACTAATGTGAAGAAGTGAAATTTCCTGGACATTAAGCCTTTTGAAATGAAGTTTTGATTGTGTAATTTCATTTTCTCTCTAAGCTTTATTTCTCCAATTTTGAAATGCTTATCATGTGAAAATCTTTACAGTCAAGCTCCAAAACACCAAAATACACATTATCTTGTACTTTGTGACGTTTGAATTATTCTCTGAATCTACATTTTTGTCACATGGTCCCTTTCTATAGTCATTTTCATCTAGCCTAGAAAGTTTAAAGTTGAGATAAAGTAAAATTATCCTCATCCACCTATTGGCAGATGCAACTAAAGTCATTAGAAAAGATGCTGAAGGAGTTGTTGAGTGAATTTATGAACAAGTGATTTTATTTGCACTTATATTTATTCAATTTACCATTTCCTATGATCAAAATAGTAAAATTTTCTCAGCTAGAAGAAAAAGTAAAGAATGCTAATTTAATTGCCTCTAAATTCAGTGCTAAATAAGGAGTTCGTAACTTAGCAACTAGGAGTGCATCAATAGGTCGCCCAATCATCGTCTATCCAAGGCCTTATAGACTAATTACGTATCCAAAGACTAATATTTCTCTTCATTACCCTACATGTTATAGCTTGGATATAATGTGTATATAATATTTTGACATAGTGATATGATTTGAAAAAAATGACTTAATCGAGAATAGTGGTTCGAGAAACATCTATCAGACAGGTATCGACACAAGTGTGAGATTGTTGCAAGCCTGAACACATTTCCTCCCCTCCATCCTCCACCCTTTAGGTTTTTATATTTCCTTTGCTGAAACATTTTCAGTAACATCATAGGCGTGTTCTATTCCTTCGGTGTATCTTTGCACCTTTAGGGGAACTTTCTAGTACAATTTGCAAATATTTATCAACAGTTTGATGAAATGGCAGTCTGCTGAAAATTTGGATAATCTCTAGAAATATAGGCAGCAATGTTTAATGATTCAGTTTGCTAAAATTCAGGACAGTTATTTGAAATGCCACTTTTGAAATTTAGGACAATGTGCTGAAATTTCAGCACACTAAAATTGAGGACAGTTCGTTGAAATTTCAATAGAAAAAACCTTTTTAGTTAAGTGATTAGGCATTATGGAATAAATTAAGGTTCATGATCTGTGGGTCATTAGTGCTCAGTCCAAATAAGTCCCCTCATTCATAATTAACATGTTCTTTGTTCTTAATTAGTAAGTCAAGGATCTGTTAAGTACCTGCTTCATTAGTTAATAAAGGAAACTCTTATTTGTTAATCGTATATTAGTGTTGCCCAAAGGAATGCACAAAAAATTGATTTTAAATTTTATGTATCGCAAAAAAAATTAGTTGATGGGACACCCACCATTGTTCTATATAGGTGTAATGTTATTTATGTTGTTCAGTTGTTGCTTTTTTGTGATATGTTTTCTAGTTCAAAGTTAAGATAGAGCTGAGCTCAATTTCTAAGGGTTGGGATTACATATATTTAGTTATACGTGTGTCCTATGGTAAAAGGTGCATGTATTGGATGTCTGGAAGGTTCCTGCATCTTCTTGATCTAGACTCACATTTTGAGTTCACATTTTGAAAATCTTGGTTGATGGTGTACTTGAGGGGAAATATTTTCTAGTAAGGATGGCAGATTTGAAACCAATATTTAAAAAGAAAACCAAGAAACCTGGGTGAGAAAAACTAACCTAGAGTATAGGAAAAAAAAAGTGATGTGGGAGCATAACATCAATTTCCTCTCTAACATGTCTAGTTTTAGCAACAGTAAGGGCTTTGAATCTCTCAAGTTTTGGTTGAACATCCTTCTACAAGTCTTGTTTGTCCCTATGCTTAAACTCTGCACATTTCATCCCTAATAGTGCTAATTCCAAAGCCTCACAAAGAGGCCAATCTCCAACATTTTTGTCCAGGATCTCCTGAAATGAACCATCCTCAATGGTTTCTTCAACTGCATCTGTTACAGCCATGTGTGGTCTTCTTGTCAGTAATTCCAGAATGATTATTCCCATAGCATACAAATCAGACTTGGAGCCAAGGATATCAGTCCTTTGGTACTCAGGATCAATATAACAAAATGTGTCTGCAGGGACTGTGCTATTGTACCAGGTTAGCATGGTTGTGGCCATTACAGGAACAAGCCTGGCAAGACCTGCATGATTGACTTCTCTAACGAAGTTATGATCCAGTAACATATTTGCAGGCTTCAAGTCACTGTGAACAATAGACTCTCACTTTGCACTATGGGGAAAAATAAATGCATATGCCACTTCCCGAATGATTCTGATCACTATTGCCCTTGCAGAGCAGGTGGTCTTCTAGACTACCATTTGCCATATATTCATATACCAAACACCCATGCTTAGGGAATGCTCCAAGCCAAAGTACCATGTGAGGGTGACGAACTCGGCTCAATATCTCAATCTGAACAATTTAGGAAAAGAAAAACACCCAACCAAAGATTTAAAAACAAAATAAGCAACCCAAGTATTAAAAATCTTCTGCAGATTTATTATTGAGTTTTATATTTTAAGGGCATTAACCATAGGTAGTGCTTTGAAGATTTTGTTGAAACCTAATCCTTACAAAAGCTGAAAGAACTCTATGACTCACAGTTTTATTGCCTATTGGAGTTACTGCCTGGCCTGACTTGGTATCAGTATTTTTACAGCTCTTGGATTTTTTACAGAATGCATTCAATCATATCCATGGTAGGAATAGTTCTCACTAGCAAGGAGAACTATCCTGAATGGTCCCGGATGATAAAACAGACCCTCATCTTCAATGAGTTGTGGAAAGGGGTGTATGTCAAAGAAGGAGACAAAGACCCAGTACAGCCTACCTCAGACAAAGAGCTCGTCATTTGGGAAAACAAGAACAACAAAGCTTATGCATTAATTGCAGCATCTGTAAATGAAGAGGTGAGTCGCCATATTTTGTCATATTCAATTTCCTTTGAAGCCTTACAAAAGCTGAAAGAACTCTATGACTCACATTCTGCACTTGAAGTTGTTCAACTCATGATTAAACTCTTCACTCTTGAACTGAAAAATAATGATCCTCTTGCTCTTGCATCTGAAGTAAAGTCTATAATGCATGATATCAATTCCACTAAGGTTGAGCTCGATATCCCTCTTATTGCTTTTCTCAAGGCACTCTATCCTACTTACTCCAATTATCTTAAGTCTTTGTAAGCAAATGGAAATCTCGAAGACATAACCTTTGACTCTCTTGTGAAAAAGTTTGCTGAAAGAGAGAAAGCTTTTGGAAAGAAGACAACCCCTGAATCTTCTAAAGAGACTGTGTGCCTTGCTCATAAAGAAAAGCATCCTACTCAAGATTCTACAAGAGGAAGAGGTGGATGAAGAGGAAGAGGAAGATATTTCAGAGGCAGGGGGGGCAGACATTCTCAAGGAGAAAAGGCAGATCTGCACTGCATTCGTTGCAAAAGAAATGGATCACATGATGCCTCTACATGCAAGCTACCATGGGACAAAATTGAGCAGAAAATAAATCAACAGAAAGGTAAAACTGATGATACAGACAAAGGTAAAGCACCTGAATCCACTCACTATGTTGAGGCACAATGTAACATTGGAGTAAATGAAGATTTGATTAATGTTTCACTTTCTTCTTGGAAAAATGATTGGTTGCTTGATTCAGGAGAAACCTATCACATGACTCATAGAAAAGATTTTTTTGAAGATTTTACTGACAATGTTGATGGAGCAGTATACTTTGCAGATCAATAAAAAATCAAGCCATCAGGGCTTGGCACAATGAGGCTTAAACTGCCTGGTCTTCCAGACTTTCTTCTGGATCATGTTCTATATCTCCCACAGCTCAAGAGAAACTTGCTGTCCTTGGTCCACATCCGCCAGCAAGGTCACTCCATTCATATGTTTGATGGCAAGCTTGAGGTAAGAAAAGCATCTGACCACTCACTTGTCATGAGGGGAATAGAAGAAGAAAGGCTTCTCAAACTACAAGGAACCTCTGCTCATGCACAACATTTCTCATATATTTCTCATCATGAAGAAGGTACACTTCCATCAAGTTTATTATGGCATGCTAGATTTGGACATTTAAACTATGACAGTCTCTGCTTATTGAAGAAAAATGGTGTTGCTAGTTTGCCTACAATTCCTAGGAAACATAAGCAATGTGATGCTTGCATTCTAGGAAAGCATAGCAAACAGTCTTTTCATGATTCACATTCAAGAGCATATAGGAAGCTTGAACTCATTCATTCAGATTTATGTGGTCCAATGCATGTTCCTTCTACAAATGGAGATAAATATATCATGACATTTATTGATGACTACACCAGAACGTGTTGGGTTTATTTATTGAAGAACAAATCTTATGCTTTTCAAACATTCAAGAATTTTCATAAATGGATTGAAAATGATGCACAATCTCATATTGGGTCTATTTGCACTGATAATGGAAAAGAATACACATCAAATGAATTTGAAAAATATCTTCACCAACATGGGATCAAACATCAAACAACTGTGCCTTATAATCCCCAACAAAATGGTGTAGCTGAAAGAATGAATAGAACAATCTTGAATATGGTACGATCCATGCTTTTCTTCAAAAATGTAAAGATAATGTTTTGGGTTGATGTTTTTATATGTGCTGCATATATAAAGAATAGATGTCCATCTAATGCTATAAGAAACAAGACTCCTTATGAATTGTGGTATGGACATGTTCCTTCGGTAAAACATCTCAGGGTCCTTGGTTCCACCTGTTATGCTTTGATACCAAAGGTACATAGAAAAAAACTTGGTGCTAGAAGTCGTAAGTGTATCTTCATGGGGTATTCAAACACCTCCAAAGCATACCACCTCTATGATGAAGTAAATAAAAAGTTTGTTGTATCTAGAGATGTAATTTTTCTTGAATCATCCAAATCTGACAATGTTGTTGAGGGGGAACTTGATCGCTTGGATAGATTCGCAAAAACAAAATCGTTTCAAGAATTTGATAATCAGATTCCACATATTAAAGGGGGGATTCCTATTCTAGATCAACATGTGGAATCTTCTTCTGAAGAACACTCTCCCCTGAATGAAACTCCAACAACCGATGATGCTTTAAGTGGTGTAATTGATAGAATTGGGAGACTCAATCTTGATTCAGTCCCAACTCAATCAACAGAGCAGCCTGGACCATCTCAGAAAGGTCCCCCAAAGTGGCTGACAAAGACACTTGAAAGTGTTCATCATGATGAAATTGTAAAAACAGGAACCATAAATTCAAACCGGCAAAATGGAGGTGATGTGGATGACTCTAATTCACCTACTGATATGGATGTTTCTTATGATTGTGAATTGAACTTGTCTACAGATTTTGAACCAACTTCCTTTAAAGAAGCTGCTTCTCATGATGAATGGAAAGAAGCGATGCAAAGCACTTGGAAGCTGGTTGATCCACCATTTGGAACCAAACCAATTGGCTACAAGTGGGTCTACAAGAACAAGTACAAAGCTGATGGCTCACTTGACAAGCACAAAGCTAGGCTTGTGGCAGAATGTTTTGCACAGAAAGAAGGGGTCGATTATGAGGAGACTTTTGCCCCCACAACAAAATGGGCCACCATCTGGACACTCTTTGCACTAGCAGCTCAGAAAGGTTGGAAAGTCCATCAAATGGATGTAAAAACTGCTTTCTTAAATGGAGATCTAAAAGAGAATGTTTTTATGTCCCAGCCTGAAGGATTTACTGTGAAAGGACATGAACATAAAGTATGTAAACTTGTGAATTCCTTGTATGGCCTCAAACAAGCACCGCAAGCCTGGTATGAAAAAGTAACTGAGCATCTTCTGAAACTCAACTTCAATCATTTTGATCTTGATGATGCAACTTTATTTGTCAAGAAAGTTGGCAAAACAGTTGTATATCTTGTGGTGTATGTAGATGATCTTTTAGTGACAGGGAAAAATGAAAGCTACATTGCATCCATAAAGAAGGAATTGGGGAAAAGTTTTGAAATGACTGATTTGGGGTATGTTCATTACTATCTTGGCATTGAAGTAACCGAACATCCAAAGTCCATATTTCTTTCTCAAAAGAAATACATTGGAGATTTGTTAAACAGATTTGACATGACAGAGTACAATCCTCTTACTACTCCAATGGAACAAAACTTAAAGCTCACATCTATTGAAGGAAAGGAATTTGAGGATGCAACAAAGTATAGACAACTTGTAGGAAGTCTCAACTACCTTACTACTACCAGACCAGACATTTCATTTGCTGTTGGAATCCTCTCCAGGTTTATGCAAAAGCCTTGTGAGGGACATTGGTCTGCTGCAAAAAGAGTTCTAAAGTACTTGAAGGGAACTCAAGACTTTGGAATCAAGTACACACAGGTGGATGACTTAAGTTTGATCGCATACTCTGATTCAAACTTCGATGGAGACAAAGAAACTGGGGTATCTACTTCAGGATATGCTATGAGTCTTGGATCAGGAGTTGTCTCCTGGAGATCACGCAAACAATCAGTTTCAGCAAATTCCACAACAGAAGCAGAATACGTGGCAGCAGCTGAAGCAACAAAAGAAATTGTGTGGTTCAGGAAAATTCTTGAAGATTTGCAAGTAAAACAAGTACAATCAACTCCACTCATGATTTACAACACCTTTGCAATAAAGTTGGCCAAGAACCCAAAGTTCCATGATCGAACAAAGCACATCAATACTAAATATCATCTGATCCGACATCATGTTGAGGCCAAAACAATCCATCTCCGTCATTTTTCCACAAATGAGCAAATTGCAGACATCTTCATCAAAGCGCTTGGAAGAGAAAAGCTTGAAAGGTTCATAACAATGCTTAGACTCACCAACATTCCTTCAGATTAAGGGGGGGAATGTTGACACCTAATCCTCACGATTGGGTGAATTTATGTAAATAGTTAGATTAGGAATGAGAACAGTCATCAAGAGATGAACTGAGAAGTCACACCCTTTTGTATATAACAATAGCATACCTAATGAAATATATCGAATCAGTTTTACTGCCTATTGGAGTTACTGCCTGGCCTGATAGATTTAATACCTTGTTGAAAATCTTGTATTCCTTGAGTTGCTTCATTTTTAAGAATATTGACTGCCACTATGGTATGTTGCAAAGTGAACATGTAGATAGCACCATAACCTCCCTTTCCTATCCTGAGTGAATCAGAGAAGAAATCTGTGGTAGTTTGAATTTCTTCTATTGAGTATCTTCAATATCCTTGATGGCTAGATGCAAGCTCTTCATGTGCTTTCTTTCTCTCTTCTGCTTCTATTGTGGCTCTTAGTTTTGCATCTCTTCTTTCTTGGGCCTCCTTTTTAGTAAGTTGTCTAGTTGTTTCAGCCATCCTAATGACCATTTCACTCTTTTCTTTCTCTTCTGCAGTGATTGTTTTCGCTATCTCTTCTCTTTTCTTTGCTTCCTCGACTTTTCTCACGTCTTTCATCACTTGGAGAGATAGTTCATTGGCCTGTCACCAGCATTGAGCTCCTAAACATCAACCCTCCAGTGTACTACCTAGTACCCACAACTGCATATACCTACATTCAACTCGACTAGAAATTTTAAAGTAACATAGATAGATTAAACTCACCGTGATTTTCGCTTCCATTGCATCTTCCCTCTGTACAACAAACATGCCTAGAGTATGATTTAGCTCATGCCTCAACCTTTCTAGCTCGATCATTATGTCATGCTGAAAAAATAAAGAGAGAAATCATATTAGCTCGGAACAAACCCATTACATGGCTCACCCTTCCAACCACATTACATTCAACGTATTGTTGGATGACATTCTGATAAACATGGTAGTAGAATTTAGACTTTTGAAATTCATTATTGATGGTGGTACCGATAAAGTCAACAAAGGCTCCCCACAAGGAGAGGAAACATTTTGTTTCATGGTTATTGTGAAAACTCATTTAAGACACATTCCTTTTGATAATTTTCTCTTAAGTTACTTACTAACATTCTAAATTTATTTTGGTTCTAAAAGTTGTGGGCCTTTTTCCAGCACTGTTAGGTCCCTATATTACTAGTGTATTCCCTTATTATTATTGTCATTGTAGCCCCTTATTGTTATTTTTGTGCCCATGTTTTCCCCATATTGTATTATTGTGCCCCATAGAAGCCCACTATTGTTATTGTTATTATTGTTATGTCAGCTTTGATTATATTGTGACACCTTAGACTCCTATATATAGAAAGGAGGTCTTGTCATTTGTATTATCCAAGAATTGTTCATTTGTGTAATGTAAAGGAGGTTCCCCCCAAAAGACGCTGATTTTGAATTTGTTGATCTATGTTTTCTTCTATTTTGTGAGTTGGTTGCAAAACCATTCGTATCAAAGTTTTGGATTATAGGGTGTCCCTACTGCAAACAGGTCATCATGGTATTTTCGAAATAACTTTTTTTCTACGACATTTCAGAAGATGAAATTAAAACCCATTTGAGCTGAAATCTTGATGAACTTTGGATATGAATTTTAGATATTGTCTCACTATAGTTTCGGGGATATGATCCAAAGCAGTTACGGTTTTTACAGGCTCCTGAATTATATCTCAAACAAGTGACCTAGGGAAAATCCTCATACGTTTCTCTCTGAGCATCAGATCAAAATTTCGTAAATAGTGACAAAAAGAGGACAGACTGTAGTTTTCTGTTTATCATTTGACACATGGAACTTTGTACAAGTTTTCTCTATTGAACCCTATAATCAAGTCATCGTGGGAGATTTGGAATAACACTTCCTTGGAGAATCCAATCTCGATCAGAATTGTGGGGTTGTAAGGAGGATTCACAGGGATACCACAGGACAGATTTTCATACCTTGGACATGTAAAATTATAGAGATACAATAGATTCCATATTGAGCTCCTACAAAGCGAAAAAAATGTGTAGTCTTTTTAAATTTTTGCATAAGTTTGGTTTGAAAAATTAGTTTGAAGGAATTCAAAGGACATAGTGAAGCATAATTATCATTAATTGATGCCCCGAAGAAATAAAATGGAAACACCTAGTAAGCAACCTAAAATCTCTACTATGGATCATGAAGAGGAGGAAGAAATGAAACATGATATATCAAAATTACGAGACCAAGTGAAACAAATTTCACTCTCACAAAAAGTAACAGAAGCTAAGATGGATGGTTTAAAGAAAGGCATGGAAGCTAAGATGAATGGAATGGAAGCTAAGATGGATGGCATGGAAGAGAAGATGGATGGTACAAAAGCAAAACTGAAAGGCAACATGGAAGATTTAAAGATAGATTTAACAAAATTGCTATAAGAAATGCTTACTAATGGAAAAAGGGTAGTAAATGAAACTCATGATGAGAACAAAAGAAATGTTAATCATGATTTCATAGACTCTAACGTTGGATTGAAGGCCCACCGTGTTCGAAACGTTGATATGAGGAAGTTTGATGGCAAGGATCATGTAACATGGATACTACATATGGAGCAATATTTTGATGACCATAATGTGCAAAACACTCAAAAGGTACGCATTGCAACATTATATTTGGAACCCAACCAGTTTGTATGGTATTGATGGCTTTTCTCTTATAAACAAATTGTCACTTGGGCAATTTTTATGGAATAAATGATAGCACATTATGAGGATACAAAAACAACACTTTTTTTCATCTAATTGATAAATCTCAAACAAAAGGATTCAATGGTGGAGCACATTGAGGACTTCCAAAAATTGAATATAAGGGTAAAAAATATTCCAAAGGAGCATAAGATTGATGTGTTGATAGGGACATTAAAGGATAGCATCCAACATGAGGTTCACCTTTGGGAACTTGATTCATTGGAGAAGGCATTCAGGTTGGTACGAAAAATTGAAAGAAAAATTACAACAACAAGGAAGATTACCACTCACAACTATAAAGATGGAAGTGTTGTTGCCCCTAGCCTTCCATAACTTACAAGGTTGACACCAAAACAATTGGAAGAAAAAAGAGAAAAAGGGCTTTGCTACAGTTGTGATAAAAAATAAACTAAAATTCATAAGTGTGCTGAGAAGAAATTATTTTACATAGATTGCGAAGAGTAGGAAGAAAAGGAACAAGAAACGTCAAAAGAAGAGGATATACACTAGGAACAAACCCTAGAGAAATAAGAAATGAATCAGACCATATCTTGTAATGCATTGGCTGGAATTATCACTCCACAAACTCTCAAGATATAAGGACATATCAAGAAGAAAAAGGTAATAGTGTTGATTGATTCGCGCAGTATCCATAATTTTATTCATTGTAAGATAGCCAAGGAATTGAATTGCTTCCTATATCCAGCACCAGAGTGTCAAGTGATGATTGCAAATGGAGGAACGATAAATTTCTTTAGAAAGTGACATAATATCAAGCTATCCATGGGAGAATATGTATTGAATATTCCAATGCTTTCCATTCCAATGGGTGGTGTTGATGTTGTACTAGGAGTCCAATGGCTACAATCTTTGAGTACAATGGATTTTAATTTTCAAGAACGTTTCTTGAAATTTTTTTCAGAAGGAAAGGAAGTTGAATTAAGGGGTATCACGGGGAAACCAGAAAAGATAATAAGCTCTAACTCCATGAAAAATCTTCTTGCACAATTATGCTCACTAGAGGTTCCCACATCGAAATCATCTATTTCTCTAGATCTCCAAAAAGTCTTGGATAATCAGTCAAAGGTATTTTAGACTCCCAAAGGCCTTCCACCTATTCATGATCAATATCATGCTATTCATTTGATTCCAGGAAGTGCTCCTCCAAACATCAGGACTTACATATATCCCTATGCCCAAAAGCGTGAAATTGAATGTATGGTTGCAGAAATGCTAGAGGTTGTATAATTAAACCTAGTCAAAGTTATTTCTTTTCTCCAGTAATATTGGTGCACAAGAAGGATGGATCATGGTGCATGTGTCCGGATTATAGGGAGCTCAACAAGCTCACTATTAAAAGTAAATTCCCCATTCCTGTCATTGATGAATTACATGGATCAATTTACTTCACCGAGTTGGATCTTTGTTCAGGTTATCATCAAATCAGAATGAAGACTGAAGACATTCTAAAAACAACATTTAGAACTCATGAGGGTGATTTTGAACTTTGGTCATGCCTTTTGGCTTTACTAATGCACATTCTACATTTCAAGGTTTGATGAATTCCATTTTCAAACCCTTCCTTAGAAAATTTGTGTTAGTATTTTTTGATGATATACTAATCTACAACAAGTCATTGAAGGATCATGTTCAACATGTTGACAGGGTGCTCAAAATATTGGAGGAGAAACAATTATATGCAAAAACATTCAAATATTTCTTTGGAGTACAAGAGGTGGAATATTTTAAGTCATATTGTATCTCATGAAGGTGTTAAGGTAGACCCTAAAAAATTAAAGCCATTAAGAAATGGAGAATCCCCACGTCCATAAAACATCTGTGAGGATTTCTTGGGTTGATAGGGTATTATGGCAAGTTTGTTAAGAATTATGGGAGAATATTAGCACCCCTAACAACATTATTGAAGAACGATGCATTTTATTGGACCCCAGAATCAACGAAGGCCTTTGAACATCTTAAAGAGCCAATGTGCCAAGCACTGGCCTTAGCTATGCCAAACCTCACAAAAACCTTTATTGTGGAATGTGATTCCTTAGGAGATGGAATTGGTGTTGTTTTGATGTAAGAAGAAAGACCCATTTCTTTCAAAAGTCATCCAATCAAAGGAAAGTATTTACACAAAGCTATTTATGAGAAGGAAATGTGGGCAATATTACATGCACTTAAGAAATGGCGATATTATCTAATGGGAAGACACTTCAGGGTAAAAACAGATCATGATAGTCTTAAATACCTTTTAGAAAAAATATTACCTTTAGAAGAGCAACAAAAATGGATCACAAAGATGTTGTTTTATGACTTTGAAATCATCTACAAAAAGGGAAGAAAAATGTTGTTGCAGATGCACTCCTAAGAAAGGATGAGTATGTGGAAGCATTGCTCTACACCATTTCTATTATCCAACCGGATTGGATAAATGAAGCAAGGGATGAATGGATGAATGGAAGAATGATGAAGAAGTGCAGGCACTCATTCAAAAGTTACAACAAGATCCCAATACCTCTTATACATTTAGTTGGAAAAATGATTCGTTATGGTACAAAGATATCTTATACCTCTATAAGAATTCCCAAATCAAACAAAATATTCTTATGGAATTGAAAACCTCTCCCTTATGAGGGCACTCAGGATTTTTAAAAAACTTACCATGGGGTTAAGAAGGAATTTTTTTGGGATGGCCTTAAATCTGATATTCAAAAGTTTGTGGCGGAATGTTTGGTTTGCCAACAAAATAAAGTTGATACAATTAACATCCCAGGTCTATTACAACCTTTATCCCTTCCAAGTCAACATTGGGAGGAGGTTTCAATGGATTTTATAATAGGTTTACCCAAGTCTGAAGGAAAGAGTGTCATCATGGTGGTAGTTGATAGACTTACCAAGTATGCACACTTTTGTGCATTATCTCATCCCTTTAAAGCCAATATAGTGGCTACTACATTTATGGAAACAATTCAAAATTTACATGGAAACCCAAAGATTATTGTAAGCGACAGAGATCCCATTTTCACTGGAAATCTTTGGATATAATCATTTTCTTGTCTAGGTACTTAGTTAGCTCATAGATCATCTTATCATTCTCAATCTGATGGGAAAACTAATATAGTGAAAAAATGTTTGGAAGGATATCTTCTTTGCTTTGTATTTGATAAATATACACAATGGATCAAATGGTTGCCTCTGGTTGAATGGTGGTATAACACTTCCTTCCATACTGCAGCAAAAAAATGACCCCATTTATGGAACTTTATGGATATCATCCACCATCCATCACATCATATTTAAGAGAAAATTATAAGGTTCAAGCAGTGGAAGATCACATTGAGCATCAACAAGAAGTTCTCCAACTCTTAAAGGATAACCTCACTTTGGCGTAGAATAGAATGAAACAACAGGAAGATCAACATTGTAGGAAAAGAAGTTTTGATGTAGGTGACTGGGTATTTCTATGGCTACAACCATACAAATAAATGTCCCTCAAGCAAGCTAAGAAGGATAATAAATTATCACCAAAGTACTATGGTTTGTACAAGGTGTTGCAAGAGATTGGTACTATGGCATAGAAATTGGAGCTTCCCAAGTGGACCTAGTTTTCCATGTTTTACACTTAAAGAAGGTTATAGGTGACAAGCTCCCAGTTCAAACAATATTTCCAGAACTTGAAGAGGAAGGAAAAATCATATTGGAACCTAAAGAAGTCACATAAAGAAGAACTCGACAGCCATGAAATCGATCAATTTTAGAGTATCTCATCAAGTGGAAGAACTTACCTGCTACAGATTCCACATGGGAAGATGACAATTTTATACAGAAGCATCCAAAACTACTCAAGCGTTGAGGACAAAACTTTTCTGAAGGAGAGGGGCATGTTAGGTCCCTATAATACTAGTGTATTCCCTTATTATTATCATCATTGTAGCCCCTTATTGTTATTGTTATGCCCATGTTGTCCCCAAATTATTATTATTGTGCCCCATAGAAGCCTACTATTTTTATTGCTATTATTGGTATGTCAGCTCTGATTATATTGTGACCCCTTAGACTACTATATATAGAAAGGAGGTCTTATCATTTATATCATCCAAGAATTGTTCATTTGTGTAAAGTAAAGGAGGTTACCCCCTCGAAGAGGTTGATTTCAAAGTCGTTGATCTATCTTTTCTTCTATTTTGTGAGCTGGTTGCAGAACAAGAACTGACAACAGGTAGACATAAAGGTGTTGAAGTAGGTGTCTTTGGATATTCCACAAAATATCTTCCAGACTACCATTTGATCCTTTGTACTAGACACTACTGATTGGGGATGAGCATGGGTGAATTCTTAGAATTGTTCTTGAGATCAAAACTAATTGGACCTACAACAAGAGAAAATCATTGCAATAAACAACAAAAATAGCAATCATTTTCTTCTATAGATTTTCTAAATGTTACTACTATGTTCTCTTTTCTCCTAAGCAATGATCGCATCAAACAAGCCTCTCACCTTGCCCAACCTTGCAAGTATGGCAGGTGCATAAGAGCTAGATCTAACAATTATCTTTTCACAATCTTATCTTTAAGGTAATCAAATGAGGTGAACATTGAATAGGTAAAGGTTCAAGAGAATAAAATCCACAATTTGTGGATTTTGGTTATTCTTTGGGTTATAGTGATATGTTAGTATTGTATAAACCTAATTGTAATTGTAGTTTGACTTGGTTTTAGGTGCAATTCCAACAACAAGGGAAAAAATGAGCTTACATTTAGTCATTTGAAGAATTCGATCAGATGCCCATTTCCCAGATTACTCAGTTTCAAAACTAAATGTATATAAGATCAAAATTCATTCACGTAGTAGCAATTTTGAGCATTAAAACATACATTAAGAGCAAAATTTCCTCTAGCTAACCAATCTCATAGGCAAATCCAGTCAAACAGGAAAATACGATGATATATTATTATTATGTAAACCTAATTATAATAGAATTTGACTCAGTTTTGGGTTCCAATTACAATAACATGGCCAAAAATGAACATACACATGGGCATTTCAACAAGTAATTCACATGCCTATTTCCCAGTTTACTCAATTTCAAAACTAAATATATATACAATATCAAAACTCATTCAGTAAATAGAGTTTTTGAGCATTCAAACTGACAATAAGAGCAAGAGTTCTCATAGTTAACCAATCCCAAAGACAAATCTAGAGAAACTGGTGCAACTAGGACCTCATGTAAGCCAAAGAAGAAGTGGATCATTTGCTGGATCTCTTTCTGACTTCACAAAATAGTATAAAAGTTCTATTCCAGTAACCTCACTAACTATCACATACCTACATGAATATGAAGAAAGAACAATGAATTTCAAGCAGTTACTTAATTGGTCATCCAATAGAATATAAGCATTGAAAAATCGCATCGTTAACCACTCCATATAAAAAATTTAGCTCTCACTTCTTTACTTCATACAACAATTTTGACTCCAATAGTCATTTTTTTAGCTTCAATTGTTACAGAGTTTTATCAAATTTCCTTAGATGTTAAACTCTGTTCAAACATATTTCAAACTTCACACTCTATGAATATCAATGTAAATCATTTCTTTTTGGATGTAAATAGAGATCTGTGTCTTTTATCTTTTTCTCTCTCTTTCTTTTTTTCATATTAACGTGCATTCTGCTCTTAAAAGGGGAGATTAATCAACTCTTTGGTTCTCTTCTTAATCTTCACATAAATACACAACTGATTGTTTATTTATTAGATTCATATCAACCTAGAAGCTGCTATGTTGGGATGCTAATTTCAATATTTGAACATGGACTATATATAAGATTAAATAAGCTTAATTGTGAACATATATGACACTTACCCAACATATATCTCAAAACTAATATTGCCATGGTAGCCTGAAAAGGACTCTACTCTTGCATTTTCAGGTGCTACGGGGGAATCATGCAAGGCAAGGAAAGTGATAATGAAGAAATACTAAGAGTGCACACATTTTTATTTCAGGTATGCACTACTTCATTTATTTTATTTCAGTAAGTATCTCTCTTGGAAGTGGTTGAGAAATGGTATAAAACTTGCCTTACGAGAATTTATTATTTTACTCTTAATAGGAAGAAGGATGGGTGGTTTTTTGTGCCTCCAAGAAACTACTAACTTCCCATAAAAAAGTTAGTGATAGGGACTTTTCGGCAACTTTAGCTTGCTATGAAGTCAATCAAAATAGTTCATTACCTGAATTAGATTCATTAGATATGAAGCTTCCTCAGGAACTAGATCGCCACCAATTTGGATACCAATTGCAACAATTTTCGGGCTACAAACAAAAGATGGAACCAACTTTAATTGTGAAAGGCAGTAATGGAGCAGATAACTTTGTAGGTCACCAATATATTGAGAATTGACCTATATCATGTTTCCAAGACCTGTGTCAATTTTCCATCTTTTGTAAAACCTTCATCAAGACAGGATTGCCAATCAATTGTAGATTCAAATGCATATACATTCTTACAATTTTTTGTTATCAAGGAAGCCAATTCCAATTATACAAGGGTATTGAAATTGTGGAGCTAACCATTGGATATGAATTTAATTTTCCACCATTTAATGTGATTCAAGCTTTGGATTTATATGTTAGAGAGTAAACTCTCTTGTAGGATGGAGAAATCTTGAACATTTTTCTTTTGCCTCATAATATGTCATAAAATGAAGTTCCAATTGAGGATCTTGCATGTTCAAATTCAATGACATCAATGTATTTTCAACAAATATAAGTGTTATGCCTTATTATTTTCAAGGTTTCTTTCTAGAATTGTTAACTTTTGGAAATTATTTTTTCATTTAGATTTAAAATGACTTTGTTGTTATCTTTAAAAATAATGGAATTTGTTTTTTTCCATAAATAAAAGAGATTTAAGGTAATTAAAATCACTATTTGGGAACTTTGAATGTTGAAACCACCTTAAAAGAACATTTAAAATAATTTTGTTTATTTTTTTAAACTATTTTTTCATATTGTCTCTAGAGAGAAATAGTTGGAATTATGGACATATAGTCTCTATAGAGACAATATGTTTTTAATCTGAGTTACTGTACCTAAATAGACAAAAATGTAATTGTCTCTAAAGAGAAAAAAATGAAAGTGTCTCTATAGAGACAAATGAAATTGTCTCTAGAGAGACAAAGGAAATTGTCTATTAAGAGACAATAATTCATGTGTCTTTATAGAGACAATAATAATATGTGTTCTATATTGTCCTTATAGAGACAATAATTTTTAGACACCCACTTAAAGACAATATTTAAGGCAGTACACAAGTTTCTTTTTGTCTCAAATTGAGACAATTGACTCGAAAATTGTCTTAAGTATTGTCTTAAAACCCCTTACATGTAGTAGTGCTAGTATATATAAAAATTTAAAGAAGATGATTGGCTAAGGAAATGGAGAATGTGTTCCACTCTAACCAATGATGGATGGTTGATGATCAAGACATAAAAAGAAAACAATAAGATACCTTAGAAAAGAAATGCCTCCCTTCTTTCACATGCAAAATCAATAACATTTAGAATCTTATCTCAAACCCACAATAAGATTAAAATGGAGACGACGATGACCTTCTTTATACTGTGTGCCACCCGAAATTCATCTTTTTGTGTTTCTACTCAAAGGGTGAGTAGAATAACATAAGGTATTACCATCAAATCTTACTTAAGAAGCAAACCAACTAGTAGATGGATAGGAATATCATCTGAGACCTGCAATAGAAGAAGAAAATGAAATGGACACTGCATTCATCTTAAGGAATAGGATAACTTGTAATCGGTAAAGGATGGCCTGTATATCAAGATCCAAAGAAAAAGAAGAATATACCCATGGAAAAGTTGAAAGAAAAGAAAATGATGTCCTAGTCAACAAATAAGAGGAAGGATAAAATAAAAATGTCGCCCTCGTTAAAAAGAAAAGCATCATCCTAGTTAAAAATAAAAATAATGAAACGAAAATAATGGCCTTGGTTAAATAAAAAAAAAAGAATGAAGATTATTAAGAAGAGGGGGAGAAATATTAAAAGACTTGGTCATCGAAGGAGGAGGAGAACCATTAGTACACTGAACTGAACTCACTATTGCTCATCATTGTTACAGAAAGTATGTCAACAGAGGTTAGGTCCCTATACTACTAGTGTATCCCCTTATTTTTATTAGTGCAACCCCCTTATGGTATCGTTGTGCCCATGTAGTCCCCATGTTGTTATTATTGTTCCCCATAGAAGCCCACTATTGTTATTGTTGTGCCCATACAATATTATTTTTATGTAGGCTCTGATTATATTGGGACCACTTAGACTCCTATATATAGAAAGGAGGCATTGTCATTTGAATCATCCAAGAATTGTTCATTTGTGTAATGTAAAGGAGGTTTCCCCCTCAAGGAATCTTATTTTGAAGTCATTGATCTATATTTTCTATCTTTTTGTGACTTGTTTCATAACATTTGGTATCATAGCTTTGGATTCTAGGGTTTCACTACTCCAAACAGCCCATCATGGAATTTTTTCTCTAACTTTTTCTCTACGAAGTTTCAAAAGCTAAAAAAAATAAAAAAAACATTTGAGATGAAATATTTTGAACCGTGGCTTCAAATTTAACATCTCGTCAGCTGTATTTTTGGAGATATGATCTGAGGAAGTTAGGGTTTTTGTAAGCTCCAGAATTCCATCTCAAAAAGTTCATCGTGGAATTTTCGCTATAATGTTTTTTCTATGAAGGCTCAGACTCTAAAATTATAACCCATTTGATCCGAAATTGTGGTGACGCTTAGGCCCAAATTTCGGATCTTTTTTCCCAATATTTTCGGAGATACAATCCAAGACATTTAGGATTTCTACAGGCTCCCAAATTACATCCAAAATAGGTGACCTTGCGAAAATCATCATAGCGTTCTCTCTAAGCATCATATTGAAATTTGGTCAGAAGTTACAAAAAGAGGATGAACTCTATTTTCGGTGTATTGTTTTTAGGTTTGAAGGTCGAGACAGTGACACGTGGCACTTCATACAAGTTCGCTCTACTAAAATCATATATAATCAGCTCATCTTGGGATATTGGGCATAAATCTTTCTTGGAGAATCCAATTTCGATTAGACTGGTGACATTGGAAAGAGGACGCGGAGGGCTACTGCAGGTAGAAAATTCAAAACTTGGAGATCCGAAATTTCACAAATACAACAGATTCAAGATCAGGCTACTAAAATCAAGAAAAATAATGACTCGAATTAAGGAAATATAAACACATAGTAAGAAAAATTAGATGAATGATTTGAAGAATGTGATCGAAGCTAATATAAATAGTTTCATGTGTGTCATGGAAGCTAATATTGATGGTAGGGAAGAATATTTGAAGAAAGACATGGAATATTTGAAGAAATACATGGAAGGTTTGAATGAAGGTGGAACAAAGTTGCTACAAGAAATGCCTGCTAATGACAAAAAGGTAGTAGAGGAAACTCATGATGAGAAAAAAATAAATGTTAACCATGATTTCATATAATCTAACATTGGATTGAAGACCCACCATATTCCAAAGATCGATATGAGGAAGTTTAATGGCAAGGATCCCATAACATGGATACTACAGATGGAGAAATGTTTTGATCTACACGATGTGCTATTGTTACAAAAGGTATGTATTTCATCTTTATATTTAGAACCGAATCAATTTTTATGGTATAAAGGCCTTTTTTCTCGTAAACCACTTTTCACCTGGCCAATTTTCATAGAGGAAATGAGAGCTCATAATGAGGGTAGAAAGAGAAACACCTTCTTTAGCCAACTGATAAATCTCAAACAAAAGGCTTCAATGGAAGAGCACATTGAGGACTTCCAAAAATTGAATATAAGGGTAAATGATATTCCAGAGAAGCATATGATTGATGTCTTCATAGGGAATTTAAGGATAACATTCAAGATAAGGTTCATCTTTGGGAACCTGATTCATTGTAGAAGGCATTAAGTTGGCAAGAAAAATTATGGCAACAAGAAATCCTACCACTCACAATTATAAAGATGGAAGTGTTGTTTCTCCTAACCTTCCACAACCTACAGGGTTTAAACCACAACAATTGGAAGAAAAAGGAGAAAATGACCTTTGTTACAGTTGTGATAGAAAATACACTAAAGGTCATATGTGTGCTGAGAATAAATTATCGTACATTGATTGAGAAGAGGAGGAAGAAAATGATTAAGAAACGTCAAAAGAAGAGGATATACACCACGAACCAACCCCAGAGAAAGAAGAAATGAACCTGACCATATCTTGTGATGAATTCGCAGGAATTACCACTCCTCAAACTCTCAAGATAGAAGGACATATCAAGAAGAAAAAGGATAACCTCACTTTCGCACATAATTGAATGAAATAATAGGCAGATCAACATCGCAGTGAAAGAAGTTTTGACATAGGAAACTAGGTATTTTTACAGCTACAACCATACAAAAAATGTCCCTCAAGCAAACTAAGAAGGATAATAAATTATCAACAAAGTACTATGGTCCTTATAAAGTGTTGCAAAGTATTGGTATTGTGGCATACAAATTGGATCTTCCTGCATCTTCCCGAGTGTCCCTAGTTTTCCATGTTTCATGATTAAAGAAGGTTATAGGTGACGAGGGACCAGTTCAAACAATATTGTCGAAACTTGAAGAGGAAGGAAAAATCATGTTTGAATCTGAAACAGTCACAGAAACAAGAACTTGACAACTATGAAATCGATGAATTTTAGAATATCTCATCAAGTGGAAGAACTTACCCACTGAATATTCCACGTGAGAGAACAAGGATTTTATAGAGAAGCATCCAGAACTACTCAAGCGTTGAAGACAACACTTTTGGAAGGAGAGGGTCATGTTAGGTCCCTACACTACTAGTGTAGCCCCTTATTGTTACCAATGAAATCCCCTTATGGTATTGTTGTGCCCATGTATTCCCCATGTTGTTATTATTGTGCACCATAGAAGCCCAATATTGTTATTGTTGTGCCCCTACAATATTATTATTATGTAGGCTTTGATTATATTGAGACCACTTAGACTCTTATATATAGAAAAGAGGTATTGTCATTTGAATCATCCAATAATTGTTCATTTGTGTAATGCAAAGGAGGTTGCCCCCTCGAAGAGGCTTATTTTGAAGTTGTTGATCTATCTTTTCTATCTTTTTGTGAGTTGGTTTCATAACAATAGAACAAGTGAGGCTAATTTTAAAAAATGTTTTATTAGAATTTCAACTTGTCCTTTGCTTTTGGCAGTTCATGACACTGACATTGGTTGTGACATCGATACAAGGCGTAATCAGTTGGTTTTTCTGATGGTTGGAACTTTTCCTGACATTTTCTCAGTTGCAACATTGTGGTGGTTGAGTTTTCAAGAGAGCGAATTGTTTGCGCTCCAAGAGAAAATTCAGTCTGATAGGAGAGGCATCATGAGGAATGAACTTCTTTTCCTCTGCGACAATGTTGACCTACCCACCGCCAACGCGTGTACTCCTTTTCTGTAATCTACATGCCAGTTAGACACCAACAATGAATGTCACTTGTCTTGGGCAGAAATATTTTACTCTACATGTTGAATTGGGCTAGACAACTCACCCGATTTGAATCTGATACATGTCTTGTGAAGAACTGCGCACGTCAACCACGGATAACACATTTTTTCCCATTATACCTCCAAGACCTTGGACCGAAAAAGAAATCATTACTTTGAAGTATGAGCATCGAGAGTCTAGCAAAGGAAGTAAGCATGCTAGCCATGTTAGAACATTAATCATGATGGCACCAACCACACCGACCATTGTTCCCCATCGGTGAGTTTAATGTGAGTCGAAAGGAGTCGGTAAGACATTAGTTTCAGTCTGCGGAGATTCTCCTGCTTATGCATGTATAAGTAATGATGTTTAGTAATGAAATATGTAAGCTATTTGATAGAGTCTTCAGAGTTTTTTTCATGGTATTGGACCCAAAGGAGGGCTTGATGGACAGAGCTGTAAGCTCAATGGTGTAAGCTAGAGCAGCTGGACAGAGAAGTTCAGTAGACCGTTCTTGGAAGAGAGTTGGTTGAGTTGTGAGAAAGTGATTTGGTATGTTGGCCTGGTGTAGATACACGCTGAAGAATTGTTTCAGTGAGGCGGCAACAACAAAGGCCCATCCTGGAGTTGTTCGCTACAATGGTGTGAAGGCAGAGCCTGAAGCTGTTTGTTGGGTGCCATTGTTGTGAGGCATTGATAGGATTTTGTTGTGAAGACTTGAGGGCATGGTAGTGACTTCTAGAAGAGTTGTGTAAGGGAGTTGTGCAAATGCCGATTTTTCACAAAAAGTTGTTCCATTCATGTTTAGAGGATTCAGTTCGGTGTGTAAGAATTTGTTGTGTTGAGCCGATTGTGGTGTTTTTTTTGGGTGTGGCCTGTCTGAGCATTGAAGTGTATTGTAGAGAGGTAGCAGAAGAGGCGTTTTGTTTGAAGTGTGATAATGCTAGAGCATGGAGGAGCCTGGAGGGTCGAGGAGAGACGAGGGAGGGCGTCGAGGAGTGCTGAGGGTTGTAGATGTTGTGAGAAAGTATTATTGTTGGTGAAACTATCTTGTTGGCTCTGTTAGTTGCAATTTTTTCTTGCAAGTAAAAATCTAAAAGATGTGTTGCTCCAGTCTTCTTAAGCATAAAAGAATGGCAGAGTGATAAATTTAATAAAGTTAAGAGAATCCACTGACTTTTAAAATTGTTGTAATGGCCTTACCATTGACAAGAATATGTGGTCTGCACTTTGAGGAGATTTATTGTATTTGGAGGCGGTGAATATAACGGTTTGGCCGATCAGGGTTGGAGTTGAAAGCCTTGGGGAGCTGCCTGGAGTGGAGTGGAGCTGCGTGGAGTTGTTATCACAATGAGCATTGTCATGAAAGAGAAATCAAGGCAACGAGGGAGTTTGTCCTATGGAGCAATATGCAATTGTTGATTGTTGTTTGAGTTGGTGTTTTCATTGAATAAGCTTGTGTTGAACCTGGGTCAATCAGAGAACAATTGTTACAGCCCATGGTTTGTGTTGAATAATTCATCCATGTGGATCTGTGTGCAGAGAAAAGTAGTTGTTGTCGTATTGCTGTGTATTGAGCTCCTGATTGCTTGGTGTGGACAATATTTGCTGAGTGAAGCATGGAATGGTGAGGAGTCAATCCTAAGTATGGGTGAGGAGTAGGTTGCTTCTGCCTATTGTGATGTGAAGTGAGAGGCGTGAAAGTTGAGGAGTTTTCAGTGGATTTGTTGTAGTGCAAAGGAGTAAAGTCAGTCGTGGCTACTATTTGACGAAGCTGCCAGAGCTCGTGGGATCGTGAAGCTTGAAAAAGGAAATGAACATTGCTGCTTGATATCTGACTCCATGTGTGGAGATATTACGTGAACGAGTTGGTTGGTTACCACTTTGTGTGGAGAACCACGTAGAAATACACCGGTCTGATTGGAAGACAATGAGTGTCATAATGTTTGATAGTGATCTTTTTTATGATGCTTTTTTAGAGATTCCATTTGGAAGTATTTTTGGGTCGGGTAATATTTTTTATTCCGGTAGTATTTTTGGGTCAGAAGAATTATTCGATAAACATAATGGTTCTATCGATGACCATGAATATCATGAGGTGTAGTGAATTCCACATGTTCCTGCAATCACTGGGAGTAAAACTTGCTTCTCTAGGAACCCAATTGTTATAAATTTGGTTGGATCTGCTTTTAAGATGGTTGCAAAAGTGGAGGATACAACCATGGATTTTGTTCAGAGGCTGTTCATGTTTGAAGATGAGTGTATTTTGGTGGCTCCTCGTGGAAAGTGGGGAGAGCATGAATTCGATTACCTTGTTTTCATTGTTTGGGATGTTGCATTACATCCCAATCATGAAGAGGTTATTGATGTTAAGTACGTAAGCAAAGAGAAATTGAAAGAGATCACAAGGAAAGCAATAAAGGTGAAGATGAAACTACACCAGAGAATGAACAAGCATGTACCCTTTAGCAACAAGGCAAAAACAAAATGTATCGTTGTAAGCCTAGCTGAGACTTAGACTAGCAGGCAAGTTAAAGTTTACTTCATCGTGATTAAGGGAAGGTGTTAGAACATTAATCACGACATCGCCAACTACGCCGACCATTGTTCCCTATCAAAGAGTTTAATGTGAGTCAGCAGGAGTTTATAAGACATCAATTTCAATTAGCAGATATCATTATTGATTCTCTGCTTATGCATGTATAAATAATGATGTTTAGTAATGAAATAAGTAAGCTCTCTGATAGTGTCTTTAGAGTTTCTGTCACCCCATTCCATTGAAAGAGGCGGGTGATCTGCGACAACTAGTGGACAAAATATTGAAGGCAAGGGTGGTGATGTTGATAGAAGCAAGCCACGACACCCACGAGTTCTACGAATGGCACCGCAACATCTCAGAGCTCCTAATATCCCAACATGGTTTCAATTTCATAGCCCTGGAGGGTGACTGGCCCATCGCTCAACAACTCAACAAGTGAATCCTCACCGCTCCAAAACACACAGCAGGAAGGCTAGCCGTGGCAGGCGTTCTGAGGGAAGTCTTCACCCGTTGGCTGACATGGATGTGGGAAATTATGGAGACCGAGATGCTCCTAGAATGGGTCTCAGATTTCAACTCCAACGTTGCCAACAGAAAAGGTCGGCGCCGAGTACGGTTCTTTGGCTTGGATGTATATTCTCTATTCGACTCCATCCAGGTCATCATCGGCGAGTTGAGAAGGTGGACAAAGAATAGGTTGAGCGCGTGCGAAGGCATTACGCCTACTTTGATCCCTCAGACCGGAACAAGGAGTACATGACCAGTCTCCTAGAGGTGCCCGAGGGTTGTAAGTCCTTTGCTCTCAAGGTACCGACATCGATTCTTATGTATTAACAACTATTTTTTTAATTCTTATGTCGATTCTTATGTCTAACACTAGTTTATAGCGACCAAGTTTTGGAGTTGACATGACTTAGGTATAGATAGTGATATAGATAGTACCCATAACTTTGCTCAACTTTCGGATGACTGCTTGAACAGGCCCTGGCCTGATACAGTCTACCGCTGCCATCAACTAAGAGACTCCACTACCATTTTCCTGCCTAGACCATGTTGTCATGTCCTGTCCACCACGCAATTAAAGCGTGAATCAATGACTGAATTTGAAATTTAAATTTGAATTTTCAACATAGCGCTACACCACATGAATCCGAAAATTCGCAAGTATAGTTTATACATACAATTGGAGTAGTTTATAAGTTTCAAATTCGACTGTGAATTAGAGTAGTCTGTAAATTTCAAATTCTTTCAATGATTCATGCTTTAATTGCTTGCATAATGGCGGTGGATGGTGGTGGCAGAGTCTCTTAGTTGATGGCGATAGTGGACCGTTCAGGGGCTAGAACATAGGAAAGTTGAGCAAAAGTTGTAGATACTCTCTAATACATGTCATGACATATATGTATCACCAACTGATGGTGATACATGTCATGGCATGTATGTATCACCAATACCCTCAACTCCAAAAATTTACAGCTATAGACTACTACAATTGTATGTAAATTTGCTACTAAGATTCTTGGACTTGGAGATGTGATGTCTGACATTGATTCATATGTCTGAGAGTTGTTTTCTTGATTTCCTTCAAAATGATAATAATTGTATGTATATTTTGTCGTCACAGTCAATGTTCTTGAAATGTGATATTGGCATAGCTTCTTGGACACTAATATTTTTGTAGTTATTCATCCATTAATGCCCACTATGTACATCCAATCCCCCTCCCCCTCGACAACCAATATTTGTGTAGCTATTCATCTTTTAATGCCCACTAAGTACATCCAGTCCCCATCTATGGAGGCCATTCACCGATCCCATCCCTCATGGGTTTGCATCCCATGGCATCCAGGCATCCCTTTGTATTTTTGTAGGTTGAAGGGATGGTGAGGATGAATGTACAGATACGTTGGTGGTCGCATCCCTTGTTGCCCAGTTGCTTGTAGAGAGGTCGAACTAGCTCTTCTAGGAGCTTCCACCATCAACCGCCCTTTGCGCACCTCAATGTCGTTGACTAAAATGTGGTTCAGAGCTTTTGCAAAGAGCTGGTTCGACCTTTTCCGCAAGCAACTAGGCAATAAGGGATGTGATCATTGATGTATCTATACGTTCATCCTCGCCAAGGTATAAAGTCATCCTCGCCATTCTTTCAATGTACAGAAATGTAGAAAGATGCCTAGGTTCCATGAGATGCGAACCCATAAATATGCGTAGGTGCCCTGAGATGTGAACCCATAAGAGATGGAGATGGATGGATAGCCTCTCTGCAGTCTGCACAGTCCAGGGCAATTGGGAACCATAACATTACCATTTCTGGGAATCATAACATTACCATTTTTAGGGTTCACTATAAAGTAGCTTTGTAGAGTTCACTATAAAGTAGCTGTTATCTCAATAGGTAAAGTTCCGTTAGCTGCCTTGTTTCTGTAAGTGGTTATAATCAAATTCGAAAGAATCGTGTATATATTCATCCGCTAGGTTGAAGGGATTTATCCAATTTGTTCAATAGGTATTGTTCCTTTGGCTCCCTTGTTTCAAGAAACGAGAGCAGTGCTCGTCATCAAATTTGACTCATCCAATCATCAGTTAGGTTGATTGGACTCATCAAATCTATTTTAATTTCAATGTCCTTTTCCAAAAGATGTTTTAATTTCAAGTTGAGTATATATTCAGTTGTTATGTTTTTAATTTCAGAAAAATGGGTTGAGTAAATATTTAGGCGTTATCGTTTTAATTGATATATACATAAATGATTTATATATATATGTATGCGAAGCTATTTTACTGATATGGTTAATTTTACACACAAAAACATCTATGTGCACATCTGTGAACAACACTTATAATTTAAAAACAAATTTTAGTAAATAGAGAACTACATAAATAATTTAACCGTTACATTCATAATATAAAATAATTTTTGTTTAATAATTTCAAATAATTTATATTTAATAATTTCAAATCATCTTTGTAAACTTAGAAATTTCAGTGCTAAAAATATAAAATAATTTAAATTTTACTTTCATAATTTAAGTAAACAAAGAAACTATAGCATCAGATAACTATAATATCATGAGCATATTTATGAAAACTTCCTTTATAATTTTTTTAAATAAGGAATTATAATATGTGATGCTATATGCAGATTTATTATTTAAAAACAAATTTTAGTAAATAAAGAATTACAACAACTATGTGCAGTAGATCTGTGAAGACTAAACGTTGTAGATTTGTGAAGAATACATTTATAATTTGGAAAAAAAATAGATTAATCATTTTTGTTAGAACATATAGTAAAATATACTCGAGCTAGATAAATGTGCAATACATATTATTATTATTTGAATGATTCATATATGTATTTATGGTTTTTGGTTTTAAATTTCAAGTAATTTATTCATGACTATTTACATTTATTTGTGGTTTTGTAATAAAGATAATATTTAAAAATTATGTTTTTAACATTCTCTTTAATTATGACTATTTATATTTACTTATAATTTTGTTTTAAAGATAATATTTAAAAGTTATATTTCTAAACTTTTTTTCTTAACCTAAAAAACATATATAACTTATATTTCTAACATTCCTTCTTTAATCTGAAAGGATGTTTGTGAATTTTTATCAGAAGAATCGCAATTAGAAACAACCGCATGGTCATTCCTAGGTGTATGCGGGGAAGGTGCAGAACCAATAGGGATCGAATGCAGGGTTCAAACACAAATGAAACAAGGAAGTGAAAATAGTAAATTTCCCTATATTCCCTTTTCTAATAAGAAGATCTAGCAGGGAAGAATAGAACATTTTGGACAGTATCTGAATCCTTACGAAGAGCAAAACCAGAGATAGAGAACACCACCTTTCTCCCGCTGGAAGATTCTGAAAGGTTATCGACTCTGAGTGCTAGCGTCGAGTCGCCCAAAATCGCCATGGACAACAACTTAGCATGTGACTAGATGCCCTGGTAATCGATGTGTTGATAAAATATGTAGTTCCCAAAACCAAGTCAATGTCTGCAGGAAGACCTCAGGAAAATCCATCTCTACCAGGACCTATGTCATTCGCTTATAAGGCTGCCCAGGTCGCCATCTTCGAGAAATATGAATTTTTCCGATAAAGTCCCCAATTTCCATTATCGATTGTCTGACCATAGCTGAAATGGGAGCCCCCAATTTCCATTATCGATTGTCTGACCATAGCTGAAATGGGAGCCCGAGAAGCTTAACCCTTTTCTCTTTTTCACAATAATCTTTTTCTTTGTCTGAATAATCTTTTTCTCTTTTTCACAATGTTCTAGTTTTCCGTTATGAATAATCTTTATTAATTTTTCCTTTTCGTGATTTTATGTGGGTTGTTGATTTTTCAAATATTGGGAATCAAAAAGATATGGGGAATCAAATAATTGACTGAACCTAGGTTGGTCTCATTCTCAAATATTAGGAAAATCAGCCATCAACATAAACATACGAATGCCTTCTAATTTTAAGTGATAAATAATATAGATATCTAAATATAAATTTTTTCTATATAATTGTTATAATAAATGAAATTATCATAATTGATTTTTTTTATTTAATTATAATTTTAGTTTAATTAATATTAAGCTTCAAGTCCATATTGTCCATTTTTAGAATTTTAGTATATTTAAAAATAAATATATAATGAAATATATTTTTAATTTTTTTATTAATTCAAAATTAATTTTTAATTTAATCAAATTAATAAATTTTATGATGATGATGATGATGGTTAATGTTCATCGAGACCAAACTTTGGTTTATTTGACCTAAAGAAACGAATTATTTAGTTTGATTTAAGATTTTATTCCTATGTTCAAAAAGCTTGGAGAGAAGCATCCTCAGTTCACTATAATTTTGACAACGTAAAAGGCTAGGAAGGTCAATATTGCAACAAAGATTTTGAAAGTGAGATCTAATGTGGTTGTACACGGGGCACTCTAAGAGGAAGTGATTTTCATCATCGATGTTCGTATTCTCACAGAGATGGCACAACCTTTCCATCCATGGTGTTTTAGGAACTAGCCAACTATCCGTTTCACTATAAAGCTCATGAGAGTTCATTCTAATCTTGGCTATATTAATTTTTTTCTTTGAGCTAGTTAAAACAGAGAGATATTTTTGATCTTTTAGGGTCGGGTTGATGACCTCCTTATAATATCTTAATTTTCTTTTAGCTGCTAAATCTTTCTCACACCACATTTTTTCTTTGAATTTAGAAGTAACACTATTTTTAATGTTATTAATGGTTTGCAATGCAACATTCTCGTCGATCTCCCAATGGTTTAACGAGGCTCTAGTGTCTTTATACCAACCTTGTTTGAGCCTTAGGTGGTTTTGGCTGGAATTTAAAGCTAGCTTAGGAAGTTTATGATCTACTATGTTATTGAGTTTGTGTTTGTACAATAGTAGCATAGTCATAGTTAAGCTCTCGATAGGGAAAAGACTCACTTCTATAAGGAGAATAGGATAAGTTGTGTTGCTTTTAATTTTGAGGTTATACGTTATAAAATGCTTTTGGATTTGCTCAATCTTTCTCCAGGATTCTCTAGAGATGCTACAACCCCAAACCTCATATCCATATAAGATAACCAGAGTGACTAAAGTTTCAAAGAGGAACTTCTTTCTATTCCACATTACTAGGTTTGTCTTTTTACAATTATTTTCAAGACCAAAATAAGCTTTCCATCCCCCATTAATCTTTTTCTCAATGCTATAGTTCCAGTGGAGCTTGTGATGAATATCAATTCCTAGGTACTTGTAGGAAGACACTTCCTCCAAGTTACTATTGTCACACATAAACTTAGCGTAAGTGTCTTTCTTGGATTTGATAATCATAACTTTTGTTTTTTCAGTGTTAACAATTATACCCATGGTAGAGCAGAAATCCTTAAGTATAAGTTGCTTATCAAGATCAAATGGGCACCTTGCGAGAAGAACAATATTGTCACCATAGATAAGAAGGATGATGACTATACCAGCAAAGATCGTGCCAGCACATCCTGCTTCCTCTAAACAACCTTCTATCTTGTCAATGTAAATGCCAAATAGGGTAGGGGAGAGGGGGCACCCTTGTTTCACTCTGATATTACACTTACTATCTTTTGACCACCTCGCATTTCTCTTTAACTCTTCAACTTAGACAGATGTCACTTGTCTTCCACATAAAGATTTCACTTGACATGTTGACTTTGGCCAGAGAACTCACCCGATTTGAATCAGATACATGTCTTCTAAAGAACTGCCCACGTCCACCACAGATATCACATTTTTCCCCTTAAATCTCCATGACCTTTGACCAAAAAAGAAATTGTTACGTTGAAGTATGAGTATCGAGATTCTGGTAAAGGAAGTAGGTAGGCTCGCCATTCCGCTGAAAGAGGCAGGTGATCTGCGGAGACTGGTTGACATAATATCGAAGGCGAGGGTGGTGATGCTCGAAGAAGCGACCCATGGCACCCACGAGTTCTACGAATGGTGCCGCAACATCTCGGAGTTCCTAATCTCCCAACACGGTTTCAACTTCATAGCCCTGGAGGGCGACTGGCCCGCCACTCAACAGCTCAACAAGCGAATCCTCGCAACTCCAAAACACACAGTAGGCAGGCTGGCGGTGGCAGACGTTCTCAAGGAAGCCTTCACCCGATGGCTGACTTGGATGTGGGCAAATAGAGAGACCGAGACGCTCTTGGAATGGATCTTAGATTTCAACTCCAACGTCGTCGACAGCGAAAGTCGGCACCGGGTACAGTTCTTCGGCCTGGATGTTTATTCTCTCTTTGACTCCATCCAGGTCGTAATCGAGGAGATCGATAAGGTGGACACAGAATTGGCTGAGCGGGCGCGGAGGCATTACGCCTGCTTTGATCCCTCCGACCAGAACGAGTAGGAGTACTGTTGAAATATTAATTTCAACTTGCCGTGCTGCACTTAATTCACAAAACCACCTGACCATATCGGACCGCTTTTCACGAAAAGTGGTTTGCCTCCAAACGCGCTCGATGCAATAATTTTTCTACGCATGTCCTCTGTACGTTTTCAAAACAGCTTTTCATTGAGACATAATTTTCAGCAAATAAGGGGCATCCGATATTGTTTCGAACCGTTCGATTGAAAGGATGGTGGATGTCCGTCCGATTAACCTAAAGTTGCATACAGGCCTGAACATGGAGTTTGCGTGAAATTTTTTTGTTTGACCGCCATTTACTGCAGTAGAGTAATTAATAGTATTTACGTTGGTTCGTAAATTGTTGGTAGAACTTTAAGTTTTAATGTTTTTTTTACCACAGAAGCATGGGCAAAGAAAAAAAATATGTAATTTTTTTTCGTTGCATATGTATCGTATGTATTATGTTTTTTTTGCTTTGTTGACCATTCTGTAATGCAACGGTGGAACGCACAACAGTGCGAAGACGAAGACAAAGTGAAACTAGAACAGGGCATGTAAACAAGGCATGTAATGTCTTTAGTGCTGGAAGTTTTTTATGTAATACGCAGGAGCGTATGATGAATTTTTTTTTGAAGGATATGTGAAGTGAGTGAAACGCGCAACATCATATGTAAAAGTTTTTTTTACAGCAGTGAATGTAAAAGAGATTTTTACACATAGCAGTGTAAAATCTCAGGAGGAGACAGAGTAATGTTTTCTGTTGTTGGAATGTTTTTTTTTGGTGAATCCCTCTGAGAGAGAGGATGAATTTTGTATCAGGCATTTTATTTTAATGAATACAAAGCTTTTGTGGGTGTATGTAATACTTTGTTCTCAGAAATTAGTTATAGCTTCCTTGTGTTAAGATCCTGGAGAAAAACAGAGCATTGTCTCTGTGTTCAGTTAATTTGTTTTTGGAATTTTACCAGAAAAATTCCCAACAGTGGTATCAGAGCTGATCCAGGCTCTTTGAAGGTGTCAAAGAAGCTGAAGGAAGGAGCTTTTTGCTGCAACAACTTCTCCAGTAGAGTGAAGTCTCAGGCAACAGGATCCAGGTAGTTCTCAGATTAGTTGTTGTGTTACTGCTGAAGAAACAGTCAGTTGTTTTAAATACACAGTCAAATATTTGAAGCATAGCTGAGAATGCAAGGAATGACCAGCACAAGCACTAGCATGGGTATTTTTAATACTCAGCTCCCACAGTTTAATGGGAAAAACTATGACTATTGGGCAATAACCATGAGAGCCCTGTTTGCCTCACAAGATTTATGGGAATTAGTTGAGGATGGTTTTGAAGAACCAGCAGATGAAAATGAGTTTAATAGATTAACTCAGGCAGGGAAAGATCTGTTGAAGAGCAATAGGAAAAAGGATTCAAAATCCCTTGTATTTTTGTATCAAGCAGTGGACCAGAGTGTGTTTCCAAGAATAGCAGCAGCTAATACATCCAAAGAAGCATGGAAAACTCTAAAGACAACCTATCAAGGCATGGAGAAAGTGAAGACAGCAAAACTACAATTGTTGAGGAGAGATTTTGAGAATCTGTGCATGAAGGAGTCAGACAATATTGACTCATTCTTCACACATGTGATTGGTCTGGTCACACAGATAAGGACTCATGGAGAAACTCTTGAAGAAAGGAGGATTGTGGAGAACATATTGAGGGTCCTACCCTCAAAGTTTGATGTAATTGTCACCACCATAGAAGAGACAAAGGATCTCACAAACTTTTCAGTTGATGAACTTCATGCATCACTGGTAACACATGAGCAGAGGTTGAGTAGAAATGAAAACTCATCTCTAGAGCAAGCCTTCAAGACCCAGATGTCCTTTGGAAGAGGAAGAGGTCAAGGCAGAGGAAGCAAGAGAGGAAGAGGCAGAAGCCAAAATAGAGGTGGAAGGAACAGTCCAGTAAATGCTCAAGGAAGAGGCAGCAATCGAAATCAGAACCAAGGCCAAGGCAGCAGTCAACAAAGTGGACAACATCATGCTCAAGGACAAAGGTATGAAAAATCCAATGTCCAATGTTATTATTGTAAAAAATATGGGCATTATGCCAATGAATGTAGGAAGAAGCAACATGATATAAATAATAGATCCAGTGCAAATATCACTAGAGAAAATATCAGCCAAGATAATGTGATGTTAGCTTGTAATATGGCTGAAACAAACAATGAAGATATATGGTTTCTAGACTCCGGTTGTAGTAAAAATATGACAGGAAACATAGCCCTACTTTTGTTTCAGATCAAAATGTAAAATCACAAGTCACACTTGGGACTGATAGTAAAATTTCTATTATGGGAAAAGGAGAAGTTAAAATATTTACAAAGAAAGGTGAAAAGAAAACCATAGCAGATGTTTATTATGTTCCTGGAATGAGGTGTAACCTCTTGAGTATTGGACAGCTTGTTCAAAAGGGGTACAATGTTTTCTTTGAGAATGATGTATGCACCATCATGGATAGCGCACCCAGCAAAAGATGTATTGCTGAAGTAAAGATGACAAGGAACAAGATGTTCCCTCTCAGAATAAGGGCAGATTTGAAAAATAAAGAAGTAATTGCAGCAGTTACCCAAGAGGCTTTCCAAAGCGTACCGAAGGATGAAAATTGGTTGTGGCATTTGAGATTTGGACATCTCAACTTTGGAGGTATTAATTTGTTGAGTAGAAAAGGAATGGTAAGAGGATTACCATCGATAGAGAAACCGGACAGCCTTTGTGAAGGTTGTATCTTGGGGAAACAACACAGAGAAAGTTTTCCATTAGGGAAAAGCATAAGGGCAAAGGCACCCTTAGAGATTGTCCACTCAGACTTATGTGGACCAATGCAAGCTCCATCACTAGCAGGCAGCCAATATTTTTTAACATTCATTGATGATTTCACCAAAAAGACTTGGGCTTATTTTCTAAAGAACAAAAGTGAAGTGTTCGAAAAATTTTGAAATTTCAAAGCACTTATGGAAAATCAAAGTGAGCTGCGCATCAGAGTTTTGAGAACTGATAGAGGAAGTGAGTATATCTCCAAGGAATTTCTGTGTTTTTGTAGAGAAAATGGAATCCATAAACAGTTTACAACTAGGTACACCCCGCAGCAAAATGGAATTACTGAAAGGAAGAATAGGACCATCATGGATATGGCAAGGAGCATGTTGAAGACAAATCATTTGCCAAATGATTGTTGGGCTGAAGCTGTACATTGTGCAGTATATATTTTGAATAGGTGTCCTACAAATGTAGTCATGAACAAAGTGTCGGAAGAAGCTTGGAGTGGGAGAAAGCAAGGAGTCACCCACATGAAAGTTTTTGGTTGTGTGGCTTATGCACACATTCCAGATCAGCTAAGGAGGAAGTTGGACAACAAAGGGGAGAAATGTATTTTCATTGGATACAGTGAGGAATCCAAGGCATACAGGTTGTATATCCCATCCACCAAGAAGTTTTTTGTGAGCCGAGATGTTCAGTTCTTTGAGGAGGAAGCTTGGGATGGAAGCATATAGAAAACAGTGAATGTTAAAAACTGTTTGTCTCATGATGAAGATGATGAGGAGATGGCTGAAATACATCCCCAAATAGTAGCGCCAACACAAGGACAGCAAGAGACACCCTTGAGGAGAAATGAGAGTGCTTCTCCAAGCACGTCACAAGGAGGAAATTCAAGTGCATCTTCAAGCACTTGTACACCAAATAAAAGAGGTAAGAAGTTTAGAAATTTAAGTGACATTTATGATGAAGGAATGAATTCCTTGTTTGCTTTGTATTGTCATGTTGATGACCCTATTCATTTCGAAGATGCAATTAAGGATAGGAAATGGATAGAAGCTACGGATGAGGAGATTAATGCCATAGAAAGAAACAAGACATGGGATTTTGTTGAACTACCAAAAGGTAAAGAGGTCATTGGAGTTAAATGGGTCTACAAGACCAAGTGCAATGCTGAAGGCCAAATAGAAAGACACAAATCAAGGTTGGTTGTCAAAGGATACAAGCAGCAGTATGGGAGAGACTATGAGGAAACTTTCGCACCGATTTCAAGAATGGAAACCATGAGAGCAGTGTTGTCCATAGCAGCACAAAACAAATGGAAAGTTTACCAAATGGACGTGAAGTCAGCATTCCTAAATGGAGTGTTAATGGAAGAGGTTTATATTGAGCAACCTCTAGGCTATGAGAAGAAAGGCCAAGAGCACAAAGTGTGCAGATTAAAGAAAGCTCTTTATGGGCTGAAGCAAGCGCCAAGAGCGTGGTACAGTAAAATAGATTCCTATCTACTGAAAAAAGGATTCGAGAAGTGTGAGGGAGAACCCACCCTCTACATCAAAGAGAAGGATGGTAAATTACTAATTGTTGTGTTGTATGTTGATGATGTTATTTTTACAGGTAATGATGACTACCTCATTGAAAATTTCAAAACAATCATGAAAGAAGAATTTGAAATGACTGACATGGGTTTGCTGAGATACTTCTTAGGAATAGAAGTAGATCAAAATGAAAATGGAATTTTTATTTCACAAGAAAAATATGTTAATGAAGTATTGGAGAGATTCAATATGCAGGACAGCAAAGCAGTAATCACTCCCACAGTAATGGGATTAAAACTCAACAAAGAGGACAACAGCAAGGATTTTGATCCTAGCTTGTATAAGAGCATAGTTGGCAGCGTTATGTATTTGACTGCAACTAGGCCAGATATAATGTTTGCTGTTAGTTTAATTTCCAGATTCATGGAGAGGCCAAAAGAGGCACATTGGCAGGCAACAAAAAGAATTCTGAGGTATGTTAAAGGTACAAAAAGGTTTGGCATTTTATACACTATCTCAGAATGTTCAGATTTAGTTGGATACACTTATAGTGATTGGACTGGAAGTGTAGATGATCGGAAAAGCACATCTGGTTATATTTTTCACATGGGTTCAAGAGCTATTTCATGGGCTTCTAAGAAACGACCTATTGTAGCACTGTCTACAGCAGAGGTTGAATATGTGGCAGCTACAGCAGCAGCATGTCAAGCAGTTTGGATGAGAAGGATGTTAAGGAGCTTGGGCCAAGAACAGGCAAAAGGGACGGTGATTTTTTGTGACAATAGCTCAGCTATTGCATTATCCAAGAATTCGGTGTTTCATAAGAGAACGAAACACATTGACACAAAGTTCCATTACATCAGGGAATTGGTAAGCAATGGAGAAATTGTTTTACAACATTGCAGGACTCAGGATCAGGTTGCAGACATTCTGACAAAGCCATTGGACCAGAAGAGCTTCGAATTTTTGAGGAAATGTTTGGGTATGACTGAACACCCAGCAGTTGAAATTAAAGGGGAGTGTTGAAATATTAATTTCAACTTGCCGTGCTGCACTTAATTCACAAAACCACCTGACCATATCGGACCGCTTTTCACGAAAAGTGGTTTTCCTCCAAATGCACCCGATGCAATCATTTTTCTACGCGTGTCCTCTGTACGTTTTCAAAACAGCTTTTCATCGAGACATAATTTTCAACAAATAAGGGGCGTCCGATATTGTTCCGAACCATTCGATTGAAAGGATGGTGGATGTCCGTTTGATTAACCTAAAGTTGCATACAGGCCTGAACATGGATTTTGCGTGAAATTTGATTCCTTTATTGTAATTCATTTTGTTGGAGTTATGATTCGAGCTAAACAATCTCAATCTTGTCTTGTGAATCTTCTAAACAAGATAGAATATCTGTTAGAGTGGTTTTATAAATATTGGCTATATCAAGAATAATGGAGAGTATTGGAGTATCTGTAACTCTAATAACTCATCAATTATAACCATTTTCTCAATAAGTCAAAATAAGTCAAACTCAACAAATGAAGGGTGTTATCTCCAACCATAGATGCACCCGTTTACAACTCAATTCAACTAATTTTGAAGAATGCAGAAGTGAAAAAATAGAAATACCAGTTGCAAGTTATACTCACTCTTGAGTTTAATTGGTCTTCAGAATTAAATATGTAAGCTTTGAGTCTTATCAACTAACAAATCTACATATGTAGGATGTAGGATGCACATATGATAGAGCCGAGTGTTGAGTTTCAAAATGTAATCCTCTCAACAATATAAATGGGCCTCAATTCATCTTCTTTTGTATCTTGGATTTGGTATGAACAAAAAAATTTAAAATGTTGATGGGGATTTAAGCTCAAAATTATGCTTTGAAGAAGTTTCTTTCATTCAATTGACCACAATACTTGGGAAGTGTCACTCAGACAACGCTCTGTACTTTATGCTAAATATGAAGGAGAATTTTGGGAATGCCCATAATCAATGTGTGTCCCACAATGGTTGCAAATAAGGTTGCACCTCAATTGAGAACTGTTGACTTCATAGATCAAACATTAAGAGAGATGAGGGACTCGACTTGGTGAAAGAAAAACAAGCTTTTCAACCTCTCGTTGAAACTAGAAATTGGGATAGGATTAAAGTATTATCACCTATGCAATCAATATTTAATCTACTATTCTTAATAACTGCTACAAATGGTCCCAATTGTTACACATGTTAACTTTTAAGAGTTGTTATTTGATTCATTTAGGAGGTGATGACTCTTATTGAGATTGCATTGAGAGATGCTAAGTTGTATTTCAAGGACTTTGATGAAATTGTTTTTGTGGGTTCCCTATACTGGAATTCTCGTTATTTAGGATATTTTCAAGAGAGTGAATAACAATTAGTCAAAGCCTAGTTTGCAACACTAGGGATAAATTCCTTATAAATGTATTTCAAAATTTGATTTTTAAGAAACAATTTATAGGAAGGCAAGCTAAGTGGAATTTTGGAGAATGAGATAGTAAAACCAAAGGGGATAATAACCATGGATTTGTCTCCCACTATGGTCGTTGGTTTTAAGGCCAACAAAAGTTGAGAGATAAAACCATAATAGGAATTGGCATAAATTACTTTTTGCATTTGAAACTAGAAACAAAAAATACCTCTATGTGCTTCATCTCCACATGCTTTTATACATATATGATGGGTGACCTATGCAAGTCAAGGTTGCCTTGCTGGACCTCTTCACTGTCTTCTTCAGCACACTGCCTATCACGACCCTCTTTGTGGTCATCCTATTGTTGCAGTGTTGTTCAAGTTGTCCACATTCACTGCACTAAGAAAGTTAGGGTATACATGTATGATTCACCCTGACCCATTATGTTCATGTTATTGTTCTTGGGAAAGTACGTGTGCTCGATGATGATTTTTGATCCTCAACATAAGCGAGGAGGATATTATAATAAATAACCCTTAGTATTTCCTCTAGAAGAAAGGATTATGAGTGCTTTGAAGTGAGTTGAGGGATGAGTGGAGTCAATGGATTAAAGGTTGATTGGAATCAAAACATTATAGGTGTAATACAAGGAAAAAATGATATTAGGTCACAAGAGCAGTTAGGACACAAAGGGAATACAAATCTTAATAATTAAGCCCATGATTTCTTGGAATGAAATGAACCTGAGTGGGTTTGACTTGCAACAACAAATGGAAGCTAGGAATTCGAGAGGGTTTACATAACAAGATCTTGGATCCACGCGTGGTTGCAGAGTTGCAAGAATAACTCAGCTCCAATGCTTGAGGAAAATGAGAAACACTTATTTCAAATAGGAAATAGAGAGGGTGTAGGTCTACTCATGGTAGGAGAATGACATACTAGAATAGGGCACATAGATGAAATGCTTTAGAGATTCCAACTTTGATACATATTTCATTAGAATGGGATCATAAAATGGGCATGCGAGATAGAGAGGAAAGATTTCAGTTATTGGGAAATGGAAGGAGCAAGCAGTTAGGGCACACAAATGAAATTAGCTTTCTCAAGAGAATAATACTTGATAGTGGGCTTAGGATTGTTGAGAAAGGTAGAGTGGAACGCAACCAAGGTCCATCAGGATTAAACAAAGAAACAAACTTTTAGAGAAGAGAATATGACAGAAAGGTCAAATCTACAGAGAATATGGTAGATCTTGGACTTACATCCTTTCTCATATACCATTAAGCATACACATAAATAGACAATAGATAGATAAGCATGTTGATCCATATCATTCAAATGATGTACATATACCTACAATTTTATGACCCTGGTTTCAGTATCCAAGTGGCCTCTTTTGTAATTTTTGTAAATCTGTGGGCCATGATGAGCGCCATTGTTGAAGTTATGAGATAATGATGGAAAATCCTCATGACTTTTCACCTTCGCCTATGGATTTTCAACTTCCTCAAAAGTAAATAATCTAAATTTATATAATCCATAACGACTACATTTCTAACAATTTTTTACTATTAGGGGAGTCCATTTGGATAGGAGCTTGGGCTTTCTCATCCTCTTCACTACTTTCAAGGTCCAAATTTCCCAATTTGTTTAACAAAATTGTTGGGTTTGTGATCCATCTTATTGAATTGTTACTCAAACACATAAATGCAAAGGAGGATTTCTTCATGGGACTCATTCCCCTCAGCAAGCACCTTACCTATGATTGTTTTTAGTATCCATTGCGTCTCTACTATTTGCATATATTAGGTCTACGTAGTACGATTGTTTCCCATGTCAAGGATACATTGCCCCACATCATCCTCCATCTGAGTACCAAACAAGAATATTCTTTCTATGTGAGTTTTACACTTTGTTGCCTCCATTTCTTCTTATACTAAATGAGGGTTGAGTTAGTTGAATCTATGAGTTATTTCCTTAATACACATTTGGATATATGTATTTAGTGAGGCTCCTTGTTACTAAACATTGGTTTGGGAAAATTTAGACTCTTATGTCACATGATTTCCTTGAATAAAAGGGATAGAGAAAGGGAGGAGAAGAAATAAGGAAGGGAGAGAGAAAGATAGAGCTAAGAGCTAAGAAGGGGTAAGGGGAGAATTGGTGGGCGGGGGGACAAGGAAAACGGTGGTGGATAGGTCGAGAGATGAGTGAGGGAAAGGAAATTAAAATAGAAGTGGGAGACGATGGGAAATAAAATGACTTGGGATAGATAGCCCTACATTTCCCAGCTATTAAGAGGAGAGTCAAGAAGCATGAGGGCATAGCTAGGGGAGAGGCAAGCTTGAACAGGTTGAAACAATGAATCAACATGGGAGAAATGAAAATCTGGGAGGCGCCAAGAAAGAAATGAGAGCGCAGGGTAAGGAAATATCAAACCAAAAACCAAATTAAGATGCCATCAAGAGCTTAGCTTACCAAGATGATGCCTTTTCTCGAAGAAAACAAACATGAAAGGCTTCATAAACCCACTTATATGCCAACGAATTTGGTACTAAAGTAGGATTAATTTAAAATTAACCGTAACCATTTCTCATTGAATGATTATTACAAGTTTGATGCATGCCAAGGAATTTGGTACTGATGTAGGATTAATTTCAAATGACCGATAACCATTTCTCACTGAATGATTATCGCAAGTTTGATCATGGCTAGGTATTGGTGTGGAGTGAGGTGACAAAAAGAACACGTACTAATTAAATCTATGATGGACATGCCTCCCTCCATATGTGAAATATTAAATGGCTTCCAGTGATACAGGTTGGATTATTATATTTTTTTCATTTATATTGATGATTTAAGAGTTGAAAAATTAAAGAAATCAACTTGCAAATTTTCACTGACGGTCCCAATTTAGAAAGTTGGGGTGGAAAAATTTAGAAGCCATTTTGAAGCATTAAATGCCACCTTTTTTCATGAAATTATATGAACTTAGATTCCAAAATATACACATCAATACCTTTCCAACAATCCAAGAATCACATTAATTAATTCTCATATGAGAATGTTATTCCTCTCGGAAGTTGACATATCATGATTGACCACCATAACTCGAAAGGATGCCATTTTAGCCACCATTACTCATGAGAAAGAGGATAGTGGCATGTGAAATGTGAATAATTCTATAGAATATTCAAGTTGTAACTCATGTTGAAGGTTACATGGGCCAAATTTAACTCCTAGTTGGATATTATGTTGTGTTCTAATTGGGCCACTAGGAGGGAAGGGGGGGGTTTCATTCTATTTGAGTGCATTTTGTGCCATAGTAGACTAGATTAGCTAATATTTCATATATATATATATTCATAGAGAGAGAGAGAGAGCATAACTGTAACTACCTCTTCCCGCATTTGACCAATTTCACGAGCTCGACAGGGTAAACAAGAGATGAGTGTCACTATGGCCTGACCCGACTTCCTAGTTCCAGTTAAGGAAGTGGGGACTACAAACTGACCTCAAAATGACATCTTACAGGGACTACATAACACCGAGGAGTTGAAGAAACACCCCAAGTGGTCAATCCCCAAGCTGGAACCTTGTTTCACTAACCTAGACCTATAACTGCACCCTTGACGCTACATGCATGTTGTTGTGAGCCTCCAAATGTACTCACAAGATTTTCTCCATTCAGTTATGACCTCAGATCTCCAGGTCATGCCTACGATCCCAAGATCTGAGGCACTTTTCTAATCTAGTCTCTAAACCACTTCCCAAAACTTCCCATAACTTTCCAGAATCATGTTTCTCATATATTCAAACATGAAGCCAAAACATGAACTAGACTCCCAAGAACAAACTAGATATTTCGTCAAGCACATGACAAACATGTAAGCTACCGATAATGAATTCATATATGATCATAAGAGTCTGAGATTCACTTCAGGATTACCAAGAAGGCTCTATTCCCTCTCCACATAGCTGCAATAACACTTATTAATCCATATATTCATCAACCATTAGATAACTAAACAAATCATGACATGAACCATAGATCACATAAATCATGTTACCAGTAAATATCCAACATAAAAACCATGGTAACCAAAAAATGATATCTCCAACATAATCACTACAAGTATACATGAATAACAATAGAAGAATAGTTGTTATTAATATATAAAAATACTAACCAAGTCAGGGACTTCCACGTACCACCCAACCATAGAATGGGTTTAACCAAATCTATCTTTCAGCGAATCATTCTCACATGATATTCCAAGCATGAATGTGGGATCTCATGGAAAAAACCAAGACAAAAACAAACCAGGGCTTCCATAGGCCAAACCACCTCAACACTCAACCATAGTGATTCCACCTCTACAATCACATATCACTAACACCAACCAGATCAGTCTCTACCCAAGTTGTCCAAGGCTCTAGGAACTAGTAACTCAACCCAAAGTCTTCTAGTGCTCTAGAGAGTTTGTCCAACCCGACTTTAGGGACTAGTAACTCAACCCACCAAGGGCTCCAGAGCATTTTTTCCAACTTAGGATCCAAGAATAATAACTCAACCCAAGTTGTTCTAGGGATTCTAAAGCATTTGTTCCTACCCACACCCATAACGAACATGAGAAAAAATAAAAATAACAATCAAGTGGAAAAACCCACAACATCATGGTTATCCAATAAATGAAAAGGCAAGGCTAAAACCACTATCAATCTAGGCAAATCTCCATGCCAATGACAACCCATAACCATAAAATCACTTGCATATACCATGCATCCAGAAATCAGTAAGGAAATCACACATGCAACCTGTTACCTATAAAGTAATCATGTCACAGTTGTTGATCTAGTTGTAATTTTAAACATAATGATACTTCTACCATACTTCGAGATAGATATATGATGGAATATAATTCTAAATTTTTTATTTAATTCGAAATTGATTTATATTATTGAATTTTTTAATTTAATCTTATTAGTAAATTTTATATATTGCTTAAAAATATTATTACATAATTAACAATTTTAATGAATTGATATAAAAATTCTAAATTCTAAATTAATAATTAAATTTTTGACAAATTCCCATATTGTTTTGGGATAATTATATAACATGATTAGGGGGTTATAGAGTAGATATTGACACAGTGTTCTATTAAAGGAACTTTGTGACTTTGTGATATAGAGGTCACCGCTTCCAAACCATATGGGAAAAAATCCAACCATGTTAAGAGTTGGTGTGGTCTACGCTAGATGTGATCCCTAGGATGCCCATAGGTCTCAACTACTCAAACTATAAGTTAGACCTACAAGTCATCTTAAGACTCACACACACACACACACACACACATATATATAAACAAGATTATCCACAATTAAAAAATTAAGATTATCCACGATAAAAATAAAATTTGATTAATTCAAAAAACAATAACCATTTTCACGAGCTCCATTAAGTTTGAGAATAATTTAATGAACTGATTTTTTTAATTATTATTTTTTTTAAATAATTATAATTTATAAAGAATATGTGGAGTTGATATAATAATATAAGAAACATATTTAAGAAAAATTCATTATTATATTTGTATTTTTATATAAATTATGATTTAAAAGAGACAATGTTAGTATTTTGTATGAGTTTTTGGAATGTGGGAATGTTGGGAACTTGGGTATTGCTGTGCGGAATGGTTAGAGGTTTCCATAAAATTTACAGGAAGCTAATCGGCGGCCATAATATTATATAATAAAAAATTAAAAAAAATCAATTATATAATAATCAAAATTAATATTGAATCAAAATATTCAAAAATTAAAATCAATTTAAATATATAAATAATAAATATATAACCTCTCTTCTATATAAACATATTCTTTTATATATATAGTCAAGTTCATTATCAGTTCTGTGACATGTTTCTCTAGTTATTTTTAAGAGAAAAACAATTCTAATCTTTAAGAATTAACTCTCACATACAATATGCACACACAATCTTTTGCAATATTTTGTGATATATACATAAACAACAAAATAAATACTCATGAGCATGCCACATGCTTCCTTAACCCATCAAGAGATTGCTCCAGTTTTTCAATTAAGGATATTAGTGTTAAGGATGTCTTTGGTCTTTGTTCTTGTGAAGGTTTCAACATAGGCTCATGTTTTTTAGGCAGTTCAACATATTTCTCTTCAGGGTTGTATTCCCCAACCCAAGGAACCAGGAAACAATAGAAATCCAAAAAAATAGTCTTCAAAACTCCTGGAACTTACCTGAACTCCCGTTGCAGTTCTGGCTGAAAAAGTAACATTCTCATACAGCACCAAATTTCCATTGGAACAAGTTTCCCATCTCTCAAGAGCAGTGCTATGTAACATAGCAATATTAATAATATTGTTATGTTAAATTACATAATCATTTCTTAATATGAGTACCAATTTAATTTATGGTATATAGTCCTTTTTAATCTAATTAAAAAAAAAACATTATCCACAATGCCAAATTAAAAATGGATTTTTTATTTTTTTAAATAATTTTGTAAATTAAAAATAATTTTTATTTTATGAAGCCCAAAATTATTTAATTTCAAAGACAAATACCATTTTCCCAGCTCCATAGATTTAAGAACAGTTTAACGAGGGAAAAATATTGGTTATTCACGATACCAAATCAAAAATGCTTTATGGTTTTTTTATTTGCTCCAGAGATTTGAAAATAGTTTAACAAGAAAAAAATATTGGTTATCCACAACACCCAATAAAAAATGTTTTATGGTTTTTTATTTTTATTTTGCCAAATAAACCATTTTACTTTCCAGGAAAAACACCATTTCCCAAGCTCCATTAGATTCAAGAATAGTTTAATGAATTTTTATTTTTATTTTTATTTTTAATTATAATTTAATTAAAAAAATTATAATTTTCAATGGTTGTAATAATATAATTTAAATATTTAAAAAAAAAAACATTAGTGACATTATTATGTTTTAATATGATTTAAAAGAAAACAATATTAGTGACATTCAATTGAATTACATAATCTTAATATTACATTACTAGTTTAATTTATGGTTGGTGAATATTGATAAGTTTCAGTAATAAATTCAGCTCAACATTTATTTAATTTGTTTTAGAAGATCATTTTAACCATTTAAAGTTTGATAAATAGTATAATAATTATGTGAGTATGAAAAGAAAAATATATCTTTAGAAATATTAAGTAATGAAATCTAAAATATATTTATGAATATCACATATTTAAGTTAAAAAAAATAATAATTTTCCAAAATTTTAAAAAAAGAAATAAGATCCACATAATGTATAATTTTTCGGCGAAGAGTGTCCCATTAATAGGAAATGGGTTGATGTCTGTAAGTGCATTCTTATCCATGGTCTATGTGGATGCCAAATGATCCACGATACACATGATAGATTCGAGATCTGAATTTTCTCATAGAGTTGGATGCGTCCACTCTATTTTGAATTTGGTCATCGTCTGGTAGAGTTGGGCGCGCATCTCACTCGGTGGGAAATATCAAATCTCGGATCTATCATGCATATGGTAGATCATTTGGCATCCACATAAGCCATGGGTAAGAATGCACCTATAGAGACATCAACCCATTACTAGTTAATCAGAAACTGTTCATTTGGCATCCACATACGCCATGGATAAGAATGCACCTACAGAGACATCAACCCATTTCCAGTGAATCAGAAACTGTTCCCAAGAAAAATTATGTACATTGGTTGACCTCCAAAGCCAATGTCTGAGTCCTTCTCCCAAAACTATACTTAGAGGCTATTAATATATCTATAGCCTTGGAAATATTGGAGGTCAATTTGGGCAAACTTGTCAGATAGAAATAGGGGTAGGTAGTCATGGTTCTCATCGGCTTGGGCTCCCTGCCTGTTTGTTTGAGGCTAAGGTCACCCAGCCCAAACTGAGAGGGAGCGAACATCTCTGACATGATGGATGGAATCAGGCAGGATGACAAACCGACCGAGGGTGAGGAGCATGGGCTCACATAGATAAGATCAGGAAAGTAGCCTAATGCTTCCTTATCTCTCGTTGCCTCCTAAGCCAAGTGGCCGCACACTGGTGCCTAAAGAAACTGGGGCTACACAACCTCCTGAACATTGGCTTGAAGCTACTCTCACTGGCTACCCGAACCAAGCTTATCACGTGAACCATGGCTTGTTATCGTACTCATGGGGAATAAATAGATAGGGTTCAGACCTCGTGCTGTTGTTGGGCTGGTAATCCGTCGAGCTAGAAGGTGGCCTTAAATGAAAGAATTGATTAATAACTTTTTTACTTGCCTAGCGAAGACGCCCCAATTCCCATCAACTTACGAGCAGCTCTAACAAAACTGACTGCCTAAACTCACAACTGCCTCCTACCTTTCTAAGCCTATACCAATGTTGCCTCCTATCTGCTGAGCCTACAGCGTCTCGCCCCTATCTATATGGCAGACCTCTAGCCGGCAAGTAAGGCGCTCTAGCTCAAAGCAGATGATGCCATCCTGCAAAACAGAGGTAAATATCCATAAAAAGCCATGTGAATGAAGAAGAAAAGAAACTTGAAGTCGATGGCGGCCCTCTCCCTCTCCCTTATGGTCGAGCAACTAAAGTTTCAATTTACTTATTGGGTGGGGGGGCTAATGGTCGAGCCCCTCACCCATCGGAATGAGTGAGTGACTCCGTCGATGGCGGCCTTGACAGTCGAGTGTGCTTTCCTTGATGCTTATTGGGTGGTGGGCATCGGAATGAGTGAGTGACTCCGTCGATGGCAGCCTTGATAGTCGAGTGTGCTTACGCACCCTCACCATCGGAATAGTGAGTGACTCTGTCCCTCCGGTCCTCTCCTTAACAGTCGAGCCTGCCTCCGCATCCTCTCCCTCTCCTCTCGATGGCGGCGCTCTCCCTTATGGTTGAGCCCCTATCGGTCCTTATGGTTGAGCGGCCTAACGACACCTTTTGGTCGAGCACCTCTCCTTATTAGTCGAGCGTGCGTAAGGTTCAATTTACTTATTGGGTGGGGGGGCATTGGTCGAGCATGCTCCGCATCCTCTCCTCTCCCTCTCCTCTCCTTAACAGTCGAGCACCTCTCCTTATTAGTCGAGCGTGCTTACGCACCCTAAAGGTTCAATTTACTTATTTGGTGGGGGGGCGTTGGTCGAGCCTGCTTACGCATCCTTAACAGTCGAGCACCTCTCCTTATTAGTCGAGCGTGCTTACACACCCTCACCATCGGAATGGTGAGTGACTCCGTCCCTAAAGTTCCTCTCCTTAACAGTCGAGCTTGCTTACGCATCCTCTCCCTCTCCTTAACAGTCGAGCACCTAAAGGTCCTCTCCTTAACAGTCGAGCCTGCTTACGCATCCTTATGGTTGAGCACCTCTCCTTATTAGTCGAGCGTGCTTATGCACCCTAAAGGTTCAATTTACTTATTGGGTGGGGGGGCGTTGGTCGAGCCTGCTTCTGCATCCTCTCCTCTCCCTTATGGTCGAGCACCTCTCCTTATTAGTCGAGCGTGCTTACGCACCCTAAAGGTTCAATTTACTTATTGGGTGGCGGGGCGTTGGTCGAGCCTGCTTACGCATCCTTAACAGTTGAGCCTGCTTACGCATCCTTAACAGTCGAGCCTGCTTACGCATCCTTAACAGTCGAGCCCCTAACGGACCTTATGGTCGAGCCCCTCCGGACCTTATGGTCGAGCAACTAAAGTTCCTCTTGGGTTTACTTATTAGGTGGGGGGGCTTATGGTTGAGTAACTAAAGTTTCAATTTACTTATTGGGTGGCCCCTCTCAAATAAGTAAAAAAAAGGGCGATGGCAGCCTTTTAGTCGAGCGTTCGTTACCTCACCCTGCCAGACCTCTCCTTATCAGTCGAGCCTCGTTGCCGGTCCTCTCCTTAACATTCGAGCTTGCTTACGCATCCTTATCAGTCGAGCCCCATTGCCGGTCCTCTCCTTAACAGTCGAGCCTGCTTACGCATCCTTATCAGTCGAGCCCCTCCGATCCTCTCCTTAGATTGAGAGCCTACTTACGCATCCTGAAAATGGAAAAATAGGACCTTTAGGTGCTCGACCATAAGGGAGAGGAGAGAAAGATGTGAAAATGACAACCTCAAATTCGAAATGAGACTCCTGGCATCGGCTAGTACTCCTGGCTAGGACTACCAGCTACCGGCTATGTAGCAGCAATGACAACAGGCTATGATGACTGGCTATTGGCAATGATAACTGGCAATACCTCCTGCTGGCTATGATCAACTGGCTATAAGCGGCAATGACAACTGGCTCTCGGCAATGACCTAAAGGCGATGACCTCCTGACAACGACAACTGGCTATCAGCTATGAAACCTGGCACTGACTAGAGCTTCTTTCTAGAACAATGACCTTCTTGCAATGACAAGAGTTCTAGCTGCAATGACTGAGAAGAGTTCTAGCACTGACTGGCTATGGAGACTGTTGCTTATGGGGGCTATGTCTGTCGAATTATCAAAATGTGAAATTCATGTATGTAAAGGCATTGTAATTCCTTCCATCTATTCCAAGTAGGAACATTCCTGTGTTCCGTAGCGGTAAGTGAGACCGTGTGTTTGATAGTGGTAGAGGTTCTAGGTCGAGGTTTCGTAGAGATCGAGGATCGAGGGTAGAGAACATGGGGGGCTTAGATTAGACCTCGCATTGGGACGTGAGATTATACCTCCTCTATGGGGAGTTATATAAATGAAAGTAGAAAGAAAGCTAAGCATCGATGCATCAACACTTGGATCGACCGCTAATGATGCTTAGCTGGTCTTTTCGGATGATCAGCCACACTGGGACTGAGACACAGCTCAGACTCCCTCGGGAGGCAGCAGTGGGGAATATCAATGTGCGGACTAGAATCGGGAGAGGATAAGCCAAAGTTGAGTGGTGTATCAATCGGATTCTCTCTCTCTCTCTGGTCATGGGGCCCGGCGAGTTGGTTGGACCCAGCAGCCAGGTAGGCGTGCGTAGCGTGGCGTGGCGGCTCTGATGAGGAGGTGGTGTGGTGGGCTTGGCTAAAGGCTAAAGGTGAGAGGCTTCTGGCGAATGGCTAAAAAAGGCTGAATATTTCATTTCCTGGAATGACTCTAGGTTCAAAAAAAAGATCTATACTGGAATGAAATCGCTCGACCCCCGGGAGAGGAATGACCCAGTGTCAAAGGTATCAAAATCTTTCTAGGTGGTGTCCCTAATAGCTGGAATGCTCATATGGCTGGACTAAAATAAGAAAGGTGTAAATGGTTCCTCCATGGTATCAGATAAGGGCAGTATCTCTAAGCTCTCCCACTTGAAGGGTGGGTGTCCTCCCCTTCCCTGGTCTCCATGGTGGGAATGCTTCCTGGCTCTGGGCAGCCACATCTCTCTGACTGAAATAGGAAATGACTCTAGGTGGATCAATTCAATAAATAGTAAATGACCTAACCTTAAGGCAGCAATTCAACTAGAATGACCGGGAGCTGTAAATAATACTATGACCTCGAGCTGTCTATGCAGGATGGACAATGACCAGCTGTAAAAGATCAAAAGGCAAATACTATCTTTCTGTGTCTGATGGGCTAGTCCTCCTGGCTAGGACTCTACTCTCGTATCTAGCTCCCGGCTATGTCTCATCAATTGGAAAAGGCAATTCCTAGCAGCTCTCAGCAATTCAAAAAATGAATGAGGACAGTCTATTGGCAATGAAAAAAGTCAATTCCTAGCTGTACAGACTAACTATAGCTTCCATGACTGACCGGAGCTAAAAGCAGCACTGTACTCTATCAAAAGAAATGCACGGACCAGAGCGAGGTTATTGGACCTATTTAAGCTAAAATGATTTAAGGTCAATTCGAGCATATCCAATCATTCTAGCACTGAAGGTAGGATCTAGGCAATGAGTCTGGATCCGATCCCGGTAGGTAAGGTGATAAGCCAAGCGGATTAGCCGAGTGGCGTAGCAAAGCAGATAAGCCAAGCGGAGCAGCCCAAGGATCAAATCCCGGTTATCACTTCTAACAGCTGGGGCGGCTCGGTCCAGAGCATGCCCGTGCCGCTGTGCAGTAAGGGAGCTACCAGGGGTTAAATTTGACTCCCGTCGCATTTTTACACGTAAAATACTTTTTATTTTAAAATCTTCACGTCATTTGTAACTTGTCAGTAATATTAAAAAACGTCCATATGACGCGCATATTAAAAATTGAAAAGTTTTAAATATATATATATATATATATATAACTCCCGAGTTGAAGAATCGATATACCGTGGTTAAAATTTAAACGTGAACGTTGAGACTCGAGACTCGGAGAGTGAATCATCGTGAATCGTGATTCATTAATATCATTAATATCTTCTTTAATGATCCTTACAACTATCAAGAAGAAGTCATAAATGTCAACTTCCAACTTTCAAGGGGTAAATGGCATAGCAATTAATCCCGTTAGTGACTTCCCAGTGACCCACTGCCCAATTATGTTACGAACTTATGGTGATTCGCTTGCAAGTTGAAACTTCCAACTCCAAGTGCCAAATTCCAATCAACTGTAAATTATTGGTGAATGTGAATTCCTGTGAGGAGTAGGGGCATAGGCCAAACACTGCAAAGTTTGGAACTTCGAATGCTACAAAACCTAGAACTCATCCGACCAAGTAACGAGTAAGTGATAGCCATAGACAAATTTTCACACTACTTATATTTGGGAGGGATGCTCTACTCCTCTATTCGTTTTTCTATTTTCTATGCATGCTCGCTGGATATCTCTCTCAGGCAGTAGTGTTTTGTTTTTTTACTTTTTAATAAATTGGATCTTTCTTTATCTTGATTGGCTTTGCGTATTTTGATTGTGGTTTTATTATTCTGTGATGGGTGTGTTATGCTTGTCGCAACTTTGATAGAGAAAGAAACCCTAGAGCTTGGCCATCTAAAAAATAAATGAATACCTGGATAACAATTTCTTCCTATCATCTTTACACTCATGCCTTGTGATGGGTGTGTTATGTTTGTGGCAACATTGATAGAGAAAGAAACCCTAGAGCTTGGCCCTCTAAAAAATAAATGAATGCTTGGATAACAATTTCTTCCTATCATATTTACACTCATGCCTAGCTTTAAGAACTTGCGGCTCAGATTGATGAAAGTGGGTCGCATGTGATGATTAGCTAGTAGTTATATTTTACAACATTTTGAATGAATGAACTCATATTTCTCGTGGAATTATTCTAAATGGAGATAGGTGGAGATTGGTATCAATGTATGATATCATAATATTTTTCTGATTTTCAAATTATATTCCATTCATTTTTAACTTTTGATGTATAGTAATTAAGAGGGGTAGGCACTTTTTTGGAAATGTCCGTGTTGAATTTTCAAGTAACAAGTTTCTATCAAGACCGTGACACATTTACAAAACACCAGTCCTGCAACCCAATATCAGTTTGAGGATTTACTTTTTCATTGAACTTTTTAAGCCAAACTGTCTTCCACACCAAGTAAGAACAAACATGTCGGAGAAATATGTTCAGTATAATACATTTTACGGACAAAAGTGCATGGCTCTCATCTTGCCATGTCATCATAATCCACTCTGCCACAAATGGCTATCATGGAGAATTCACATTCTGCATTGTCTAACTATTACAGTTTTTGGAATTTTTGGTGGAATTATGGCAAAATAATTTTTGGTCAATTTTTTTATTTGTTGTTTAAAATGCATTTTTGATTTTATAAATAGATTTATTATTTTGAAAGTTATTGGGACACTTCCAATGGAAACTCATGGTGAATTTCAAATCTAAAACTTCGACTGTTTCTGTAATTCTAATGCTCGTTTCAAATGCAAAATGTTGAAGCACATGGAAATTTTTTGGCTATATATTACTAGCAAATCACCTTGTGATAGTCAATTTGTCAAATTCCATTTCTCAATAAGAAAAGTTCACAACTCAAGTAACTTGTGATTCTAACCCAAAATGTTGAAGTTCTTGGAAATTTTTTAGCTATATTTTATTGGCAAATCACCCTGTGACAAACAATTTGTCAAATTCCATCTCTTAATGAGAAAAGTTCACAACTCACGTTAACTTGTCATTCCAACCCATCGCTACCAAATTTTGGGCAAATTCACACCAGAAAATATGCAAAAAAACCTAAATTCCAAGTAAATTCACACCAAAAAATATGCCCAAGAAACCCAAATTCCTAGTAAATTCACACAACAAAAAAATATGCCCAAAAAAACCAAACATATAATAGGTAGAATACTGCTTGAGATTTTGTCCTGTCTCAACGCCATAATTGTTGAAGCATGAAATTCTTCCACAAGTATTGTTTGCTGCGATGCACGTGTTGAACCTGACGTGGGCGATTTCCAGCGAAAAATCAATAATGGCTGACAGGAGTTGCTAGGTAATTTTGGGCGAGTCAATGGCCTGCAAATCTCTGTCTGGGATAAAGAAAATCTCCTGCTCAGACAAACAAATTCTCAAGATTGTGTACATTTGGTGCTATTTTGTCCAGCAGCTAGGGGCTACCTATTCAAACACATTGGGAATTGTGTTTTTCTTTTCACTTTTATATAATCTTCTTGTTATTCCAACTGAATCAAGAAAGATTCATAGCACTCTTCAGGAATGGACTTCGGATTTGTTTTACCAAATTAAAATACAGCCACGCGAAAACTAAACCAACACACAATCACAGCCTCGGAAGTTTGGAACGCTCTTTCATGCCATTTTCTTCAGAGTTGATTATTCTCATCATGGACTATGGCCATATGCTTTTGTTTGGGTTGGTGATGGGTTTGTCCTCCCTTCGTTTCTTTGAGCTTTGTGTTGAATTCTCCGTTCTTGTTTTGAATTATGTAGCTTCAGATAAATCAGCAACTTTATTTTCCATTATAAATTGTACGAACAATTTAAATAAATCCAATTGTTCATTCTAATTTCAAATTCAAATTTATGAAATGTTTTGAATTTTGTAGCTAACATTATTTGCCATAAATTATCTCAAAAATTATTGCAGAAAGGCTGAAGCCTACTCTGGCCTCCTTCATCTCAAAGAATCAACATGCATTCTTAAAGGGCCGAAACATTTTGGATGTTGTTGCTATGACCCAGGAAAGTTTGTTTTCTATGATCTCTAACAAGATGGATGCGGCTATTCTCAAAATTGATCTGCAAAAGGCCTACGATTGCTTAGATTGGGGTTTTCTAAGAGTCATGCTGGCAAAAATTGGTTTAAAATCTCAATCCATCGACTGGATAATGTCTTGTGTAGAGAATGTCCGATATTCGGTCATCATAAATGGATTGCCCTCCTCTTTCTTTTCAGCGGAAAGGGGACTTCGACAAGGTTGTCCCCTCTCCCCTCTGTTATTTATCTTGGTGATGAATTCCCTCAGCCTACAGATTAATAAGGCAGTAGAAGAAAAGAGATGTAGGCCTGTCAAAATATGCAAGGACATTTCTTTTTCACACAATCTGTTCGTCGATGATATTCTCATTCTTGCAATGCTCTGTAGGGCTTCCTGGATCTGCATCAAAGAAATTCTTGACAGATTCCAGAAAGCCTCTGGTTTAGTCATAAACAAGGCAAAATCTACTCTGTTTCATAATGATTCAAACTCAGAAATGATCTTATGGATTGCTGAGTTACTGGGCATTGCTCCGAGTTCGATCAGGGAGGGGAAGAAATATTTGGGATTCCAACTAAAGGCTAAGGGCTACTCGAAAGCTGACTGGCAATGGTTATTGGACAGATTCTATTAAATGATCTCGGGCTGGGAGTTAAAGTCTTTATCTTTGGCAGGCAGGCTTATTCTGGTTCAGGCAGTCTTATCTCAATTGGCAGTCTACTGGGCTCATATCTTCTATCTTCCTTCAAGCATCATTAACAAAATGAACAGTCTTATGGCCAATTTCCTGTGGGGTGGGAAATCTTTTCAGAACAAGTTTCATTTAGTAAAGCTGGCATATATTTCTAGGCCTAAGAAGCTAGGCGGATGGGGCCTTCTAGATATGCGCTCCTTTGGAAATGTGCTCCTATGTAAATCTCTTTATACAGGTATTTTCGGAGATGGGATTTGGAGTACAGCTATAAGAAAGAAATATTTAAAAGGAAGGAACTTGGAATTTTGGTACAAAAGAAGGTCAATTGGCGTCAGCAGAGGCTCAGCTTCAGGAAAATCCAGCATTTCTTTTTGGAGAATTTAAGATGGAACTTGTTCTCTGGATCAAGCATTCTAATTGGTATACATCCCATTTTAAATGGCCTTGAAAATCTTTTTCCTGAACCTCTGTTATGCTTCCTTCACAGAGTTGGTTGCTTTTCTTGGGACAAGTTGATTGATTCTTGGAGAGGTCCCATTCCATTATGGAAAGAGGGTTGTGATCTGAACATGCCGGCCACAATGATCCCGCTATGGAATTCAGTTAAAGAAGACCTCTGCGGCCTAGGATTGTTCCGTTTGAGGTCCTGTGACCATATGATATGGACAGTCCCTAAGGCAAAGTTTCATGTTCGTGTTAAGGAAATTTATTCGATCATGATTTCTCCTCCTTCCCCAAGCTCGAGCCAACTTTTTCCTCCATGCCTGTGGAAGTCAAGATGCCCTCTCAAGATGATCCTCTTTTCATGGCTGCTCTTTTATAACAGGAATCTATCATGGGAAAACCTTCGAAGGAAAAACTGGCATGGACCGAGCAGATGTGCTATGTGTCAAGCGGATGAGGAATCAAATTTTCATATGTTCTTCCATTGTGCTTCGTCTCTCCAGATCTGGTATGATCTTTCTCTATTTTATGGTTTTCCTCACGTTACTTTTCCTTCGGTACAGGTGGCCTTTAAATGGTGGAGCGAGCAGAACCCTTCTTGGAGATCCTTGTTCATCATATCCTGTTGGTTCCTCTGGAAGTGGAGAAATGCTCAAATCTTCAAAGACTCAAAGGAACCTCTCAAGTCATCCCTGCATCGCATTCTGGTTTTCCATGACACGCTCCATCAGGAAAATGCTGAGTCAAACAAAGTCTGTAAAATTTTGTCGGATGATTTTCCTTTCCAGGTGCCTGGTGCTTTCTTTGATGGAGCTGAACAAAACAATATCTGTGGTTGCGGTGTTCATATCGTCATGGAGGACAACTTACAATATTTTCTATCTTGGTATGGAGGGAAGGGCTCAAACAGTATGGCCGAGGCTAGGGCCCTATCAGGGCTTCTTGCTTTTTGTGACTTTCTTGACATCCAAGATATTTCAGTATACGGCGACTCAAAATCTTTGATAGATCATGTTAATGGGGATGGCCTCATTAGCAGTCCTCACCTTCTCGGTTGGCTAAGCAGAATTATGCACTTTCGGAACTCTTTCAAGCAGTCTTCAATCCAGCATATCCCCCATTCCAGGAATGTCCAGGCTGACCTCCTCTCCAAGGAAGGCCTTGCGATGGAGCCGAGAGCTTGGTCTTTGAGAGTTCTTCATGATGGATCTTCCTTTTTTATTCAGGATCATAGAATCAAGGGAATGTGGTTTCTTTCAATTTTTGGCTTATGCAACTCTTCTTGCATCACGAGATTGTGTCTTTTTTCAATCTGTTTCATATGACTTGCATTTTAGTATTGGGTTATATCTGTCCATGATGTACAGCCACTCAACTTTTGAATACTTGAGCATATTTTTGAGATTTTGGGTCTGATCTCTTGGGGATCTTTCAATTCTGTTTCTATATGCTTTTATAGCCTGGCAGTTTCCTATTGTCATATGAAAATGTACTGCGATCTTTATATTATCTTAATATAAATCTATGATGATTTTTCTGTCTGAAAAAAAATAAATAAACAATTTAAATAAATCTAATTGTTCATTCTAATTTCAAATTCAAATCATGTAGCAATTTAGAATTTTGTAGCTTGAGATAAATCTGCAACGTAATTCGCAATTCCAAATTGTATGAACAATTTGAATAAATCCAATTGTTCATTCTAATTTCAAAATCGAACAATGTAGACTATGAATTTAGAAGCAATGTAAAAGAAGAAATGAAGCCATGTAAATGTGGTATATTTGCTTTTATATCCATTTTCTTTTTTTAATCAAATTAGCTAAGAATAAAATAAGAGTGTGTTACTTTTTTAATTTTTTCAAGATGAAATAAATAATTCATCAACAAATAACCCACATTACTCTAGAAGGAATAGTAATTATTATTATTATTATTCGTATCAATTTTTCTTCGTCTTCTTCTGTACACATGCTCAGCGATATTTTTAACCCATAATATTTTGCCACTGTTTGGGTAATTCAAAGTTTCAGTGATTTATGTTTATAATTTTTATTGTTTTATGTTTATATAGTCTGTTTCCCCTTAGTTATTTGAATTTGTTTATTTAGGTGTTAGTTTTACTATTTTTTGGTTTTTTTTTAAATAGAAATAAAAATTTTCATTATTTAAATTGTATTTTTTAATATATAAATTAATTATTTTAAAAACTTATATTTTTGAAGATATAAATTGATTATCTTAAAAGAAATGTTCCACGTTTATTTATCTTCAAAATTTATTAGAAATTTACAATGAAAATTCCACGTTTATTTATCTTCAATATTTACTAGAAATTTACAATGAAAATTTATAGGTTGTCCTCATATTTTTTGTTGGCATTTTAAAACAATTCAAAAATAGTTAAATTTGTTATTTTGATTTTGGCACAACAGCGCAACAACCACAATTCTGCAATTTTTTTAGTCCAACAATAGTGATTTTTCTTTTCAAAAAGGGAATAGAGAAATAATAACTCAAATAAAAACTTGAATATGTCCACTTTGAACTCCAAGAAATAGTGTTGTTGAAATCACCATTATTAAATGCAAAGAGAATATGTATTTAGGATAAAACATTCAATTTTTCTACTTGTACAAATGACTGAAAGAGATAGAAAAAATAGACAATTTATTATAAATATTGAAAAAAGTTTACCTAGACTTGAGAAATTATTAAATATTATAAAAAATTAACATGTATATTATTAAATATTATAAAGAATAAATAGGTATATTCCCTGGTTAATATCCTTTCTTGAAATCAATACAAGATTATTTTTTTATTATGGTTTTAGTTGATGAAATGAAATTCATATATATTAAATAATTTATTTTTATTATATAAGTATTATATATAAAAAATGTTTTCAAAAAAAAGGAATCTACTTTCTATCAAAAAAATCTTTGGATGGTCTACTACATTTCAAGCTTCATTGCCCAATAAAGAAAATCATGATTTTGATCTAAATGAAGATTTAGATGTCTTGGGGCATAATGAAGAATATGGTATCTTGGAGCATAATGAAGAAAGTGATAAATAATTTCACGAGGGAGAACCTACCACCCAAAAGAATAGAAAAATGAAAGTAAAAAGAGAGTTTCGTGATTAGTGGAAAACTAATTATAAATGGTTGAGAGAGGCAAAGCATGAAGGAAAAAAGTTATGAAATGCATATATTGCGAAATGCATAAGGGAAAGGGGCGATGGCAAATTGAGACTGGCTGCTCTACATTGCAGCATGATTCTATAGTTGTTCATGCTAGTTCAAGCATCCATAAACTCTCACAGGCAAAGTGAATATGTGGAAATGAGAAGAAGGCAAAGTCTATTATAGAACACATTGCATGCATTGATGATATGGACAAAGAAAGAGTCATCACTACTATGAAATTAGTATATTGGATGGTGCAAGAGGATCTACCACTCTCAAAATATGAATCTCTTTGTTTGTTTACAATGTCCTTACACATGCTAAATATGCCAAAGAACAAATCTTATACATCATATACAAATCATATGGCTGAAAAAGAATTCCTTTATGCTATATCTCAATATCTTGAAGAGCTACAAATTTCCAAAATTCTAGATAATATGTTTTTTCCATTGATGTTAGATGAAAGTAAAGACCGTAGTTGAGAAAAGCATCTTGTGGTTTATGCCACATTTGGGTCCTTAAATTTCATAGTTTTTAAAGCTCATAAATATTTGCGATGGAAGAGGGAAAATAACTTATGATGCAATCAAACATTTAATGGAATCAAGGGGCCTTTCAAAAAAGAGATTGGTAGGAGTTTCCATAGATGGCGCTTCTTCAATGGTCGGTAATGAAAATGGTTTTATTACTTTCTTGAAGAAAGATGTACCTAATCTTGTAGGTGTTCATTGCATTGCTCATCGTGAAGCTTTAGCCGCATCAGATGCTTAAAAAATATACCTGGATTGTTATTTGTTGAGAAATTAGAAAATAAGGTATATTCATGGGTGCAAAATTCTACGAAAAGAAATAGTCACCTTATTGCTCTACATGAACTTATGCAACTTGAAACTCTTCAAGCTCTTCAAATCCATGGAGTTAGATGGCTTTCAAGGGGACATATCATTGAAAGACTTCTTGTACTTATGCCTCAGATATTAACATTGTGGAAAAATGAAAGAAAAGACTCATGGTATGATAAGGAAAGAATCTTTTCAGTACAATTTTGTTTACATATGCTTGCAGATATAATGTGTGAATTAAACAAGTTGAACAAGAAATTCCAAGAAGAGTACAATGATGTTAGCTCTTTAGGTACAGCCATAGATGTCACGGTAAACAATTTGAAAAGGTGGTTTTTAAGAAGTGACACATTTACAGATGGCACATGTTATTATCTAAATGAGATGCCTCTAAATTTGGCTTTCTATGTTATGAAACGTGCTCATAAAAAGATAGAAAAGATAGATCAATGCCTTAGAAATAAGCCTCTTCGAGGGGCGACCTCCTTCACATTACACAAATGAACAATTCTTGGATGATTCAAATGAAAAGACCTCCTTTCTATGTATAGGAGTCTAAGGGGTCATAATATAATCAGAGCCAACTTAAGAATACTAATTTAAGGGTATAATAATAACAATAGTGGGCTTCTATGGGGTATAATAATAACAATATGGGGACTACATGGGCACAACAATATAATAAGAGGGTTGTTGATCCGGATTTAAACAGGAACGCAATAGATTACAGAGATAACCATAAATACAGAGATGCGATAACCATAAAAACAGAGATGCAGCGGAAATAATACTTCATTTCATTACTGTAAAATACTGAAATATGTTTACAAACAGAAATGGAAAGAAACCAGCTAGGGCGATGGTAGCTTATCTCTGAGAAGAGATGTGGTGGCTACATGCCTCTGAACTGTTCCGAACTGAGTTACAATGAGGCTCGAAGGCCTATTTATTGTTGAGAAACAATGGAAAACCCTTCACATCCCGAAACCTAACCCTAGAAGATGAAACGCCAAATTGTGGGCCCCGTTTGGGTAAATTGGTACATCAATTTCCCGGGGTCGTAACTTTGGCATACGATCTCCGTTTGACGCGTACGATAGCTCATTAGAAAGATCTATCCGAGTACTACCACTTTGGGAGGCAACATTGGTCTACGACCCATGTTGCCCCAGAATCCCAAAAAAACGTCGTTTAGGGCCTCAAAACGGCTCCGGAAGTTCAGGACCCAAAAAACTGCTAAAAATAGTAAACTGTGCTACAATTTAGGAAACTGAAAAGACTGAAAGAGACAGTTGTGGGGGTCCAAATGGGTTGGTGGGTGGCCACCAACATCCACCTGGATCATTCCTCCCCCCTTAGGAAGCAATGGTCCCCATTGCGTTGAGTTCCTCCATCTGCTGAACTTGTCCTGCAATCTGTGATGTGTCCAGTGATGGTGGGAAGCATGGTCGATGATGGTCCACATTGAATACTCGGTGCAAGCGAAGGAATGGAGGAATGCTGTGCTCCAAAGCATTGTTCCCCATAGCCTTGGTACTGCTGTAAGGACCATGTCGGAGTGGTCTGAGCTTCTGATGGGTTCTTGTAAGGCGTTCTTTCTGCAGATGTAACCAAACTTTGTTTCCCACCTGAAACTTGTGTGGTACCCATGTCCGTGAGGAGAAGTTGTTCCTGTGTTTTGTCATGACCGTATCCCTTTGCTGTTGCTGCTGCTGCGTGGAGGAACCCTTTGTAGGGGTCATGGATGTAGCAACAATCTTCCCCTTATTTTGGGAGTGAACCAGACAGATGAATTTCCTGGTCTGTGATATGAGCTTGCTGCCTTTTTTGGTAGTGATCAAAGATGTGGCGGTAGGTGGAGCTACCTCCGGTATCCTGTATAATGAATTATTCAAAGAAATAATGACAGCACGAGGCCTTGACTCATACACAGCATGTCGCCTCCACAAGTATGGTTGGCCTAATAATACATCGCAAACATCCAGAGGTGTAACATCACACAATACCTCGTCTGTGAAGGGCTTGATGCTGTAGGGAAGGCGGCACTGCTGGCGAACTTTCAGATCTCGTCCTTCATGAAGCCACCCGATACTGTAGGGCTGTGGGTGCGGTGTAGTCGGTAGGCCCAACCGCTTCACGACCTCTGCTGAAACCAGGTTCTTTTGGCTACCACTGTCGACAATGAATCGCAGCGGTGAACCCTTCACCCACATCTGTGAGTGGAAAAGACGCTCCCCCTCCTCTGGATCTTCGGGCTCATTTTTCTTGATCTTGGCAGTGGCAACAGTGGCGCTGGGATCTGCATCAATGATTTGCTTCCCTTTGCCATTCCCCTTGTCGGGTTCTGGCTCAGGGTCAGAACATGCATCTGATTCAGAAGCCTTCAACTCGGCCACCAACGACTGCTTGGTCCGACACTCACTTGTGTTATGAGTGGGACTCTTGTGGAACTCACACCACTTTCCTGTGTCCTTCTTCGGCTTCGTGGTGTTGTTCTTTTCTTGCAACTTCGACGGGTTGTCTTGGGTCACCCCGCCTTGGCTTTGTCCTTTGGGCTTTGGATTTGCAGATCCAAAGTCTCGCTTCTTCTGTTTGAACTTTTGCTCGATTTTGACAGCGTATCGGTATGCTGTGCCAAGTGAGGAGATGTTCAAGAACACCATCTCTTCCTGGATGTATCTGTGCAGGCAGCCACGGTATTTGAGTACCAGATGCAGCTCAGAATCTTTGATACCCAACTGTGTGCGAAGGGTATGAAAAATGTTTGTGAACTCTGGCACATCTTGGTCTCGTCCCTGCCGCAGTGTGGTCCATTTGATGTATTTGTCCTCATAGCTTCCGACAGGGTAATACTGCTCCTTGATGGCATCCCGAAAGTCATTCCAAGTGGGTGCGGCTGAAAATAGTGAGCCTGTACTTTCATCCTTCTGCTCGCAGTAGGTTTCCCACCAGTCCTTGACGTGGGGGGCTGCTTTGAGAAGAGCGAAAACAATCTTTTCCCGACTTGAAAATTCATGAACAGAAAAATACCCATCTAGCAGATTTAACCATTTATCTACGGCATCTGCGTCTATTTTACCCTCGAAGATGGGGATTTCAAAATTAACTTGTACCTTGAAGGGTGTGGCATTTCCAGAGTTGCTGTTGGAAGCCGATGCGTCGCCTCTGGGTAGTCGCTGAAGGATCTGCGCAAAGCTATCCATCATCGCGTTCCTTTGCCGCTCGAGTGCTTCTTCGAGCAAGATTTTGATAGGATCTCCTGCCCCCTCGTCTTTCTTCTCATCCGCCATGGGAGGCCGTCGGGATTTTCGAGGCTGGTCTTGCAAAGGTTCGACCAGTTCAAGCCCTAACTCCTTATATCCCGACCTCGTTGGGGACATGCAAAGAAAAACAGAGAAAAAGCAGACCGCTCTGATACCACTGATCCGGATTTAAACAGGAACGCAATAGATTACAGAGATAACCATAAATACAGAGATGCGATAACCATAAAAACAGAGATGCAGCGGAAATAATACTTCATTTCATTACTGTAAAATACTGAAATATGTTTACAAACAGAAATGGAAAGAAACCAGCTAGGGCGATGGTAGCTTATCTCTGAGAAGAGATGTGGTGGCTACATGCCTCTGAACTGTTCCGAACTGAGTTACAATGAGGCTCGAAGGCCTATTTATTGTTGAGAAACAATGGAAAACCCTTCACATCCCGAAACCTAACCCTAGAAGATGAAACGCCAAATTGTGGGCCCCGTTTGGGTAAATTGGTACATCAATTTCCCGGGGTCGTAACTTTGGCATACGATCTCCGTTTGACGCGTACGATAGCTCATTAGAAAGATCTATCCGAGTACTACCACTTTGGGAGGCAACATTGGTCTACGACCCATGTTGCCCCAGAATCCCAAAAAAACGTCGTTTAGGGCCTCAAAACGGCTCCGGAAGTTCAGGACCCAAAAAACTGCTAAAAATAGTAAACTGTGCTACAATTTAGGAAACTGAAAAGACTGAAAGAGACAGTTGTGGGGGTCCAAATGGGTTGGTGGGTGGCCACCAACATCCACCTGGATCAGTTGTACTAATAACAATAAGGGGTTACACTAGTAGTATAGGGACCTAACATGCCCCTCTCCTTCAAAAAGTGTTGTCATCAACGCTTGAGTAGTTCTTGATGCTTCTGTGTAAAATTCTTGTCCTCCCATGTGGAATATTCAGTGAGTAAGTTCTTCCACTTGATAATATACTCTACAATTGATCAATTTGTAGCTGTTGGGTTCTTGACTCTGTGATTATTCCAAGTTCCAATATGATTTTTCCTTCCTCGTTATGTTCTGGCAATATTGTTTGAATTGGGATCTTCTGCAACTTTTGAATGAGTTCCCACACTCCTTCATCCTTCCTCCCTTCATCCCTTCCTTCGTTTATCCAATCTGGTTGGATAAACGAAATAACACAAAACAATGCTTCCACATCCTCATCCTTTCTTAAGAGTGCATCTGCAACAATATTTTTCTTCCCTTTTTTGTAGATGATTTCAATGTCATAACCCAACATATTTGTGATCCATTTTTTCTGTTCTTCTAAAAATAATATTTGTTCTAGAAATTATTTAACACTATCATGATCCATTTTTACCTTGAAGTGTCTTCCCATTAGGTAAGGTCACCATTTCTTAATGCATGTAGTATTGCAACATTTCCTTCTCATAAATAGCTTGCTTGAGATGTAGCCATAAGAATACCCAATCGCCTACATCAAAAGTTCTTTCACTGCAATGTTGATCTGTCTGTTGTTTCATTCGATTTTACACAAAAGTGGTGCTATCCTTTAAAAGTTGGAGAACTTATTGTTGATGCTCGATGTGATCTTTCACTGCTTGAATATTTTTCTTCTTGATATGTCCTTCTATCTTTAGAGTTTGAGGAGTGGTGATTTCTTCCAATGCATTACAAGATATGGTTGGATTCATTTCTTCATGCTCGATGTAATCTTTCACTTCTTGAACATTTTTCTTCTTGATATGTCCTTCTATCCTGATAGTTTGAGGAGTAGTAATTCTGGCCAATGAATTACAAGATATGGCCAAATTCATTTCCTCTTTCTCGATGTGATCTTTCACTTCTTGAACCTTTTTCTTCTTGATATGTCCTTCTATCTTGAGAGTTTGAGAAGTGGTAATTCCTACCATTGTAGTACAAGATATGGTCGGATTCATTTGTTTTTTCTCTAGGGTTTGTCCCTGGTGTATATCCTCTTCTTTTGATGTTTTTTGATCGTTTTCGTTATAGGAGGCCTTTCTTGTAGCATATTTGTCCCACCTTCCTTCAAACCTTCCATGTATTTCTTCAAATCTTCCATGCTTTTCTTCCAATATGCTTTCATACCATCGATATCAATTTTCATGGCATAGATAAAACTATTTATCTTTTTCTTCTCTAGAGTATCATTTACCCTTATATTCAATTTTTGAAAGTCCTCAATGTGCTCTACCATTGAACCATTTTGTTTGACACTTATCGATTGGCTAAAGAAGGTGTTTCTCTTTGTATCCTCATAATGTGCTATCATTTCTTCCTTGAAAATTGACCACGTAACAAGTGGTTTACGAGAACAAAGCCCTTTATACCATAAAAATTGATCTGGTTCTAAATATTCAGATGCAATGCATACTTTTTGTAACGGTGGTACACCATGTAGATCAAAATATTTCTCCATCTGTAGTATCCAATTTACCGGATCCTTGCCATCAAACTTCCTCATCTTGCTTTTTCTTGATTTTAGGAGCTCAATCTTGAAACAACTGTAACTTTGTCCTTTTGAATCTTTAAGTTCTGAAATCGCGACCTGTAGTAGCCCTCTATGTCCTCTTTCCAATTTCACCAGTCTGATTGAAATTGGATTCTCCAATAAAGAGTTAGGCACAATCTCCCAAGATGACCTAATTATATACATTTTCAGAAGGGTGCACTTGTATGAAGTTCCACGTGTCACTGTTTCGACCTACGGACCTAAAATTGATACACTGAAATCTACACGATGTCCTCTTTCTACAACCTCTGACGAAACTACAATTTAATGCTCAGACAAAAAGTTATGAGAATTTTCCCAAGGTGACCTATTTGGAATGTAATTCGGGGGTCTTCAAAAACCCTAACTTCCTTAGACTATATCCCTGAAACTATAGCGAGACAGGATCTGAAATTTGAAGCCCAGGTTCAGACCGATTTCTTCTCAAATGGGTTTTTGTTTTATCTTTTGAAACTTTGTAGCGAAAGAGTTATAGCAAACATCCCACGATGACATGTTTTAGTTGAAATTCCGGAGTTTGCAAAAACCCTAAATTCTTTAGATCATATCTTCGAAAATATAGCGAGACAAGTTTTGAAATTCAGATGCGAGCTCAAATGGTTTTTTTTTTAGCTTCTGAAACATCACAGAAAAAAGGTTATAGTGAAAATTCCACGATGACATGTTTGGAGCTGCGAAACCCTAGAATCCAAAGCTCTGACACCAAATGTTATGAAATGAGCTCACAAAAAGATAGAAAAGATAGATCAACGCCTTAGAAATTAGCCTCTTCGAGGGGGTAACCTCATTTACATTACACAAATGAACAATTCTAGGATGATTCAAATGACAATACCTCCTTTCTATATATTGGAGTCTAAGGGGTCATAATATAATCATAACCGACATAAGAATAATAATGTAAGGGCAGAATAATAACAATAGTGGGCTTCTATGGGGCACAATAACAACAATATGGGGACTACATGGGCACAATAATATAATAAGGGGGTTGTGCTAATAACAATAAGGGGTTACACTAGTAGTATAGGGACCTAACATTCTAGAAAATTGTGATAAGGAGGGGCTTGTTCACAAGCATGAATTACGATTTGTAGCAATTCCACATGCATATGTTGATTGTGTTGATATACAAAAACAATCATGGAAACCGTGTATTGAAGGTTCAATAGAAAGTTGCAAACAACTTGCAAAACATTATGTTCAAGCTCTTATAGAGAATTTCAACGGAAGATTCCCTTATCTTGCATTTTTCAAATCAAACAAGGTTGTTTAGCCTTGCCATCATTTAGAGGATGTTCATGGTAGAGAACGAAATTCAAAGCATTGGCTCGAAAATACTTTTCAACACTTACAACATCCTTATTATTAAGGTGAAGAAAATAAAACTACATTTGATTTTGAGGCTTGTTTGAAAGAGTTGCATCCATTTGTTGACACTCTTCATGTTAATTACGAGTGATCCAAAATGGATTTTGGATATGCTTTTAAGTATAAGTGTTCCTCACAGAGGAAAATGAATGTCCCAGGGATACTCCTAGAAATAGTCCCATTGCATAGATCTGTTCATTCTGAATCTGACGCAATTTGAACGGACAAAAACAGACTCCGAATGAAAGAGTTATTGTAAAATGAAAATTGCCCAATGTCCTTAGAAAAAGAGGCAATTTCATTAAATTTTGAACTATATTGAAATTTTTTATTTTTAGTATAGGCTCATGAGCCAATCCACAGCTAACACATGGCAGGCCAAGATTGAGCCACATGGCCCTATTTTATTGGTCAAAGACGAAATATCGCATCGCAAATGTGCCAAAGGGAAGGACTTAACCATAGGCCTTAAAGCATTGCGATATGCGATTACCTCTTTATCGCATTGCAAAAAGCCAAAGGGAGGACTTAACAAAAGGTCGAGGCCAATGCGACATGCGATCGTCGGTGGATCGGCGTCGGCGTATGCCATAAGGGAAGACCCCGGGGCCGTTGCTACAACGATATTGCGATATGTGATAAAGTGATGGGCCGATGTGCAATTGTGCATGGACCGTTGGATCGAAATTGTAGATCAACGATCAAGATTCGATCAGGGTGATCGACAATCGGCGATCGGAGAACCCCTGATGCAGAGAGCCATATGCATAAGCAACTCACGACCTGCCGATAAAGCGACTTGCCGATGTTGCGATGAGCGATAATGCGATCGCATCTGGACCGTTGGATCGCGAGTCTAATCGGATGGTGGAGATTTAACGGGGAATACCGCACCACTATTTGTGTTAAGACAATGGACCAGGGCTCTTGCCTCTTGTGATTATGATATGCAATCAAAGGCGGACCCGATAAGTTTATAGATGTGATTGTATGTATTTTGAAGTCTGGTTGAATGACTCATGATGTGTTTTTCACGCGTTTGCCTTTGTATTGCCGTTATATGGCTATTTTCAGATTTTATGTCGAGGGAGGCCAAATGAGTGGGTTTCCTGTGCCCGCTGATTCATTTTCATTTGTGAATTGATTCTTGACATGAAACAGTCGATTTCACACTTCGAAGGAACTGTAACTGCTGTGTATTAAATACATAGAGAACATAATTGACAGGGGATTTTTTTTTCTTGGAGGTTGAGCGAAACATAGATGAGCGAATGATCGAGAAAAACATAGAAAGCACAGAGAGCAGTGGATTCTTGAAGGCCAAGATAGAGGAAGGTGTAGGGGAAGCTCCAGAAGCTCAGAGAGGCTTGGACGCTGAGAATTTTCCAGGAGGGAAGTCCATAGTGTGAAGTGAATGTGTGGGCAGAGTTGGAGCACTGAGGAACCCATTGGGAAGCTTGGTGTGCCAGAGCGCTTGATAGGAGATAGCCACTAGAGGTTGGAAAGGCAAAGTCAGATCGCTTGATAGGAGATAGCCACCAGAGGTTGGAAAGGAAAAGTCAGAGCGCTTAATAGAGCAAAGCCACCAAAGGTTGGAGGCAGCGCATAAATGCTTCAGTGAAGTATCAGACAACAAAGAGACCGAATGATCGAGCTATTGTTGGTGTTGTTTGAGTTGAAGACAAAAGAAGGAATCTAGAGACAGTAAACAATTCTGAGGGAGTCAGAGAAGCCAGAAGCTCAATGGAACTCAGAGCATTGACTAAAAGAATTAGTCCAGAGAAGCCTAGATCTATTTGCAGCTAAAGGAGAGCTAGGGGTAAGATGGCATTCTAAGCCCGTTGGTTCGGTTGTAGATTGATGGAGTTGAGTGTAAACTTGTAAAAGAATTCAGCCATAATCCAAGAGAGCCTAGTCGAGTTGACTAGAGCTCAAGGAGACATAGCCCAAGAGTTTTGGGTGAACTCCAAATTAATATTGCTATGCGTGTATTGCTTATTGCTGCTTTACTTACTATCATGTGTATTTAAATATCAGTATAAGCAACAGAATTTACAGCACTAAACAGATTTAAAACAAACATAAACATACACCTATATTTTCAAGCATATTATTAATTCCGCAATTGGTTAATCACTAGCATGGGAATATTTAAGCTTTAGAAGTGGGAGAGGTTCTTGTAAGTTTGAAAAGAAGCCTTTAGTGCCCCATTTTCATATCAGGTGGTATCAGAGCCTGATATTGGTTAACCACACCTTCGAAGAAGGTTATATCAGAATGATTGATTGACAAAGCAAAGGCTATTTGTCTGAAAGGTGTTTGAACGGCAAGAGGCTGATTATATGCTTGTTTTGCACACTGACTATTTTATGAGTTTGCAGAGGTAAAATGAAAGCTATTGATAGTTCAGTCTAGGAAGGGCAAGAAGGAAGAAGGGCTGAAGGCATTCTTCTATCCCAAAGAACCTCAACGCAATCCTTGGAGCACAAGAGGTTTGTTGCAAAAGGTTTCTGAATAAGCTCTTTATTAATCTTGTTTGAAGTTCTTTGTTCATTTGCATAATGACAAGTTCTACAAGTGAGTCCTCAAATTCCTCCTTCATAACAAGATCCTTTGATGAAGACATGAAGCAATACTTGTTCACCATGATGCATATGGTGAGGGAAATGTATGAGGATGGAAGGAAGAGCAACATACTTAGAGAGCAGTTGAATTCTGTGGAGGAAGAGAAGTAGTTGCTTTCTGACAAATTGCAAGAAATGGAGAGGAAACTTCATATTGCAAATATGAACCTAAAAAGGATGCATGAGTTCGAGTCACAGCTCTTTGTTGCCAAAGAAGCCTTGGTCAAGTATTAGCTTGAAGAAGAGGTAAACCATTCCAGTCTGTCTTCAAATTCTTCTAAGAATTCTTATATTGGTTCTTTTGAAAAACATACCAAAGGCATAGGCTCCAAGTTAATGTCCAAGATGGGCTATGAAGGAAAAGGCTTGGGCAAGCATGCACAAGGTATTGTTGAACCAATAATGGTTGAGGAAAGGCCTAAGTATTTGGGTCTTGGATATGGACAGTCTTGTGGAAAGAGTTCCAAAGCTGCCATGAAGGCCATTGAAACAGTCCCAACAAGGAGTTTCATTGCAGGTCCTCTACCTCAGAAGTGTGAGGATTGTATTTTTGGAGAATGCAATTGCTTGAAACATCATTTGTAGGATGCAGGTGTACAAAAGTACACACTTGAACCAGAGAGTTGTGGAAACACTAGCAGCCTTGAAGAGATTGATGGTGTTCCAAAGGGAGCCACTCCTTCACTTACTTCACCTCCTTATGAAGGCAATAAAGGTGAAAGAGGCAGGTATAAATCTAGTTCTAATAATATTCTTTTTTATTTTGCAAAGCATGGTAAATTTCCACATAGATATGGGAAAAGAATTGCTTGTTCCATTTGTGTTTTTGGATAACCATAATGCTTCTAGATGTTGGAAGAGAATGACCACATACAAGAAACTTTTGAAGGAAAAGAAGCATGTAGCCAAAGGTCTATTGGACAAGGAAAATCATGCTGTCAAGAGGATGCACATGTGTTGCACTTACTGCCATAAACAAGGGCATCTTGTTGAAAGGTGTTGGACTCTGAATCCAGCAATGCTTCCACGAAAGTTGAAGAAGAAGGTGGAAAGAGAAGATGGCAGAAAGGGAAGGGAAGATTCCATGAATGATGTGTCTCAGGGTGATTCACATGTTGATGTTGATGTGCAGACAAAGGAAAGACCTTTGAAATGGATTGGTAAGAAATGGTTAGAATTCTTATCCAATTAAAGAATGCACGTCTATTGATGCATCTGTTTTCATTTCTTTGTTAATGAGATGCAAGTTGCAGGCTTTTACCAAGAAGGTGAACGGCAAAAGTTGAGTAGGAGACTCACGTTGTTGCTGCAACATTATATTTCATTTCAGCTTCGAAAGTACATTATGCTTAAGTGAAAGTTGAAGGATGAAATGCATGCATGAGCATGATATGCGTGAACACATGGATGTTGATGATTTCCTTGTAGTTGAACATGTATATGTAATTAACTTGTAGGGTTGATTGCTTAGACATGCATGTGATGTTGACTTGGGAGAAGTTAACTTGGTCTCCAAGAGGGAGATAATGATGAAGTGTTTCATCTTTTGAAAAAGAGTCCTAATGGTCTTTTTCTACATGCTTGACTTGAAGGGTGATTTGTTTTAAAAGAATGTTTTGTTGGCTTGCTATCTAGTCAATCATTTTTATGCAGATGTAAGGACATGGAGGTGTTCACAAGATGTGAAATTTGTTTCTTTTGTTGAAACAATCGTGTAGGCCATCCAGTTGTTCTCTGTATTTCTATTGTTGTTAACAGTTCTTATTGACATCTTTTCAAACATGTACAAATGAAAATTTTATGGAGCAGGTGTAGTTCACATTGGTTTCAGCCACCTTGGATCAATGATCAAGGTAGAGAAGTTCAAACTACCATCTATGACCATTTCAGGAGGAGTTCTGCAGGAAGGCAAGGAGGAAAGCAGTTCTTCCCAGAAAGACTAGCACATCCAAAAAGGAGAGTGGTCAAAGGCTTTGGTTCGGAGGCACTATGCAAAGCAAGTGTAGGGAAGCTGAAAGAAGAGGGTGATGTTACTCTCATTTATTGTTAAAATCAGTATATCAGTCTTTTGAAGACCAAAAATTCTGTGGGAAGGCGTGATCCAAAATGGATTTTGGATATACTTATAAGTATAAGTGTTCCTCACAGAGGAAAATGAAAGTCCGAGGGCGGCTCTTGGAAATAGTCTGATTTCATAGATCTGTTCATTCTTAATCTGACGCAATTTGAATGGACCAAAACGGACTCTGGATGAAGGAGTTATTGTAAAATGAAAATTGCCCAATGTCCTTAAAAAATGAGGCAATTTCATTAAATTTTGAACTATATTGAAAATTTTAATTTTTAGCATAAGCTCACGGGCCAATCTACAGCTGACACATGCCAGGCCGGGATTGGGCCATGTGGCCCTGTTTGATTGGTCAAAGAGGAAATATCGCATCACAAATTTGCTAAAGGGAAGGACTTAACCATAGGCCTTAAAGCATTGCGAAATGCGATTATCGCTTTATCGCATCACAAAAAGCCAAAGGGAGGACTTAACAAAATGCCAAAGCCAATGGGACATGCGATCATCGGCAGATCGGCATCGACGTATGCCATAAGGGAAGACCCCGGGACCATTGCGACCACAATATTGCGATATGCGATAAAGTGATGGGCTAATGTGCGATTGCGCATGAACCATTGAATCAGGTGCGCAGATTAATGGTCAGGATTCGATCGGGGTGATCAGCGATTGGAGAACCCCCGATACAGAGAGCCATATGCACAAGCAACTCACGACCTACTGATAAAGCGACTTACCGATGTTGCGATGAGCGATAATGCGATCACATCTAGACCATTGGATCGCGAGTTTGATCAGACGATGGAGATTTAACGGGGAATATCGCATTGCTATTTGCGTTAAGACCATGGACCAGGGCTCCTACCTATTGCAATTTCAATTGCGATATGCGATCAAAGGCGGACTCGATAAGTTTATAGATGCGATTGTATGTATTTTGAAGTCCAGCTGAATGGCTCATAATGTGTTTTTCGCACGTTTGCCTGTGTATCATCGTTATATGGATATTTTTGGATTTTATGGAGAGGGAGGCCAAATGACTGGGTTTCCTGTGTCCGCCAGTTCATTTTCATTTGTGAACTGATTCTTGACATGAAACAATGGATTCCACGCTTCAAAGGAACTGTAACTACTGTGTATTAAATACACAAAGAGCATAATTGGCAGTGGAATTTTTTTGTTTGGAGGTCGAGCGAAACAGAGAAGAGCGAATGACTGAGAAAAACACAGAAAGCACAAAGAGCAGTGGATTCTCAAAGGCCGAGACAGAGGAAGGCACAGGGGAAGCTCCAGAAGCTCAGAGAGGATTGGACACTGAGAATTTTTCAGGAGGGCAGTCCACAGCGTGAAGTGAATGCATGGGCAGATTTGGAGCACTGAGGAACCCATTGGGAAGCTTGGTGTGCCAGAGCGCCTGATAGAAGATAGCCACCAAAGGTTGGAAAGGCAGACTCAGAGCGCTTAATAGAGCGAAGCCACCACAGGTTAGAGGCAGCGCATAAATGCTTCAGTGAAGTATTAGACAACAAAGAGACCGAATGATCGAGCTATTGCTAGTGTTGTTTGAGTTGAAGACAAAAGAAGGAGTCCAGAGACAGTAAACAATTCTGAGGGAGTCAGAGAAGCCAGAAGCTCAAAGGAGCTCAGAGCACTGACTGAAAGAATTAGTCCAGAGAAGCCTAGATCTATTTGTAGCTAAAGGACAGCCAGGGGTAAGATGGCATTCTAAGTCCATTGGTTCGGTTGTAGACCAATGGAGTTGAGTGTAAATTTGTAAAAGAATTCAGCCATAATCCCAGAGAGCCTAGTTGAGTTGACTAGAGCTTAAGGAGATATAGCCCAAGAGTTTTGGGTGAACTCCAAATTAATATTGCTATGCGTGTATTGCTTATTGTTGCTTTACTTACTGTCATGTGTATTTAAATATCAATATAAGTAACAAAATTTATAGCACTAAAAAGTTTTAAAACAAACATAAGCATACACCTATATTTTCAAGCATATTATTAATTCCGCAATTGGTTAATCATTAGATCATGGGAATATTTAAGCTTTGGAAATGGGAGAGGTTGTTGTAAGTTTGACAAAAAGCCTTTAGTGCCCCATTTTTAGATCAGCAAGGGATCATCCATGAAAGATGCATGGAGGATTTTTTATGTTACATGTTTGCATACAAATTTTCCTAACATGTCAAAATTATGGCAGGAAATACTTACTATTCCTGCAAGTACGGTTTCTGTTAAACACACATGGGAAACATAGAATAGGAAAGATAAATCATGTGAGTTTATTTTTTTATTAACATCAGATATACATTTATAGTACAACATATGACTCTTGGGTTTCAGATCCCAAGGTCTCTTGGACTGCTTTGGTCTATTCGGCTTCCACACTAACCCACTTAGGATTAGGTGTCCAATATTCCCCCCCTTAATCCAAAGGGTTATGTATGAGTCCAAGAAGAGAGCTGTAATACAAAATGTGCAAAAAATGCATGGCAGAACTAGGCTGAATGTGCTCTATGAAATGTTGGTATGAAGGGCGGTGGTTTAAGGATGACCACCAACACTGGAACGCTTAGTGCAGTTCCCGGAACTCTTCCAAAACTGGCAAGAAACTGAAGTTTTCTGCTAGAGGAAGTGATCCTATTGTTTTAAAGAGGGAAACCTTCAACCATAAAAGGGAGGTCTCACCCCGCATAAAAGGTAAAACTTCAACCTAAAAAGGGAAGTCTCAAGCTGTGATGGTTTAAGGATAACCAACAACTCTGGAATGCTTAATGCAATTCCTGGAACTCTTCCAAAACTGGCAAGAAGCTGGAGTCCTCTGCTAGAGGAAGTGTTCTTAATTTTGTTCCTGGAATTCTTCCAAAACTGGCAAGAAGCTGAAATCTTCTGCTAGAGGAAGTGTCCCAGATTTCCAACTGAAGGCATGTTCATGGGCATCTTTGTCTCTGGCTACAACTCTAAAGCTGGTGTGGAAGGTTGTGGCTCAGGCTCGCTTGATGTGGTTTTGAAGCTTGTAGATGACCATCATTTCCCCCCCTGTCAGATACAAGGTGAGAAGTTGGAGAAAACTCAATTGCAAGACTGTTCAATATTCTAGAACAAGTTTTGACATGTGTTTGGAATATCTTCTTGGCTGTTGATGCCCATTGCCAAGAAGCGATCCATCCAAGATGAATCTTTGTTCTTGCAGGACGTTTATTTCTGAAGCATCTGTGTGAAGAATGACTGGTTTTATGACATTGCTTACATGGATGAAGATCAAAACAGTGATCTTTCAAATGGCCAACTCGGTCACAGTGTTGGCATTTCACGATCTGTTGTTTTTGTTGTTGTTGTTGCTGTAGAAGAGGGGCAGAATCTGGAACAGCTGAAGCTGAACTATCATGAGAAGTAGGCGCACTGTCATGAGGAGCAGGTGAACTGTCATGAATAAATCCAGCACTCTGAAACTGAATGGGCTTGGCATAGTCTGGAATATGAAAGGACAAGTCCTTGTCATATCCAAGACCAGTTTTGTGCTTGTTGTGGACAAGCTGTTCCCAAGGTCTAATGATGGGCTTGGGAAGTGCAGACTGAGTTTCTGCATCTGCATGTACAACTGCTGCTGGATATGAATGAACTGTACCATTATTAACATGCTGCTGATGGGTGGTTGTCTCAATGTTTTGAACAGAAACAGGTTCAGAGTGGTGTCTATTTTGATGTAGTTCTTCTTGCTGTAGCTGTAATTCAAGCTGCAAAAAATCGATCTTTTCCTGTGCATTTTGTAAACATGTCTGAATTTCTGAGAGAGATCCTTTGCTGATTTGTAATGTGTCATCAACAGTAGATAATATCAGAGTTTTAAGGAACTGTAATACTTCATTGGTTCTGGCCATTTTTTTTTTTCAATGTCTGATTTACACCTTAACAAACTGATCACAACTACTACTTAATGCAGAAAAGTAATATCTACTCACAGTACACAACAATACCCTTTATAAATGTCAGCAAATGATCAGTGTGCAATATAAAAGATTACAATCAGTTCACCAGAATCTTTATGCAGCAGTGGAATCAAGGAATCAATGCACTATAATGAAATCTAAATACAAAGCCACACTGGGGTAGCAGCAACTTCAAACTTGTTTGGATCCTTCAAGTACTCCTTCACTTTCAAATCAGCGTCAGCAACAAGTTCCCAGAATCCAGGTTCTTTAAAACGGACTAGTAACATGCATCTCAACTTTTTTTCCCAAATCAAAAACCTCAATAGTTGGCAATTTAACAACTGTACCATTGCATGCGGAAGCTTATCTTTCATGTGATTCAAAATCATTCACTATTGATTTCTTACTTTCATTAAAAGCCATCATATATGGAATTATCTCAATTCCAATATCTACTCATCAATAGGAAAATTCATAACTTCTTAAACCCAATGACTCAAATCATTCAGATGCTCATCAACCAAATAAACATCATTCATATATGACCAAAATTCAATGAAACAATGTAACCATGTTTTAACATTATTTTAATGAATGAAAGGCTTGGACTTGTCCTTACTGAATGCGCCCTTGATCTTTTAGCAGTAGTACAAATGATCCCCAATAAATCTCAGCCTCCTAAAATGATGAGGAATTCGGTCTTCCAGGCATCCAGAACTCCTTTGCTCCTATTGTAATCAGCAATGTCTATATTGTGATTGTTGTCAGTAGCAATGCTAATGCAGCCTGTGCCTTAAAGTTTGTGGTTGAGGCAGTGGCGCTGTTCAAATCCTACTTTGGTGGTGCATTCGATGAAGATGCCATCCAGAATAATTTTGTGCTAATTTACGAGCTTCTTGATGAGATCAAGAAGGGCGACAACACCCAACTCTTCAAAGAGGTCGCCCACAAGATCGGTGGGAAGTTGGGTTCTGATTACTCCCTCGACCAAAACTGGATTGACTCAGTCGAACGCCGGGATGGGTTGCTTGCAGACGCCTTCAAGAATTATGTCCGAACGCGTGACTACTGCACCACTTCGAAGCACATTATCCAAATGTGTTTGAATGTGATTCTGGTCAGCATTGAGATGGGTCAATTCATGCACGTTTCCAGTTATGTGACCAAGGCTGAACAAACCCCTGATGTCCAGGATCAACCTGTTGTGGTTGCCAAGCTAAAATGTGCTGCAGGTCTAGCTCACCTCGAAAGCAAGAAATACAAGCTAGCTGCTCGCAAGTTTGTTGAGACAAACTTTGACCTAGGGAACAACTATACAGAAGTTATTGCTCCGCAGGATGTTGCAACTTATGGAGGACTTTGTGCACTTGCGTCTTTTGATAGATCAGAACTTAAGAATAAAGTTATAGACAATATCAATTTTCGAAATTTCTTGGAACTAGTGCCTGAAGTAAGGGAACTTATTCATGACTTCTATGCAAGCCGATATGCTTCATGCATAGAGTATCTGCAGAATCTCAAGGCAAACCTACTGCTTGATATACATCTACATGATCATGTGGAAACACTGTATGATCAGATTCGGCACAAAGCAAAAAAAATGATATAACTGCAACAAACAGTTTTGCAATTGCCTCCGCAACATCGCTGTCATCAATCCAAAGATATATCCAAATGCAAATCTGAATAAAATAAATTACACCATTTATAATATAATAGGCAACGGCGCCAGGAAAGCTTCAGCAGAGGGAGTGAGCGACACGGCTTCGTTTCTTTCTTTGAAAATCACAGAGAATAGAAAGGCATTCCAAGGCTGCTTGAATAGAGAGAATATGAAGAGATTACACTTCATTCAACACAGAGATCCAAAATACAGTTTCGACATTCAATACAACGTTCAACCATCAAATACCAGCGCACATAAATCCGGATTTTAATCAACGCAAGCTTCAATGCACTCACAAGACTCAACGCACAAAGAATTCAACCAAGGGATAAACCATCGCACGAATTTGATTGTCCCAAGTCGGCTTCACCAGTGTACATTCAACGTTCATTGCAAATAGAACTGTATGCATTACTAAACGTAGAGGAAATGAACCAACGACTTGCTCAACATTGCATTCAAACTGTATTCAATGCAGAGATAATGTTTGAATGGAGAATGAACCCACAACTTCTGTTGGTTCGCAGGGACATATTTTAACAGAAAAAATGACAGTTGATAGGAGTTACGGGGTCGAATCGCAGCGGTCAAATACAAGAAAGCCCTCCGCAGCCTTTCAAACGCACATTCGCGCAGGAAGAAATAGAACCTCAGGCTTAAACTGTCCGTCCACCTGCTGTCTCAATAAGAAGCGCATAGCATACTTTGTCTTCCCAAAGGAGGATAATGAATTGCGTTTGGTACCTGGTGATGAGCTGCGTTTGCGTTACTCTGGGGATGCATTGCAGTCAGAGAAGAATATGAAACCGACATGAAAACGCATTAAACACAGTTCTGTTCTGACAAATGCAGTCATATGGCAGCGTGGCCTGGGAGGAGAGGCATTCGAATATCAACAGACAATTCTCAGGAGGTAGCGCTGGGCAATACAGGAATAGTAATGAACAACAGATTATATGAAATAGCGTCAGGGCAGCGCAGGTGTGGACAATCAATGGAGGCCAGTGGCGTATATGGAAACCCAACAGTTTAAAATCACAGTTTTGTCAGGGAATAATGGTAAATCCCAGGTGGTGCAGCGCTTTTAAATGGAGCGTATATGGACAGAGAACGCAGGTCTCATAAATAGAATATGGAAGACAAACATCTCAGAACGGCTTGGACAGATGCGTTATATGGCAGAGGCAGCATGTCAGGAGCGCTGGAAAAGAATATGGCATAGGGCCAGGACTGACATGCACATAACAGGCCACAGAAAAACAAGCGGCTCTGATACCATGTTAAACACACATGGGAAACATAGAATAGGAAAGATAAATCATGTGAGTTTATTTTTTTATTAACATCAGATATACATTTATAGTACAACATATGACTCTTGGGTTTCAGATCCCAAAGTCTCTTGGACTGCTTTGGTCTATTCGGCTTCCACACTAACCCACTTAGGATTAGGTGTCCAACAGTTTCTTGTGAGAGAGGATTCTCAAGACAAAACATAATAAAGGATGTCCCAAGAAGAAAGCTATCATTAGTTGCATTAGATGATTTGATGTGAGTGTCTCTAACAAGGCTTGATTCATCGATAGTGGAATGGGATAGGGTATATGACATCTAGAAAGATGCTAAAGAAAGAAGAATCTTAAATATTTAAAGTTTTTGCTTTTATTTTTATGTTTGTAATGGTGGTGTTTTGACAATTACCACTTTTGGTGAAACTATCCAAAATTTTATTTGTGTACATGTTGATATTGAATTTACCTTTTGAACATTTACATAGTTCATGCACATTATGTTTTTGGTTTGAAACTTATTTCACAACTATTGTTCTTTTAATCTTATTAACATCGTAGTGACTTAAATGGAAAACATGGTATGTGTGTTTCAATTTCTGTTAAGTGAATTATTTTTTTCAAATTTGTTGCAACAATATTTACATTCATTATTTTCATGTGAGAGTAATTATGAATATATATTTTTTCACTTTATAATATTAATTTTTGTTGTTTTTATACATATTTTCCATCTATTTTATCACTATTTCTATCTTTCAAAAAAGAGCAGAACATTTCAACAGCGTTAAATGGAAAACCTGGTATATGTGTTTCAATTTGTGTTACATGAATTATTTTTGTCAAATTTGTTGCAACAATACATGAAAATAATTATGAATATATATTTTTTCACTTTATAATATTAATTTTTGTTGTTTCTATACATATTTTCCATCTATTTTATCACTATTTCCATCTTCACAAAAATGCAAAGCATTTCAACAACTTGAAAAATTTACGAAAAAATGTAGCGATGAAACTTGAGTGCACTAGTACAACAAATAATAGAAAATTTGTAACAATTATAAGTACAATTTAAAATTAAATAAAACTTGTACAAATAAATATTAAAAATCATATGATAGACCATTTAAAAGTAAAAAGGCAGAGGCGACCGGCAAATTTTACCCCTCAGAGCTACGATGGCATCTTTCACAGAGCGGCAGGGACGAGTGGTAATAACCATTTTTACGTTATTGTCCGACAGTGTGGAGAGGCATAAGTGGGACCTAGTGCTTGTCATCAAATTGCAAGGAATCGTTGTACATATTCATCCTTTATGATGAACGAATTCATTCAATATATTCACTAACTCTGCCGCAATGGGCAGAATTCGAGGATCTTGTGAGGGAACTGGCACCGCTCTCTGTAAAAACTTAATAATTCGGGGTAGTAATCACACCTCAAAGTTATATTTAGTAATTTGCTAAGAATCATTATACAACTCAAAACTTCTTTTCATGACTAACTTCAAACTCTTTACTGTGCCGTCAATAAATGACCTCCCATTTAGTTGGATGTTTGGGAAATTACTTTAACTTTTAAAACATTTCGTATAATTTTTGTTTTCCTTAATATAGTAAATTTTCTTCCCTTTCTAAATTTAATTTTCAAACCCAAGGCCTCATTGAAAAAACAACAATAAAATTAAAAATTACGATAACGTAAAATTGTTATTTTAATGTTTTACTCACACCAATGAGGTAAAGTAGAAAGCAAAATTAATTAACATTTAAAGTTTTGCAATTGTTTTATTTTCTCCAATGTAATATGTCAATATTGTAAAGTGTTAAAAAATCAATTAAAATATAACCATTATACAATTATTGAATACAATTTTCACATTCTTATAATTATTAAATAAATTAATAACATTTGAAATTTTAACATATAACAATGGTAAATTAATTAATTAAAACATAATAACTATAAAAATAGTTATTACAGTTATAGTTTATAGATATAATTGGAATAGCCTATAGTTGTTTATACATACAATTGGAGTAGCCTATACGTATGAATTGGAGTACTTTATAAGTTTCAAATTTGGAATTGGAGTAGTTTATAAATTTCAAATTCGGTCACGGATCCATGCTTTCAACCCATGGTCAAGATGGCGGTGGACAAGAAAAATGGTCAGGATGGTGGTGGTGGAATCTCTTATCAACAAATTCAGTTGTCAATTGGAGTAGTTTATACATTTAAAATTCAGTCACGGATCCATGGGTTGCATGCTTTCAACCCATGGTCAAGATGGCGATGGTGGTGGACAGGAAAAATGGTCAGGATAGTGGTGGCGGAGTCTCTTAGTTGATGGCCACAATTGACTCTTAAGTTCCTAGAACATAGGAAAGTTTAGGGGCCAAAACATAGGGAAGTTGAGAAAAAGTTATACTCTCTAATGCATGTCATGGCATGTATGTATCACCATTACCCTCAACTCAAAAAATTTACAGCTATAGACTACTCCAATTGTATGTATATTTGCTGCCAAAGTTCTTGGACTGGAAGATGTGATGTCTTACATTGATTCATATGTGTGACAGTTGTTTTCTTGATTTCCTTCGAAATAATTGTATGTATATTTTGTTGTCATAGTCAATGTTCTTGGAATGTGATTTTGACATTGACATTGTTTTTTGGTAACTCATCAAATGGTAACTCATTAAATACTTGTGTAGCTATTTATCTATTAATACTCACTAAGTATATCCAGTTGATACTCACTAAGTACATCTAGTCAATGGACTCCATGGTCTCCCTATCTATGGAGGCCATCCACATCCCTCGTGGGTCTCCATCCCATGGCATCCACGCATCCCATGGCATCAGGGCATCCCTCTGCATTTTAATATGTTGAAAGGATGGCGAGTATGAAGGTATAGATAACGGTTGTATAGCTATGGAGTTAAGCTATGAAATTGCCCACTTATTTGTACATTCATCAGCTCCATCCTTCAGTTTACCATTCCTGAATGCCATGGGACCAATGAGGAATGGTGATGGGTAGATGGCCTCCATAGATGGGGACTCCTAGATACCATGCGTACAATGAAGAATGGTGATGGGTGAACGACCTCCATAGATGGGGACACTGGATACCATGGGAACAATGGAGAATGGTGATGGGTGGATGACCTCCATAGATGGGGACTCTGGATACCATGGCACCAATGAACCAATGAAGAATGGTGATGGGTGGATGGCCCCTATGGATGGGGATTTGATGTACTCGATGAGAATTATTAAATAAATAACTACACAAATATACAAAGAAAATATGAGCATTAATAGATAAATGACTACACAAATATACAAATATTGGTGGCCTCCACTTTCTTATTTTCTTATGTTTGACAACTGTTTTCTATATTTTATTTAGAATAATTATATGTATATGTGATGTCACTATCAAGGTTCTTCGAGATGTGCTCCGTTGGCAAATGGACAACACCATGGAGCAGGAAGTGTTCGATATCTAGCAGAATGCGAAGATCATGAGCGATGTCGATGAGTATTACAGGGTAGTGTTGTTCGGGCTCCGAAACTTGTGGAACGTGTGGGAAAATCACATGCTGGACATGCTGGCCTTCTTACTGGACCGGTGGCCCCGTGGGAAGGTTATCGTCTGGGCTCACAACACGCATGTCGGAGATTATAGGGCAACCACGATGGTCAACTTCGGTGAGGTCAATCTGGGTGCCCTTTTTAGGCAGAAATATGGGCAAGACATCATGGTCCTCGTTGGATTCGGCTCCTACCAGGGCTCTATCATCGCTGCTGACAGATGGGGTGCCTCGGTCCAGAGCATGCCTGTCACACCCCTACCTTAGCGGTACTCTTCCAACTACACAATGGGGGGTGCGACACCACCACCCACTTTCGTTTTAACAATACTTGTAAGTGTGGACCATGTCTACTTTCTGTACATAGTTTATTTTTCAATTTTTCTAAGTATACATTCACATACACAGCGGAAACATTCAATTAATCATCTTCATTGTTATTACCATTTACACATATGCACAGCGGATATTTTAATGGTAGGGGCAACTCCCTGAAATATGAGTCTGCCCGGTGATAATAACAATTTTACATAAAATATACAGTTTTACAGTCTTTGTAGGAAACCCCAAGTTTCCTTGGTACAATATCTATCACAACCGTGCAACCCAACCTGCTCCGTTCAAACTACTCAAACCACCGTTCGAAGTGCCCGTCGGTTTTACCGTCCGCCGCACATTCACCGTCGCATTGTTTAGCGTGTTGTTCACCTATTGTTAGTTTAGCCGAACGCCCTCAACTCGTTCAAGTGGACGCCCTTGCATGCCCTCTCCCATTCAGTCGTTCAGGTCGGCGCCCTCGCCCGTTCCGTCATTCAGACTGACTTTTCCCGTTTAGTCATTTGGGCAGACACCTTTGCACGCCCTCACGCGTTCAGTCATTCGGGCGGATGCCCTCATACGCCCTTGCCCATTCAGTCGTTCGAGTAGATGCCCTCGCACGCCCTCACCTAAATTCCTTCGCACGACTTCACCTGAATACCTTCAAATGACCTCACCCATTCGGTCGTTCAGGCCGACGCCCTTGCACGCCCTCACCCGAACGCCTTCGAACGACCTTGCCCATTCAGTCGTTCAGAAAAATTCCCTTGGACGCCCTCGCCTGAACACCTTCACATGACCTACGGCTCCATGCTATGGCCCAAGAGTCCACCTGCACTTCACCCAATTTTAGACTCTCCAAGTAGCTCACCCTCCTAGTTTGCATAAACACTTGGAAACTTTACTTGATTTCTTTCTGCCACCATTCCAATGCTATACTTATATGGCGGTTGGGCCATCGACTCACCAAGCCAACCCACCGTTTCGTCCAACTCACCCCTCCGTCACGTCGTCCCATGGTGTGGGCACCCATGTGCGGGACCACCCCTACATATAAACTCACCAATACTCCCAACACTTAGTCATTTTTCAAGATGACTTTCACATCGCACATTGGCTTGTCTCCTCAATTCGGTCAGCTCGTCGCACCGTGCAGGTGCACCCCAACTCGCTGGTTACCTCCCAGCTCGTCGATCGCTTGTCGTGCGGCATTCGCTTGTTTCCTCCATGGTTCATCCCAACTCGTCGCATCGTGCGGGTGCACCCAACTCGCTGGTTGCCCCAGCTCATTGCCTGCTCACCCATCATGCGCCCTTTGCCAAACGATCCACAAATTGTGGACCTTACATTCTCCCCTACTCTAAATGGTTTTCTCCTCGACAACACCGTCACATGACATAGCAAAGTGTCACTAGCTCCAACATCAAAATGCTTATTTCTCCTGCCTCTGCTCTGCCATCGCATAAGTCATAAAGGCTTATGTCTCCATGAATTGGAAAGTATCCTCAATCCATGACCATCAACCACATCTGTCGCAATCCCCACATGCTACTCCACCGTGGCAGGCTGCTCCCTCCAATTCAAGCTACATGCTCACTACAACATATCATGTCGACCTCATCATGTATTTTCATCATGTGAACTGCTGCCATGATACTCCAACACAATGCTAACACATCTATGTACACTGACGTCCCCCATGACTCGAGCTAGTTGGGTAGCTAATCCAACTATCACACTTAAACCATGAGAATGCACATCCTCATGCCTGTTAGCCTCGCTGGCAAAAGGCCCAAAAATGGATCCATATATGCTCTTAAAGTCTCCAAATTTGCTTAAAATCATGCCAATGGATCCAAAAATGCTCTTGAAATCTTCAAGATTTGCTCAAGATCATCCAAAGGTCAAAATAAGTGCAAGAGGAGAGCCCTTGGAAGGGTAGAAATACACTATCGGGAGGCAAAAACACTCCAAAACCATGAAAAATAGTCAAAGCACAACAGTCGTTAGATCTGGCTGATCAACGGCCCAGATCTAAGCGGCAAATCGCAATCGGCACTGCAGAGAGGATGACTTAAAGAAGGGGCGCAAGACACCATTGATCAGCGATCTTCGATGATCAGACCGGCGGGTCACATCGGCAGAGGTATTGGCGATTTAATTAAGGGCCCTGGGCATCAGCGATAAGCGATTGTGATTAGATCGCATCGCTATATTGCAGCAGAGCAACACCAAGGGGCGGGGCCTATGCACAGGTATATGGGTGATGCGATAATTGGGCCCGACGGTTATATACAGGATATTTGATAATATTTCAGGTTTGCGAGTGGGCCTATTTTAATGCATTCTCAATGTATTTCGTTATATAAGGAAATACAAAGGGGAATTTGGCAGCGCCGATAGCGATGAAGCCCAGACCCGAAAGAGTCGGGGAAGTAAAATATATATTATTTGAGACCCGCACAAAGTCCGGCTTTCATGCATTTTTATGTATTTTTGTTATATAACGAAATACAAAGGGATCATAGGGAATCTCTGATAGCGATGAGTCCCGAACCCGAAAGGGTTCAAGAACGAATTCTATATATATTTTCAGGTCCGCCAAAGGCCAATTTTCATGTGTTTTCAGTGTTTTTACATATTTGAGAATACGAGGAAAATATAAAGGGACCAGGCCACTTGCGATAGGCGACAGCGACCCAAAGGGAAGACCCGATAAATATATATTCCTGATTAAGGACTTTTGAGGTCTGAAAGGAGCAACATGGTGGGATTTTTACAGTGTTGCTGTGTTTTTCTGTGTTTAATAGAAAAACAGTCATTCTAAATATTTAAAGGGAAACATAGACCGGAAAGGGAATAAAAGCGCACCACAGCACGCGCAGCTCATCCCAAACCGACAAAGTAGTCATGGAGCAGACAACTGCTCAGCCAAAACAAACAGAAATATCAAAGGCCACAACGCAGCGTAGCTCATCAAAACAAACATCATGGGGCATCTTTGGCACGAGAGAGCTCCCAGACAATGCATAAAACTACCTGAAGGTGGTTATTCCTCTATCAGAAGGAGAAAACATCTGAGCCATGCTTTCCTGTTAAGGGAATCAAACAGTTAAGGGACAGGGAGGATAGATTAAGACTCCGAGCCTTTGAGAGCTCAGGAACATTGTAAAAGGCCTATAACATGCTGGAAACTAAATGTAACAAGGGTTCAACTTCTGGAGATTGTTTCTACTATGTTCCTTCAAGCTTCTCATCTTCATTCTAGCAATATAAGCTTCTTTTGCTATTATATGTTCAATGTCCATTTTCTTTGTTGTTCTATGCTTGCACTTGAATAGGTTATTCATGTTTTCTACCATATCTAATGTCAGATAACTATCATCTTATCTCTGCATTGATAAATTAGATTTGCAAGTTTCACTTACTTCCTGTAGCTAGCCATTCATATGTGTTTATGTATGCATCTGTTGGTACAATCAGTATTCTCCATCTATCATTGAATCTATAAATTATTGAGCATTAGTGGTCTAAAGCCTTGTATTTTTTAGGGTGTTCATGCATGTCTTGAGTGATAATAGAGCTGAAATGGCTATCTAACTTGATCCAAACCATCATCCATTCCAATAGTTCTAAGAACAATATTGATAATTATATGTTACCCGGCATCTCTGAGCTGCAACCTAGGAGAGTTTCCTGGAGTGATAACATAATTGGCACCACTGCTGGGGAGAGGAAACTAAAGATCATCTTCCTTGGGAAATGACATAGATCCATTTTTGATGATAGAAAAAGTTTGGGCACTTTTTTGGTTGTAATCATCTATCTAGCCACTCTACTGGAGGCCGAAGCTATAAGATGATCCAGTACCTGACCCTGAAAAAATCATCAAAGAGAGAAAGGTATTGCAGAAAGGAGCATCAGGTTCAGGTAAACCTAAACAATCTCCTATATCTCTTCAAGAAAGGCCTATAATAGACCAAATACATGTTGAGAGTATAGCATCTAATACTAGTAGTGAAGAAAAACTCTCAGAGATTCATAAAGTTCCTTATTCTTCAGGTTCTCCATTTGTTGTAAGCCAAAAGGAAACCTCACCTCCTATCCATCATACTCCTTTAGTCTCGTCAGTCACTCCTTAGCCCTCTATCATTCATACTGCTAGTACCCTTATAGTCACCACAGCTATGGCAGGACCACAAGCACCCACAAAAATGGAAAGGATCATAGCTACTAGGTATGGACCTCTAATACTGCCCACTCCTTTGAATGTCATGCCTACTGGAGAATATCAGAAATATAGGCCTAAGTTCACTGGGACTAAAGGTGTTACTATTGAAGAACATCTTGAGTCATTCTATAGTTATGTTGATAACTTGGACATTAGTGAAGATGATGTGTGGATGAAAGTCTTTGTCCAAAGCCTAGATGGAGAGGCTAGAAAATGGTTCAAAGAACTAACCCCAAGATCTATAGCAAATATTCAAGCTTTAGATGGTTCATTTCTAAAGCATTGAGGGGATAAGAAGGATCTCCTCTACTACCACACTGAGTTTGGGAACTTAAAGAGGGAAAATGGTGAGTTGTTGTCTGATTTTAATAAGAGGTTTAACCGTATGTACAACAAGATACCAGCTGAAGTAAAACCCACTACTACCTCTGCTAAACTCACCTATGACAGTGCTTTTGATTTTGACTTCTACCTACTGTTGAGGGAGAGGCGATGTGCTACTTTGGTTCACATGAAGGATGAAACCTTAGAAGTGGAATCAAACATCATGGCTACAGAGAAGCGCAAGGGAAATGTTGATAAAAGAAGATAGAGGGGTGAGTCTTCATTATCCTCTGATCCTAAGATAGAGAAAATGACCAAAATGATATAGTCATTAGCTTCTGAAATATCCAAATTAGAGGTTGAGTAGCACCCTGGGAAAGGAAGAGTTCCTAATACCTTTTCTCCTACAAATCCAAATCCAAATCCATATAGAAGAACTAATGAGCAGTTGTAGATTTTGCAAAGAAGCAAAGATGCCAATGAAGACCAAAGGGTGAAGGCCCCTTTTCAAAATGTAGTCATGGAAGAAGAGCAGTTTGAAGAAGATGATGAGATCCATTGTCTGGAAGATAAAGGAAATGTTTCCTTTTTGACCTCGGCTGCCTATGAAAATTCATTATTCAATGACCAGATCAGCCAACAATGGGATGGTGAAGTTGTTCTGCAAACTGAAGATCAGCACAGGTATAATCTGAGGTCAAAGATGAATAATGCCAAGGAAACTCCTATTCAAAGAGTTGTTGTCCCTGTAGTACAACAAGCTAATAAGCAGAAGCAACTGGAAATTAATCCCATCATCCTCAAAGCTCTAGCTCATGAGGTAAGAGGCCTTGACAAGTCTCCTTCTCCTTTCAGTTTTCAATCATAAATTCAGAAGCTAAGAATACCTATGCCTCTGATTGAACTAGTGAAGAATAAGTCCTTCAAAAGATCCATCCTCGAGGCCCTTAAGCCTAAAGCCATCCAAGGCTCCACTGACTATGTAAATCTGCAAGATGACAAGCCAGTTGTTATTCTCAACGCAATGATTGAAAATTGTGAAGACAGCTCCCCATCATTCTATGTCTCTCTGACTATTCATGATAAAATCCTTCATAACTACCTTTTGGACACTGGAGTTAGCCATAACCTAATGCCCAAGGCTATCATGGATGAGCTGGGTCTTGACATTACGAAGCCTTATCATGACTTGTTTTCTTTTGACTCTAGAAAAGTGAAATGACCGAGATTAATCAAGGACCTAGCCATCACTTTGTCTCAGCTTCCCATGAAGAACATGATGATGGATATTGTGGTAGCAGATGTACCCCACAAGTTTGGTACGTTACTTTCCAAAGGCTGGATCAAGAGATTAGGTGGACCATTACAAAATGATTTGTCCTATGCTACTGTCCCAATCTTCGGAGGTGATAGCAAGATATTATACAGTGATGCTCAGTTGGCTTATATCATCAGTGATAAGAAGAATACCACTAATCATCCCATCTATGCTGTTGACATTGATTTTGGAGCATGTATTATTCATATTGAAGAATCCTAGTTGGCCTCCATGCAGCTTAAAAAACCAGTTTTCCAGATCACTGAGGAAGAAGGCCCACAAATTTGGGACATGTTATTTGATGGAGCTTGCTCTAAGGAAGCTGCAGGGGCAGGTGTAGTCCTTGTGTCCCCCACATAGGAATACATTCATTTATCTTTCAAATTAACCTTTCAGGTCACAAATAACATAGCAGAGTACGAAGCTTTGATTTTGGGCTTAATCGTTGCTAAAGAAATGGGTATTAAAGGCCTGAAGGTGTTTGGAGATGCAGACCTCATCATTCAGCATGTCAATAAAGCGTTCCAAGCAAAGCATCCAAGGCTGAAAGCATATAGAGATGAGGTATGGAGGCTTAAGGATTGTTTTAATAATTTCAACATTTCTTATATTCCGAGAATGAAGAACTAGATTGCCGACTCCCTTGTTGTGTCTACTAGCACATTTATTATAGACTGTCTATGCCTGACAATGTCAAATACTGAAGAGTTTTTGAAGACGATGAGGAAATTAACAGGTTTTTACAAGTCATTGAGGAATTTTCTGAAATGCACATTGACCAAGAAAATGAAACCATGGAAGCATGCGGCCAGTCGAAGCTCAAGGACGAGATCAGCCGAGGAAGCATTGTCCAGCTGCCTAGTAATCATATACCAAAAGGATTGGTGCCTCTAGAGAAGTTGTTTGATCATAATGATGTGCCTTATAAGCCTGCCAAAATAGAAAATGAGTCTACTTTTCGTAAACACAATATAGAGAGCCCAACCCATCCAAAATACATCAATTTGTCCACTAATTTGTCTTTTGCACAAAATTTCGAGTATTGCACCCTCATGAAGCAATTCGCTGATATTTTTTCCTGGGAATACAGTGATCTTAAAACCTATGATACAAAAATCATTCAGCATAAGATTCCACCAGAAAAGAAAACCACCCCTTTTAAGCAGAAATTAAGACCTATCAGTCCTCTCTTATTGCCTTTGATTGAGAAAGAGATCAAGAAGTTGTTTGATGCCAAAATCATAGTTCCCCTAAGGTATTCAAAGTGGATAGCTAACATTGTGGTAGTAAGAAAGAAAAATGGAGAAATTAGGCTTTGTGTTGACTTCAGAAATCTGAACAAGTGCTCTAGAAAAGATAACTACCCCCTACCTAAGATGGAACACTTGTTGCAAGGAGTTTCAAGGGCCAGAGTCATGTCTTTCTTAGATGGATTTTCAGGTTACAATCAAGTTGTTGTACATCCAGAAGATCATGAAAATACCACCTTCACTACTCCTTAGGGCACTTTCATGTACTCCAAGATGCCTTTTGGACTGATGAATGCTGGGGCTAATTTTCAGAGAGCCATGGACATAACCTTTGTGGGAGAGAAGGAAAAGTTTGTCTTTATTTGTCTTGATGACATAATAGTCTTCTCCAATAGTCACAAAGACCATTTACAACATTTGAATAAGGTCTTTCTAAAGTGCAAACAGTTTGGAATTTCAGTTAACCCAAAGAAGTCACAATTTTCTCTAGAAGAAGGCAAGCTTATGGGACATATTATTTTTGTTGAAGGTGTGAAGATTGATCCAGCAAGAGTTCAAGCAATTCAAACATTGTCCATCCTTGGGTAAGATTAACTTTGTAAGGAGGTTCATTCCAAACTTTGCAGAGCTAGTAAAGCACATCACTTCCATGCTGAACAAAGGATCAGAAATAAAATGGACAGATGCTTCAAGAAGCACTTTTGAAGCCATCAAGCAAGCTATCATGGAATCTCCCACTCTAATCAACCCATATTACACTACAGAGTTTTGTATCTTCTCTTTTGCCTCTTATGATACACTTGCAGTAGTTTTGTTGCAGAAAAATGATGAAGGCACAGAGCACCCCGTGACCTTTTTCAGCAAAACTTTAAGGGATGCTGAACTAAAGTATGACCTTATTGAAAAACAAGCTTATGCTCTCATAAAATCTTTAAAGGCATTCAAAATTTATATTATGCATTCCAAAGTGGTTGCATATGTACCTTCAGCCTCAATAAAATATGTCTTAACTCAGCTAGATATTGATGGAAAGAGACCTAAATGGATTGCAAAATTCATAGAGTTTAACATAGAGGTGAAACCCACTAAGCTTGTTAAAGGTCAGGGCTTGGCTAAACTTGTGGCTGAAGAAAATTGCATCTTGTTAGACATAAATTGCATGGGTCTAAATTCAGATGATGAGCAGACAGAGGGAGCAACAGAAGAGAAAAAACAGAATTAGTCTCTGGCTAAAAATCTAGCCACCCGTGAATGGTATTCCAGCATAGTTCATTTTTTGCAAAAGCTAGAAGTCCCTCTAGGGCTTAGCTCAAGTCAAGCCCGGGCCATTAAATTTAGATCAACCAAATTCTGCATAAATAAAAATCTGCTTTATTGGAAAGACCCATCAGGAATCCTCTTGAGATGTCCAGATAAAGGACAATCTATGGAAGTCATGCACCAGTGCCATTCTAGCATATGTGGAGGGCATCATTATTGGAAAACCACAACCCAAAAAATCATGAGGGCTGGGTATTATTGGCCTACTCCGTTCTCTGATGTGTTTTATTTTGTGAAATCTTGTGACAAGTGTTAGAGGTTTGCATGAAGACAACAGCTAAAATTGTTGCCCTTGAAGCCAGTACATGTCAATGGCCCCTTCCAGCAGTGGGGCTTGGACTTTATAGGTGAGATCAACCCACATTCCAGTGGCCAACACAAATGGATCTTAGTAGCCACTGATTATTTCACCAAGTGGATTGAGGCTATACCCACTAAGAATGCCAATCATCAAGTTGTCTAAATTCTTGAATGAGAATATTTTCTTTAGATTTGGTTGCCCAACCAAACTAGTCACTGATAATGTAGCAACTTTCAAGGCAAAAGAATTGGTGGACATGACTGAATCCATGGGCATTCAAGTGGTGCATTCTACCTCATATTATCCTCAAGGCAATGGCCTGGCAGAATCATCTAACAAGCGTCTGGTAAGGATAATCAAAAAGCTGTTAGAGGACAACAAAAAGAGCTGGGATTCCAAGTTGAAGTTTGCACTATGGGCTGACAGAGTTACCATCAAAAAGTCCATAGGGAATTCTCCATTTAAATTGGTTTATGGTGCTGATGTTGTTTTTCCTATCCAACTGATTCTCTCTATAGCTAAATTCTTGCAAGAAGAACAATATGAAGAGAATGACATGGTAAGAAGAATGAATAACCTGGTTGAACTACAACAGATCAAAGAGCAGTTGGTTGAGAAGTCAAAGGCTCATCAAAAGACAATCAAAGAAACCTTTGATAGGAAGGAAAAAGTGGAAAATTTCCAAGTTGGTGATTGGGTGCTTAAATGGGATGCATTTAAGGAAAAGAAAGGTAATCATGGCAAGTTTGACTCCTTATGGACAGGTCCATTTGTCATCACTCAAATTCAGCAGAACAATACATTCATTCTGCACAGTTTGGAAGGAGGAGATACTTTTGGTAGCCCAGTAAATGGGCGGTTCTTGAAACTTTATTTCGTTTAAGGCTTTAAAGCCTTGTTATTGTAAATATGTTTTTTCCAGTTTTTATTTTCGTTATAGACTCCATGCCTAATGAAACACTAGGATGAAAATTTGATTTTGTTTTTATAGGAAAGGCATTGATCTGTGATCCTTGAAACCTCATAGGAAGGATTTCATCCCCAGAAGGAGCCAGTGTTAGCCTTGCTGGCAAAAGGCCAAAAAATGGATCCATATATGCTCTTAAAGTCTCCAAATTTGCTTAAAATCATGCCAATGGATCTAAAAATTCTCTTGAAATCTCCAAGATTTGCTCAAGATCATCCAAAGATCAAAATAAGTGCAAGAGGAGAGCGCTTGAAAGGGCAGAAATACACTATTGAGAGGCAAAAACACTCCAAAACCATGAAAAAGCCATGAAAAATAGTTAAAGCACAACATGTTAGATCTGGCCAATCAACGGCCCAAATCTAAGTGGAAAATCGCAATCGGTGCTGCAGAGAGGACGAATTAAAGAAGGGGCGCAAGACACCGCCGATCAGCGATCTCCGATGATCAAATTGATGGGTCGCATTGGCGGAGGTATCTGCGATTTAAGTAAGGGCTCTGGGCATCAGCGATAAACGATTGCGATCAGATTGCATCGCTATATCGCAGCGGAGCAGCACCAAGGGACGGGGCCTATGCACAGGTATATGGGTGATGCAATAACTGGACCCGACATTATATATAGGATATTTGAAAATATTTCAGGTCTATGGGTGGGCCGGTTTTAATGCATTTTCAATATATTTCGTTATATAATGAAATACAAAGGGAACTTAGCAGCTTTGATAGTGATGAGTCCTGGACCCAAAATGGTTCAAGAATGAAATCTATATATATATTCAGGTCTGCCAAAGGTCAATTTTCATGTGTTCTCAGTGTTTTTACGTATTTCAGAATATGAGGAAAATATAAAGGGACCAAGCCACCTGCAATAGGCGACAACGACCTAAAGGGCAGACTTGATAAATATATATGCTTGTTTAAGGACTTTGAAGTCTGAAAGAAGCAGCTTGGCGGGATTTTTATTGTGTTGTTGTGCTTTTCTGTGTTTAACAGAAAAATAGTCATTCTAAATATTTAAAGGGAAATAGAGATCGGAAAGGGAATAACAGTGCACGATAGCACGCGTAGCTCATCCCAAATCGACATAGCAGTCAGAGAGTAGATAACACCCAGCCAAAAAAATAGAAATATCAAAGGCCACAACGCAATGTAGCTCATCAAAAAAAACATCATGGAGCATCTCTGGCACGAGAGAGCTCCTAGACACTGCATCAAACTACCTGAAGGTGGTTATTCCTCTGTCAGAAGGAGAAAACCTCCGAGCCATGTTTGCCTGTTTAGGGAATCAAATAGTTAAGGGACATGGAGGATAGACTAAGACTTCGAGCCTTTGAGAGCTAAGGAGCATTGTAAAAGGCCTATAAAAGGCTGGAAACTAAATGTAACAAGGGTTCAACTTCTGGAGATTGTTGCTACTTTGTTCATTCAAGCTTCTCATCTTCATTATAGCAATATAAGCTTCTTTTGCTATTATATGTTCAATGTCCATTTTCTTTGTTGTTCTATGCTTGCACTTGAATAGGTTATTCATGTTTTCTGTTGTATCTAATGCCAGATAACTGTCATCTTATCTCTGCATTGATAAATTAGATTTGCAAGTTTCATTTACTTCCTGTAGCTGGCCATTCATATGTGTTTATGTATGCATCTGTTGGTATAGTCAATATTCTCCATCCATCTATACATTATTGAGCATTAGTGGTCTAAAGCTTTGTATTGTTGAGGGTGTTCATGCATGTCTTGAATGAGAATAGAGCTTAAATGGTTATCTGACTTGTTCCAAACCATCATCCATTCCAATAGTTCTGAGAACAATATTGAAGATTATATGTTACCAGGCTTCTCTGAGCTGCAACCTAGGAGAGTTTCCTGGAGTGATAACAATGCCATCCTTAGTCGTTTCTCATACTCCTATCACAAGATCAACTCGATCAAGAATCCATCTCCATCAAAATAAGCCATGTTCAAGTCCATGAAGTAGTCCCCATTTCATCTGCAACATGTTGTCCATGATGTTTGGTGTCAATGTGCTGCATGAAATCAACCGCATCTATCCCCACATCATCATTCATATACATGTAAAATCCATCCCCTCAAAATGAAGAGATCCTCTCATCAAACCGACACTCAATGTGCCACATCTAGGTCCATGAAGTAACCTCCATGATATCTGTAATGTGCCATCCCTCAAGTTTGCTACAGAAACAAGTATACACCTGTCTCATCATCCATGTGCTGCCCATGATCATAGACCAATCAAATCCCATGTATCAAAAGTGAACAATGTAAGCTTTGAAACAGGAACTATAAACTCAAAATAGGAACTCTGGCCAAAAAACCCCATAAAAACATCAAAAATAGTGCTAAAAATGAAAAGTGTTGATGTTGGAATAACACTTTTTTTTTCTAGGGTAAATTTTCAACATGTTTTAAAAATGGCGGTGAAAACCAAATTTTTGTGCAAAAATTGTCCAAAAACACCCTCAAAACAAAGTGTTGATGTTCGAATAACATTTTTTTTTTCAATGGTAAATTTTGCGCAAAAAGCACCCTCAAAACGAAAAGTGTTGACGCTGGGATAACACTTTTTTTCAAGGGTAAAATTTCAACATTTTGAAAAGATGGCATAAAATATTTTATCATGATCCTGAAAAACATTAAAATTTCAAAAAAACAATGAAAACATAAAATGAAATTAAAAATTAAAAAATTAAAACAATGAAAAAACACAAAACAAAAAAAGGTTAAAAAAATAACAAAACATAAATTAAAATATATACTAAAAACAAAACATAAAAAAAAAATCAATCATAAAGATGTAAAAAATAAAAAATAAAAAAAATTAACCCATAAAAGATAAGAATTAAAAAACAAAAAAGAAGAAAAAAATTATAAACAAATAAATAGTAAAAAATAACATATTAGAAAAAATGGGAAAAATATATATATCTTGTAAACCATAAAAAAAATTGGCAAAAAAAAAACAAAAATATGGAAAAAGAAAAAAAACCAATAAAAATAAAAATAGAATAAACTATAAAATTAAGTAGGTAAAAATAGAAAAATTTAAAAACCATTAACGAAAAACTAAAAAAAAAAAGAAAATTAAAAACAAACTATATTTAAAAAAATAGAAAATTATACAAAAAAAAAAAAAAAAAACTACTAAAATTAAGATTAAAATGTTGATTACTTAAAAAACAAATATATATATATATAAAAGAGACAAAAAAAATAAAAGATTAAGGAATTTAGACTTCTGTGATCCATAACATTGTCTAGAAATCTTCGGCAAAATCACATAATCAACCTTTTGTCGACGCGTTTCGAACCAACCAGTGTGGTTCATCGTCAGGACAAGTTGAAGAACCAATCTGGCTTAGCTCGAATAAATATAGTGTGCAGAGACTCCAACGGCTAAAATTCTAACGGCTAATTTGACCTAAAGAACCTGGTCAAATCACTAAAAAAGTTAATTAATATTTTTCTAAAAATTGGTAAAAAAAGGAATTCATTTGTTAATTTAAAATAAATAGATATATTATTAATATTATTTCTATTAATAGAATCTATAGTATAAATGGTTAAATGATTTATTATAATTTATTATTTAAAAAATTGAATAATAATAAATTCATTTAAAAATAGATATATTATTAATATTATTTCAAATCTCTAGTATAATATTAATATTATAATGGTCATTACTATTTATTATTTAATATTAATAATAAATATATATACTATTAAAATGTTAGTTAAATAGATATATTATTAATCTTGTTTCAAATATTAAGAGAATCTATACTATGATACTTCATATTTTAATTATAATGGTCATTATATAATATATATTAAATGATTTATTATTATTCAATTATTATATGGTAATAAATCACTACTATTTTTATAATTTAGTTACATTAGGTAATTATGTAATAACTTAATGGTCCATTGGTAAGTTCTTTAAAATATATCATATTCATTATTTAAATATAATGGTCATTAAATTAAGTTATATAAAGTAATATAAGTTATGGTAAACTAAATAATGGTAAACTAAAAATAATGGTCCTAATAAACTATATCTTCATATAACCTATATTAATTAATATTCCCAAATTATTTAAATACAATAAATAGTATTAAATTACTATTATAATATAGTTACAATCGGTAACAGTGTATATAATTATTTAAATTTAAGGGTCCAATGGTAAACCAGATCAACATTTTTACTAATTATTTAAGTTTATTAATAATCTATATTTACTTAATAAATTATAATTCTAATATTATAAATAGTATTCAAGTTAAATCATTATTATGTAAATACCATAATTCAAGTATATGTTTCTTAATAATAGCATATCCATATTATATCATATATTTCTAATACTTTGTTGTTTATCATTTGAACCTCTTATAATTAATTTAGTAATTTATATCCATTAAATTATCAGTACAAGGCAATGAAGAAGAATTAAAAACCTATGCAAAGAAACTAATCTAATTTAAAATCACCCCTGGGATAAGGTTAATACTATAATTAGCCCGAAATTACTTAATAACAATTAACTAAATCCTGCACTCCAAAACCCGCCAAAAACAGAACACGAGGACAGGGAAGACAGAAACCCTGAGACCTAACAAAAGGGGAATGAGGAGGCTAGGAAGACAAGGCTGGGACCCAGCAACGACTAATCTTCCAGCCATCATCCCTATTAAGATTGTTCGGCCCTTTTTAACAATCCCTGTTAAAAAAAATTATCTCATAAACAATAAAAAAATTTGGAAAAAATAACAATAATAAACTATATATATATATATATATATATATATATATATATATATATATATATATATAAGTAAATAAAAATAAAAAATTAAAAAAAGTAGTAAAATTAATATTAAAAACATTTAAAAAAAACTTAAAAAACAAAAATAAGCTCAAAAATATATATATATATATATATATGAAAATTTTGAAAATACATATGACTTTTCAAATTTAAAAAAAAATAAATAAAATTAAAATTAAAAAACATTTAAAGTTTATAAAGAAATATGTATTTTTGATTTTAAAAAAAATATTAAATTTACATTTTTGATTTAAAAATAAAAGTAAAAAAAATTTAACAATTTATTTATTTATTTTTATGTAAAAAAAAATTAAACATTTTTTTATTTAAAAAATAAAAAAAAATGTTAAAAAATATTAATTTTTTTAAACCAATTTAATTTTCTTATTTAAAAAAAAATAAAAATTATTTTAAACTTTTAAACTTTTTTTTTTAAATTATTAAAAAATTTTGATTTTTTTTTAAACAAATTTTTTTTTTTTAAATACCGCCCTCCACCTGCCTGTGGTGGCACGGCCCTAGGAGGAGGGGTTGCATGTAGGCCCTCCACCCAGGGCCGCCACCACGGGCGGTTGGAGGGCGGTAATTTTTTACTTTTTTTTGGTAAAAAATAAAAATCGTTTAAAAAAAATTCAAAATTTTTTAATAATTAAAAAAAAATGTTTAAATTATTATTATTATTATTATTATTATTATTTTGTTGAATAAAAAAAATTTGTTTAAAATAATTTGTTTAATAAAAATTTTTAATAATCCAAAAAAAAAAAATTGTTTAATATATTGTTTTGAACAAATAAAATAAATTTTTTTAATTTTTAATTTTTTTGGTTTTAAATAAAAAATTTAAGCTTAATATATATGTGTGTGTGTGTGTGTGTGTTAAGCTCGGGAGGCTTCTCTCCAAGCTTTTTGAGCATAGGAATAAAATCTTAAATCAAAATAAATAATTTGTTTCTTTAGGTCTAGACCAATGTTTGGTCCCAGCGGACGTTAACCACCACCACCACCATCATCATCATCATCATATAAAACAAAAATACATATTTCTTTATAAACTTTAAATGTTTTTTAATATATATATATATATATATATATATACACGTGACATATTTTAAAATTTATTTATTTCTTTATTTATTTTTTTTCATAATTTGAGTTTATATTTGTATTTTAAATTTTTTTTTAATATTAATTTTACAGGTTTTTTATTTATTTATTATTTTTTTGTTAATTTTCTATTTTTTTAAAATCTATTTTGTTTTTAACATATACATATATATATATATATTTTAAGAATATTATATATATATATATATATATATATATATATATATATATATATATATATATATATATATATTTGTTTTTTTAAACTAATCAACAGTTAAAAAAAGAAAAATAAAACAACTTCAAAACTCGTTAAATAATCATAATTTAAAAAAAAAATTGGATACAATAAATTTTAAAGTGTGAAAAATAAGTCCTCTAAAAAAAGTACGTTGCATCGACACGTTTCAAAATCAGAATAAAAATCACTAACATTTAAAAACAAATATTTATATTTGATATGCCCACGGGGCTTTGGATTGACGGTGAATGGGTGCGTTGTTAAGGCACTCCTTGCGATAGGTCACCGGTTCAAATCCCCCGTGGGTACTTAGGTTAGTCTTAACTAGAAAAAAAAAAAAATATTTATATTTGATACATAAGAAAATTTAAAGTGTCAAAATTATGCTTAAAAAAAAAGAAGTGTATTCTCCATAACCACTTTTCAAAATCGGGTCACGTTTTTACTACCCCTATGAAACAGGTAATCATATCGGTTATTTAAAGTGCCAAAAACTATGTTCTAAAAAAATATGTGTGTTCTACATCACCCCTTTTCAAAATCGAGTTTATTTTTTGCTATCTCTACGAAACAGGTAACAGTATCAGTTCTTGTTTCAAAGTTTACGTTGTTAGTGGTTATGTCTCTGCTTAACCCATGCCCAAGTGTTGCCACCAAGGCATCATCATCATTGCAACTCCATCACTCCAAAGTGTTTCATATCGCTCCTCCACATCAAGTCACTCTCTGAAGCACACCCATACATGTGTTCAAAAGTATGCACCCCATACTGCATTAAAGTCCCTGACTTGAGCTCCTTAATGCATCAGATCCTCCAAATCCAACATAATATGAAGTCCTCAAAAGTCATAAACTCATGTCATCATGAGCTCCATGAGTCATCTCCAACCAACATCGTAGCAAGCATACATGTTTCGGCCCAAAGGTCCCTGCAAGATCCCTCAGCTCTCCATGTAGTAGGAATGCTCCATAGTCTGCTCCAAAATCCAACCAAGTCCATGGCCTTGTTGTACAAGAGTGCACAACATCTCCATCGGCTCATAAGTAAAACATCTCCATGTCACATAAGCAAATCCATCCGCATAACATCCCTGCCTTGGCACTCCTCATTAGATGTCCATGAGCGACACCTCTACAAGTGCTCCTACATAATGTCCCTACATAAGACTACGATGCTCCATGCCTCCAACTCGATGTCCATGACTCAAGTTTCCCATGTTGTCCAGCTAAGTAGACCCATCACAACAATAAATCATCCTCATCCAAGTCTACAATCCAGTCTAGTGAACTCGGTCACCCAGACCATATCATCATCACATGAATCTCTTCCATCATGGCTCCCCTACTGAAGGTTCCACCAAGACTTCCTCTTGGACCCAGCCATGAGAAGTCCACCCAAGTATCATCAAACTCAAGTGTGTGCCCTTCTCCAATCTGTCCATGAGTCATGTTAGGCACTTAGCCAATTCTCCATATGGCTAAAGCATGACCCATTCCTCCACAATGATCATCACGTTCCTCCCTTGCCACGAGAATTTTCTCCTTCTCCCATAAGGCCACAAACAACCCCAACAAGTTCTACAACAGTCAATGGTGCTTGCCTCTCCACAAAAGGTCTCATCATAGACATCCATGGAAAGATCTTCCATCGCATCGGAAATTGATTTTGCCCTTCCCTACATATGGTCCATCCTTCAAAATCTCAAATGAAACACAAGTATAAGTAGTACTTAGTTCACCATGGGGCTCCTCCATGTGAGTATCCTCATCCACCAATGTCTACAAACTGCACGATCCTTATCCAACTTGAACTATTTCAAGCTCATCCTCCATCTTTATCATATCTGCAACATCCTCAAACATCATGACTTCCTCTTCTTTGTCATCACAATCTGTAGTTGCACCCTGCTTCATTGCCCAACGAAGTTGGATTCAATGGCCTGGATGGCATTAGATTGAGATATTACTCCATGATGGTCCTTTTTCAAAAGCTTCTCCATTCGATGCGAGATGATGATAATAGAAGCACCTGCCTAGAGTCCACTTAATGTATGAATGTGGTCATTCTACTTAAAGCTCATATATAGCTCATGGAAATACATTGGGATATGGCCAAATGTGTGAGACTTCAAGTTGTTCTCAAATTCGTGGGTTCTCTTCTTTCATCTGCTTCAACCTGTATAGGGTCAGCAAGAGCCTCCCTTGACATTCTTCCAAACCTGTCATTCAGCTTGGCCCAAGCACGATGCTTTACCTCTGCTAAACCTGTCACGAAGTGTAACACTTCCTTCGGTATGCCTGATTCGACTGAATCAAACTTTGATACCACCTGTCACGAAGTGACAGTGGGATCAACTTCTTTTGCAAATCTGATTCCACTGAATCAGGGGTTTCGATACCACCTGTCACGCCCCTACCCTGGTGGTACTCTTCCAACCGCACGATGGGGGGTACGACACCAACACCCACTTTCTTTTTAACAATACTTGTAAGTGTGGACTACGCCTACTTTCTATACTTAGTTTATTTTTCAACTTTTCTAAGTATACATTCACAGACACAGCAGAAACATTCAATTAATCATCTTCATCATTATTACCATTTACACATATGAACAACGGATATTTTAATGGGAGGGGAAACTCTGTGAAATATGAGTCTGCCTGATGATAATAACAATTTTACATAAAATATACAGTTTTACAGTCTTTGCAGGAAAACCCAAGTTTTTTTGGTATTTCTATCACAACCATGCAACCCAACATGCTCTGTTCAGACTACTCAAACCACCATTCGGAGTGCCCACCAGTTCTACCATTCATTGCAACTCGTTCACCATCGCATTGTTCAACACATCGTTCACTTGTAGTTTGTTCAGTTGAACTCCCTCAACTTGTTCATGCAGACGCCCTCGCACGCTCTCGCTCGTTCAGTCATTCAGGTCGGCGTCTTTGCAAGCCCTCGCCCGTTCCGTCGTTCAGACTGATTTTGCCCGTTCAGTTTTTCGAGTGGACGCCCTTGCACACCCTCACCTGAACGCCTTCGCACGACTTTACCCAAACACCTTCGAACGACCTCACTTGTTCGGTCGTTCAGGTCGATGCCCTTGCATTCCCTTGCCTGAATGCCTTCGAATGGCCTCGCCTGTTCAGTCGTTCAGACAAATGCCCTCGGATGCCCTTACTCGTTCGGTCGTTCAGGCTGACGCCCTTGCATGCCCTCGCCCGAACGCCTTCGCATGACCTGCGGCTCTGTTTTTTGCATTTGCTACGGCTCCATGCTACGACCCAAGAGTTCGCCTACACTTTGCCCAATTTCAAACTCTCGAAGTAGCTCGCCCTCATAGCTTGCATAAACACCTGGAAATTTTTCTTGATTGCTTTTTGCCACCATTCCAACGTTATACTTATATGGCGGTTGGCCCATCGGTTGGGGCATCGACTCACCAAGCCGAGCCACCGTTTCGTCCAACTCACCCCTCCATTGCGTCGGCCCATGGTGTGGGTGCCCATGTGCGAGACCGCCCCCACATATAAACTCGCCAATACTCTTGACACTTAGTCATTTTTCAAGATGACTTGCGCGTCGCACATTGGCTCGTCTCCTCCATTCGGCCAGCTTGTCGCACCGTCGGGCACGCCCCAACTCGCCAGTTACCTCACAGCTCATCGCTTACCCACCGTGTGCCCTTCGCTCATTTTCTCCGTCATTCAGCCCAACTTGTCGCACCGTGTGGGCGTGCCCAACTCGTCGCCCGCTCGACCATCATGTGCCCTTGGCTAAACGATCCGCAACTCGTGGGCCTTACAATGCCTGTGTCACCTACGCGGGAAGGGAACTACGAGGACATCTTTCACATAGCGGCAGGCACGAGTGGTAATAACCATTTCTACGTTATAGCTCGAGAGGATGAGGAGGCAGAGGGGAATAAGACATTGGCGAAGGTGAGAGGACACCGAGCTATAGGCGTTGTGTATAATCAGGAAAAGGAGAGGGGGAACCATGTGCATACAAGTCTCTCTCGCAAGTACGATGGTTTCATACTTTTTAATCAGTCCAATGCTTTGGAGCCTCTAGCTGCCCATCTCAGTCCAATGAAAATATCAGAGGCTTGGCCTAGCAGAGTCTGATATGTGTTATTCTCGTCTGTCAATCAATCTATAAAGAAATTGGAAGCTCGGATGAGACCGTGTTCATTATCCACTCTCCACAGTCTGCACAGTCTAGGGCAACTGGGAACCATAACATTACCATTTTTAGTGTTCACTATAGAGTAGCTGGTATCTCAGTAGGTAAAGTTCCTTTAGCTGCCTTGTTTCTGGAAGTGGTTATCATCAAATTAGAAAGAATCGTGTATATATTCATCTGCTAGGTTGAAGGAATTTATCCAATCTGTTCAATAGGTAGTGTTCCTTTGGATCCCTCATTTCCAGAAACGGAACGAGTGCTCGTCATCAAATTCGACTCTTCCAATCATCAGTTAGGTTGATTGGACTCATCCAATCTGTTTTAATTTCAGTGTCTTTTTTCCAAAGAATGTTTTAATTTCAAGTTGAGTATATATCCACTCGTTATGTTTTTAATTTCAGAAAAACCGGTTCAGTAAATATTTAGTCATTATGGTTTTAATTTCAATATATATTTCAGCATATATATATACCCATTTTACTGATATGCTTTTAATCTCAATATCAGTAAAATTGAAATTAATACATACAAGATCTCTGGCTTCAATTTTACACACAAAAGCGAAGCCATTTTACTGAAAAGGTTAATTTTACACACAAACCTACGGAAAAGTGAGCTAATCCAACTAATCGTGCTTGAACAATGGAAAGGGCTACTGGCTTGTCTCTCCATCGAACTAAATTAGCTAAAGGCGTGCGTTCATGGGGCTCGACTCATAAGGACCCTTTAGGGGGCTCGACTGTTAAGGACCCTTTAGGGTGCTCGACCATAAGGACCTTTAGGTGCTCGACTGTTAAGGAGAGGGAGAGGAGAGCATTTATAAGCACATCTATGAACACTGAACTCTATAAAATAATTGAACGATTACACTCAATATAAATTAATTTCAAATAATCTTAGTAAACAGATAAATTTCAGTAATAAAGAATTATAAAATAATTTAAATATTATGCTCATAGTTAAGTAAACTATGAACACTGCACTTATAATTTAAAAACAAACATGAGTAAATAGAGAAATCTATAAAATAATTGAACGATTACACTCATAATATAAATTAATTTCAAATAACCTCGATAAACAGAAAAATTTCAGTACTAAAAAATTATAAAATAATTTAAATATTATACTCATAGTTAAGTAAAGAGAGAAACTATGTGATCATATAACTATAACATCTATGTGCATCATATAACCATATAACCATAACATCTATGTGGAGATTCAGAGAAATTTCAGTACTAAAAAACTATAAATAATTTAAATATTATACTCATACTTTAAGTAAAAAGAGAAACTATAACATCTATGTGCAGATTTATGAAGACTGCATTTATAATTTAAAAACAAATTTTGTTTAGAAACAAATTTTAATAAATACGAAATGCTATATGCAGATTTATGAAGCCTGCATTTATAATTTAAAAACAAATTTTAATAAACACGGAATTATAATAACTATGTTATACTATATGTAGATCTACGGGCATTTCATTTACAATTTAAAAACAAATTTTAGTAAATAGAGAATTACAGTAACCATGTGTAGTAGATCTGTGAAGACTACATTTATAATTTAAAAACAAAAATATCAAGAGACTAGTCATTTTTTTATAACATATACGAAAATATACCGGAGATAGATAAATGTGGAATACATATTATTTGAGCGATGCATATACAAATACAATTTTATGGTTTTTTTTATAACATATACGAAAATATACCGGAGATAGATAAATGTGGAATACATATTATTTGAGCGATGCATATACAAATACAATTTTATGGTTTTTGGTTTTATGTTTGAGGTAATTTCTTCATGACTTTTCACATTTACTGGTTTTTCACTTTTCTTACAAGTGAATAAACATAATATTTAAGAATTATGTTTTATCTTTTCAATATTCCATCTTTCATCTGAGAGGGTGTATGTGACTTTATAAGAATATGAAAGTGAATAATAGTGAATGTACAAATGCATTAAAAATTATATTTTATGTTTTCAATATTTTCTTTTTCATCTGAAAGGGTGTATGTGACTAATAGTGAATGGATAAATGCGTTTTTTTGAATATGGTGGTTTAAAGAGATTGCAAAACATATCATATCAGCAGAATTTGAAGCCGAAGTCTTCTATTGTTGATGGTTTAACTACGACTACCAACTTTAAAACTTGTTTTAAAGTAATTTTAGATTTTGATGTCTTCTACAAAATGGAAGCTTTTTCACATTGTAATTTAAACATTACCATAAATTTTGGAGATGGTAGTTTAAACATGACCACAAATTGAAGTCCAATAGAAGTAATGTCTTCTATTGAGTGATGGTTTAAGGAGAATAACAAACCAAATGGTTCTCATGGAACATGAGTTTATATCTCACTACAACTTTTATACTTTAGCTATGGTTGACTCTTGCGGGATGCTAAATTTAATTGTTGTTGTTAACTTTAATTGTCGTGGCTTAGGATTGCTTTATATGACAATTAAACTAGTAGATGACTATAATTCCCTCTAATAGATATAATATGAGAAGATGAAAATCTCTCTACTACAAGATGTGTCAATATTTAAGAATGAATTCTACAATATGATCAATATATCTTTTTGACTAATAAATACCATTTCCAAGAATTTATCTATCCAAGGTGAATCTTTGTTCTCGCAGGGTTCTCGTGATTGGAACATTTTTTTGAATGGTGAGAATGTTTTCTAAAATTTTGACAAGGTGAACTTCAACATACTATTTTTTCATGTGGCCAACTTGATGTCAATGTTAGCAATTTAGAGTCTGCGATAGAGGTGGAGTAGGTGAAGATGAGATTTCTTGAATAAACCTAACACTTTAAAACTAGATTGGTTTGGAGTAATATTGAATATGAAAGATCACTTCCTTTTTTATATCTAAGACCAATCCTATGATTGTTGGTGATGACTTTTCCCAAAGGTTTGATGATGGGCTTCGGAAATGCAAGTTGAACTTTTATCTTTATTTGAATTTTCTCCTAAAGTTGCATCATTGATCTCATCATGTACTAGGTACCAATGGGAAGAAATATCAAATAGAGAATTTTTTAACTAAAAACTAGTTCCAAATGTGATTCCTTTGTTGTAATTCATATTGTTGGAGTTATGATTCGAGCTAAAGAAACTCAATATTGACTTGCGAATCTTTTAAACAAGTTAGAATATTCGTGAGAATGGCTTTATCAATTTTGACTATATCAAGAATAATGGAGAGTATTAGAGTATTTGCAACTCTAATAACTGATCAGATATAACCATTTTCTCAACAACTCAAAATCAACAAATGAAGGTTGTTAGCTTGAACAAGAAATGCACTCGGTTACAACTCAATTCAACTAATTTTGAAGAATGTACAAGTGAACATATAGAAATACCAGTTGCAAGTTATAGTTACTCTTGAGTTGAATTGATCTTTGGAATTAAATGTGTAAGCTTTGGGTCTTATCAACTAAAGAAACTACATGTGTAGGATGCATTATAGTTACTCTTGAGTTGCAAGTTATAGTTACTCTTGAGTTGAATTGGTCATTGGAATTAAATGTGTAATCTTTGGGTCTTATCAACTAACAAAACTACATGTGTAGGATGCATTATAGTTACTCTTGAGTTGAATTGGTCTTTGGAATTAAATGTGTAAGCTTTGGGTCTTATCAACTAACAAAACTACATGTGTAGGATGCACATATGATAGAGCCAATTGTTTAGTTTCAAAATGTAATTCCTTTCAACAATGTAAATGGGCCTCAATGGATCTTCTTTTGTATCTTGGATTTGGTATGAACAAACAAATTTAAAATGTTGATGGTGAGTCAGGCTCAAAATTATGCTTCGAGGAAGTTGTTTTCATTCAATTGACCACAAAACTTCTGAAGTGTCACTAAGACAGAGCTATGTCTTCATGCCAAATATGAAGGAGAATTTTGGGAATTACCATAGTCAATGTGCGCCACAATGGTTGCAAATAGGGTTGCACCTCAATTGAGAATTGTTGACTTCATAGATTAAACATTAAGAGAGATGAGGGAATCGACTTTTTGAAATACAAACAATCTTTTTAACCTCTAGTTGAAACTACAAATAAGGATAAGATTAAAGTATTATCACTTACACTACCAAGAATTAATTTTCCATTCATAATAATGACTATAAATGGTCCCAACTGTTACACGGGTTAATTTTGAAGAGTTGTGCTTTGACTTCATTCAAGTGATGATGACTCCTATTAAGATCACATTGAGAGATGCTAAGTTGTCTTTCAAGGACTTTTGATGAAATTATTTTTTTGGGTTGGTATACTAGAATTCTCATTATTTAGGATATTTTCAAGAGAGTGACTAATAATTAGCTTTTAAACCTCTACTTGAAACTAGAAATAAGGATAAGGTTAAAGTATTATCACTTACACAACCAATAAGTAATTTACTATTCATAATAACCACTACAAATGGTCCCACCCATTACACGGGTTAACTTTGAAGAGTTGTCCTTTGATTTTAAGGGGGTGATGACTCTTATTAAGATCACATTGAGAGATGCTAAGTTGTCTTTCAAGGACTTTGATGAAATTATTTTTGTGGTTTGGTATACTAGAATTCTCTTTATTTAGGATATTTTCAAGAGAGTGACTAATAATTAGCCAAATCTTAGTTTGCAACACTTGGGATGAATCCCTTATAAATGTATTTCAAAATTTGATTTTTAAGAAACTATTTATAGGAAAGGGAAACGAGAATTTTGGAGAATGAGATAATAAAACCAAAGGGGATAATAACCATGGGTTTTCCTCCCACTATGGTCATCTATTTAAAGGCCAGAAAAAGTTGAACGATAAAAACATAATAGGTGTTGGCATAAAGCACTTTTTGCATTTGAAACCATAAAAAAAACCTCTATGTGTGAATGATAAAACCATAATAGGCATTGGCATAAAGCACTTTCTGCATTTGAAACCGTAAACAAAAAAACCTCTATGTGCTTCATGATTTTTTTACATATATGACATGTATAAACAATCTTCATCTTCCACACCATGGGTGATCTATACAAGTCATGGCTACCTTTTTGGACCTCTCCACTATCTTCTTTAACACACTGCCTATCACCACCCTCCTTGTGGTCATCCTATTGTTGTTATTCAAGTTGTCTACATTCACTGCATAAAGAAAGTTAGGGTATACATGTATGATTCACCCTTATCCATTATGTTCATGTTATCATTCTTGGTAAAGTGAATGTGCTCGGTGATGAGTTGTTCATCCACATCATAAGTGAGGAGGAGATTATAATAAATAACCCTTAGTATTTCCTCTAGAAGAAAGGATTCATAGTGCTTTGAAGTGGGTTGAGGGGATTCAATGGATTAAAGGTTGATTGGAATCAAAAAATTATAGGTGTAACACAAGGAAAAAATGATATTAGGTCACAAGAGCAATTAGGACATAAAGAGAATTCAAATATTAATAATTAAGCCCATGATTTCTTGGAATTGAATGAATGTGTGTGGGGTTGAGTTGCAACAACAAAGGGAGGTAAGGAATTGCAAATGGTTTATATATTAAGAGATTGGATCCACATGTGTGGCTGAAAAATTGCAAGAAAAACTCAACTCTAATGCTTAAGGAAAATGAGAAACACTCATTTCAAATAGGATATAGAGAGGGTGTAGGTCTGCTTGTGGTAGGAGAATCTAATACCAGAGTAAGGTGCAGAGCTCGCATGCTCCAGAGTGTTATGCAACCATCTCACAAAATAGAAGAAAATACAGATCAAAGACTTCAAAATCAGCCTCTCCGAGGGGGAAACCTCCTTTACATTACACATATGAACAATTCTTGGATAATACAAATGAAAAGACTTCCTTTCTATATATAGGAGTCTAAGGGGTCACAATATAATCAAATCTGACATAACAATAATAATGTAAGGGAACAACAATAACAATAGTGTGTTTCTATGGGGCACAATAATAACAATATGGGGACAACATGGGCACAACAATAACAATAAGGGGTTACAATGACAATAATAATAAGGGAATACACTAGGATTATAGGGACCTAACATGCCCCTCACCTTCAAAAAAGTGTTGTCCTCAATGCTTGAGTAGTTCTGGATGCTTCTGTATAAAATTTTCATCCTCCCATGTGGAATCTTTAGCGGGGAAGTTCTTCCACTTGATGAGATACTTTGAAATTGATCGATTTCATATCTGTCGAGTTCTTATTTCAGTGATTGTTTCAGGTTCCAATATGATTTTTCCTTCCTCATCAATTTCTGGAAATATTGTTTGAACTGGGAGCTTGTCACCTATAACCTTCTTTAAGCATGAAACATGGAAAACTAGGTGCACTCGGGAAGATGCACGAAGTTCCAATTTGTATGCCATAGTACCAATCTTTTGCAACACCTTGTACGGACCATAATACTTTGGTGATAATTTATTATCCTTCTTAGCTTTCTTAAGGGACATTTGTTTGTATGGTTGTAGTAGTAGAAACACCAAGTCAACTGCATTAAAACTTCTTTCGTTGCGATGTTGATCTGCCTGTTGTTTATTTCTATTATGCACCAAAGATGGGTTATCCTTTAAGAGTTTGAGAACTTTTTGTTGATGCTCGACGTGATCTTCCACTGCTTGAACCTTAGAATTTTCTCTTAAATATGATGTGATGGACGGTGGATGATATTCATAAAGTGTCATAAATGGGATCATTTTTGTTGCAGTATGGAAGGAAGTGTTATACCACCATTCAACCAAAGGAAACCATTTGATCCATTGTGTCTGTTTATCAGATACAAAGCAACAGAGATATCCTTCCAAACATTTGTTCACTATCTCAGTTTTCCCGTCAGATTAAGGATGATAAGATGAGTTATGAGCTAACTGAGTACTGAGACAAGAAAATAGTTATGTCTAAAAAATTCCATTGAAAATATGATCTCTATCACTTATAATAACCTTTGGGTTTCCATGTAGCTTTTGAATTGTTTCCATAAATGCAGTAGCAACTGTATTGGCTTAAAATGGATGAGATAATGCACAAAAGTGTGCATACTTGGTAAGTCTATCAACTACCACCATGATGACACTCTTTCCTTCAGACTTGGGTAAATCTATAATAAAATCCACTGACAACTACTCCCAATGTTGACTTGGAATGGATAAAGGTTGTAATAGACTTGGGGTCTTAATATCAACTTTATTCTTTTTGGCAAACCAAACATTCTGCCACAAACTTTTGAATATCAGATTTAAGGCCATCTCAAAAGAATTCCTTCTTAACCCTATGGTAAGTCTTTAAAAATCCTGAATGCCCTCCTAAGGGATAGGTGTGCAATTCTAGAAGAATATTTTGTTTGAGTTGGGAATTCTTACAGAGGTATAAGCGATATTTGTACCACAACGAATCAATTTTTCAGCTAAATGTTTCAGATGTACTGGGATCTTGTTGCAACTTTTGAATGAGTTCCCACATTTATGGCTCAAAGAGCCTCTGTGCCATACCGAAAGGAAGGCTTTATTTGGCTCGAAGAGCCTCTTTATATCCATTCATCCCTTTCTTCATTTATCGAATTTGGTTGGATAATAGAAATGGCACAAAGCAATGCTTCCACATCCTCATCCTTTCTTGAGAGTGCATCTGCAACAACATTTTTGCTTCCCTTTTTTGTAGATGAGTTCAAAGTCATAACCCAATATCTTTGTGACCCATTTTTGCTGCTTCTCAAGATAATCTTTGTTCTAAAAAGTATCTAAGACTATCATGATCCGTTTTTACCTTGAAGTGTCTTCCCATAAGGTAAGGTCACCATTTCTTAAGTTCATGTAGTATTGCCAACATTTCCTTCTCATAAATAGCTTTGTGTAAATAATTTCCTTTGATTGGACGACTTTCAAAAGCAATGTGTATTTCTTCTTTCATTAAAACAACACCAATTCCATTTCCCGAGGCATCACATTCCACAATTAAGGTTTGTGTGAAGTCTGGCATAGCTAAGGCTGGTGCTTGGGACATTTCCTCTCTAAGATGTTCATATGATTTCGTTTCTTCTGGAGTCCAAAGAAATTCATTTTTCTTCAGTAATGTTGTTAGAGGTGCTGCTATTCTCCCTTAATTATTAAGAAACTTTCCATAATACCTTGTCAACCCGAGAAATCCTCGCAGATGCTTTATGGATGTGGGGATTTTCCTTGCCTTAATGGCCTTAATTTTACTAGGGTCTACCTTAACACCTTCATGAGATACAATATGACCCAAATATTCCACCTCTTATACTCCAAAGAAACATTTGGAGATTTTTGCATATAATTGTTTCTCCTCCAATAGTTTGAGATCTCTCTTAACACGTTGAACATGATCCTTCGAAGACTTGTTGTAGATAAGTTTATTATCGAAAAATACTAACACAAATTTTCTAAGGAAGGGTTTGAAAATGGAATTCATTAAACCTTGAAATGTAGAAAGTGCATTGGTAAGGCCAAAAGGCATGACCAAAAATTCATAATGACCCTCATGAGTTATAAATGTTGTTTTCGGAATGTCTTCAGTCTTGAGTCTTAATTATAATTTGAAGATATCCTGAATGAAGGTCCAACTTTGTGAAGTAAATTTCTCCATGCAATTTATCCAATAATATCAATGATAGGAATGGGAAATTTATCTTTAATAGTGAGCTTGTTGAGCTCCCTATAATGCTGACACATGCGCCATGATCCATCCTTCTTGTGCACCAATACTACTGGAGCAGAGAATGAGCTTTCACTAGGTTGAATTATACCAACCTCTAGCATTTCTGCAACCATACGTTCAATTTCACTCTTTTGGGCATAGGGATATCTGTAAGGCCTGATGTTTGGAGGAACACTGCTTAGAATCGAATGAATAGCATTTTCATGATCACGAATAGGTGGGAGGCCTTTGGGAGTCTCAAATACCTTGGAATCATTGTCCAAGACTTTTTGGAGATCTAGAGAAATAGATGATTTTGATGTGCAAACCTTTAACGTACTTAATTGTGCAATTACGCCACGTTATTCTTTCTTTGGAAGCTTTTTCATGCTGTTAGAGTTGATTATCTTTTCCCGGTTTCCCTGTGATACCCCTTAATTCAACTTCCTTTCCTTCTTCAAAACAATTCAAGAAAAGTTCTTGAAATTTAAAAGCTATCATACCCAAAGATTGTAGCCATTGGATTCCTAGTACAACATCAATGCCACCCATTGTAATGGAAAGCATTAGACTATTCAACACACATTCTTCCATGGATAGCTTGATATTATGGCACTTTTGAGAGCAATTTATGGTTCCTCCATTTGCAACCATCACTTGACACTCTGGTGCTGGATATAGGAAGCAATTCAATTCCTTCACTATCTTACAATGAATAAAATTATGGGTACTGCCTAAATCAATCAACACTATTACCTTTTTCTTCTTGATATGTCCTTTTATCTTGATAGTTTGAGGAGTGGTAATTCTGACCAATGCGTTACAATGTATGGTCGGATTCATTTCTTCTTTCTCTAGGTTTTGTTCCTGGTGTGTATCCTCTTCTTTTAATGTTTCTTGTTTCTTTTATTCTTCCTCTTCACAATCTATGTAAAATATTTTCTTCTCAACACACTTATGAACTTTAGTGTATTTTCTATCACAACTATAACAAAGCCCTTTTGCTCTTTTTTCTTCCAATTTTTGTGGTGGCAACATTGTAGGTTGTGGAAGGCTAGTGGAAACAACACTTCCATTTTTACAGTTGTGATTGGTAGGCTTCCTTGTTGCCATAATTTTGATTTCAATTTTTCTTGCCAACCTGAATGCCTTCTCCAATGAATCAGGTTCCCAAAGGCAAACCTCATAATGCTATCATTTAAAGTCCCTATGAACACATCAATCCTATGTTCCTCTAGAATATCTTTTACCCTTATATTCAATTTTTCGAATTCCTCAATGTGCTCCACCATTGAACCCTTTTGTTTGAGATTTATCAATTGGCTAAAAAAGGTGTTGCTTTTTGTATCCTCATATTGTGCAATCATTTCTTCCATAAAAATTTCCCAAGTGACAATTTGTTTACGAGAGAAAAGCCATCGATACCATACAAATTGATTGGGTTCCAAATATAAAGCCGCAATGCATACCTTTTGTGTGTTTTTCAAATTATGGAGATCGAAATATTGCTCCATATGTAGTATCCATGTTACGGGATCCCTGCCATCAAACTTCCTCATATCGATCTTTGGAACGTGGTGGGCCTTCAATCCAACGTTAGAGTCTATGAAATCATGACTAACATTTCTTTTGTTCTCATTATGACTTTCCTCTACTACCTTTTCACCATTAGGAAGCATTTCTTGTAGTAACTTTTCCAAACATCCTTTCAAATCTTACATGTCTTTCTTCAAATCTTCAATGTTTACTTCTAAACCATCCATCTTAGCTTCCACACCATCCAACTTAGATTCCACGCCATTCATCTTAGCTTCCACACCATTCATCTTAGCTTCCACACCATTATTTAAACCATCCATCTTAGCTTCCATGCCTTTATTTAAACCATCCATCTTAGCTTCTGTTACATTTTGTGAGAGTGCAATTTTTTGCACTTGGTTTCGTAATTTTGATATATCATGTTGCATTTCTTCCCCTTATTCATGATTCATGCTAGAGATTTCAGGTTGTTTAATAGGTGTTTCCATATTCTTTCTTCGGGGCATCAATTAATGATAATTAGGCTTCACTATGCCCCTTGAAGTCCTTTAAACTAATTTTTCAAACCAAACTTATAGAAAAATTTAAAAAGACTACACGCCTTTTTTCGCTTTGTAGGAGCTCGATATGTAATCTGTTGTATCTCTGTAATTTGTATCTCCAAGGTCTGTAATTTCGTCTTGAGGTAGCCCTCCAAGTCCTCCTTCCAATCCTGCAAGTCTGATCAATATTGGATTCTCCACAAAATACTTATTCCAAATCTCCTATGATGACCTGATTATAGACTGTTTCAATAGAGTGAACTTGTACGAAGTTCCATGTGTCAATGTTTCGATATTTGAACCTGGAAACGATACAAAGAAAACTATAGTTCATCTTTTTTCTATACCATCTTACGAAATTTCAATCTGATTCTCAGAGAAACAATTATGTTTATTTTCCCGAGGTCACGTGTTTGAGATATAAGTCGGGAGCTTGCAAAAACCCTCACTTCCTTGGATCATATTGTACATTTTAACCCCGTACAGAAATTACCTACATACGAATTCTAAATCACGGAAAAATAAACAATGCGAGAGCATAACACATAAAACACATATACACAGAGATTTTCCCCTGGATCCCAAAACCGGGACTACCAGCCTGATTTTTCATTATATTCCTTTCAATGTTACAATACATATTTATACATGCCAAAGCATCCAATACCATGGACCGAAAACCATAGGTAGGTTCGCCCAACCTAATATAGGGTCCAAATTTTTTTTTCCTAGGGCGCTGCCCAGAATCCCGTAGAGGGGGGCTACCCACCCCCCTCAAACCCCCCGGACAGGGGGGGGCTGCTGCCCCCCTTGTGACCCCCCCCTGCGCAAATCGGTGCAACGAAGGGAGGGCTCTGCCCCCCCTCTAACCCCCCCGGTTCACTACGTGGGTTAGTCATGGAAAGAATATAACACAACCCAACAATCTCGCACTTGTTGTTTTCTTTCCACACGGGGCCACAGGAGAGCTTAGTCATTTTTCCAGCCCTGAAATGCCCATTGTTTCTCTACACCAAGAGAACTTCTCAGAGCTCATAGATTTTTTCAATCCATCTGCAGTATTCTTCAAAGTGTCCACCTTTACCAGCAACACCTTTCTGTCTTCTATCATATCCTTGGTGATTGTTTTAACCCATACAAAGACTTCTTTAACTTGCATACCAGTATTTTCTTACCCTTCACCGCAAAGCCTTCAGGTTGCTTCATGTAGATTTCCTCTTCCAAATCCCCGTGAAGAAATGCTATCTTCACATCCATCTGTTCTACCTCAAAATCAAAAGCAGCAACAACAGATAAAAGTAATCTAATAGAAGTTACCTTGGCAACAGGAGAAAAAATATCACCAAAATCAATTCCCGGCACTTGGGAATATCCTTTTGCTACCAACTGAGCTTTGTATTTCTCCACCATCCCTTCTGCATTTGTCTTCTTTTTGAACACCCATTCGCTGCCAATGGGTTTCCTTCCAGTCGGCAACTCCACCAGATCCCAAGCCTCATTTTTGTGCAAAGATGCCATTTCATCAACCATGGCCTCTTTCCAGAGTTTTCCATCCTCTGAATCTACTGCTTCCTTCACAGTTCTGGGATCATCATCAGTAATAGATAAAGCAAAATTTGAACAGAAAGCAGAAGGACTATACCTTTCTGGCTGCCTTCTTTCTCGAACTGATCTTCTCACAACCAGAGTTTGTGGCTCTTCATCTTCTGATTCCTCCTCTGCTACAGAGTTTGATTCTTCCTCCTTTAGTTCAAACTCTATCTTCTCAGGTTCCTTTGGTTGGAATTCATGTTTAATAACATCTTTCACCTCTCTGAACACCACTTCTCGACTGTACACAACCTTCCTTGTTATTGGGTTCCAAATCTTATAACCCTTTAAACCATCCTTATACCCAATAAATATGCACTTTTCATATTTACTATCCAACTTGGTTCGTTTCTCCTTTGGAACATGTACATATGCATCACATCCAAATACCCTCAGATGTGAAAGAGAGGGTTTCTTACCAGTCCATACTTCTTGTGGAATCTTATCCTCCAACACTGATGAAGGTGACCTGTTGACCAAGTAACATGCAGTATCCGCCGCCTCTGTCCAGAATTCCTGTCCTAACCCGGCACCACTGAGCATGCTTCTTGCCCTTTCCATCAACGTCTTGTTCATTCTTTCTGCTACTCCATTTTGTTGAGGTGTATATGGAGTAGTCTTCTGCCGTGCCATACCACACATCTTACAAAATTCTTCAAATTCCTTGCTACAAAACTCTCCACCATTATCTGTCCTCAGCACCTTTATCTTCTTCTCTGTCTAATTTTCCACCAGAGCCTTAAATTCTTTAAACATGTCAAAGACTTCAGATTTCTTCTTAAGGAAATATATCCATGTATTCCTTGAGAAGTCATCTATAAATGATACATAGTACACAGACTTACCTAGTGATGGAACTTTCACAAGTCCAAACACATCACTGTGCACAAGCTCTAATATCTGTTTCGCCCTCTTAGCACCAGAGGGGAAACTCACCCGATTCTGCTTCCCATAAACACAATTTTCACAGAAATCAAAATCTAGAGAGCTATTACTCATACCTTCTACCATACCTTTACCATGAAGTATTCGAAGGCCCTTCTCTCCAATATGTCCAAGCCTTTGATGCCACATCATGGTCTTCTCTCCAGAGACAACTAGATTTTCAGCTCCACTTTCACCAACCACAGAACTGTTGCACCCATCAACAACAGTGCTACCTTGCAGCTTGTACAGAGTTCCAGTTCGAACTCCCCGCATCAATACCAGTGCTCCCCGAACCATCTTGCAAGTATCCTTCTCGAACACTGTTTTTATACCTGCATCATCCAACTTGCTTACAGAAATCAGATTTCTGGCCAATGCAGGAATATGCAGAACACCCGGAAGTGTTCTAACCCTTCCACTTGCAACTTCAACTTTACTTTTCCGCGACCAATGGTTCTAGCCTTCCTATCATCTCCTAAGAAGACATCATCACCATCGCATTTCTCATCCTTACAAAACCACTCTCTATGGGGAGTGAAGTGAAAGGATGCACCTGAGTCAATCAACCATGCCTCATGATCTACATGTGTACTTGAAGAAGCCAAGTACACATCCCCACCTTCATCTGAGGTGGTTTTCGCCTCTGCAGAAGGAGCATCATCAAATCCCTTTCCTTTATCAGGAGCTTTAGATTTACAGTCCCTTTTGAAGTGCCCTTCCTTTCTGCATTTCTAGCACACCACCTTTACAGGTTTTCCTGGAGATTTAGATCTCCCTCTAGATTTAGATCTCCCACTCGATGACTTATTTTTGTTTCTATTCTAGGTCCGTCCTCGTACAGACAAGGCATCACCATTTTGGCTCTCCATATTTTTCCGCCTCATCTCCTCCGTCAGCAAGGCTGAGACTATTTCATCAAACTGCAAAGCAGTTGCATTGCTACCTATTGCAATAACCAAACTATCCCACGAATCTGGTAGAGAACACAACAAACTGATGCACTTATCTTCATCTGAAATTTTAATATCAACAGATGCTAACTGACTTACCACAGTATTAAATGCGTTCAGATGCTCTGTCACCAAGTCTCCATCTTTCATCCTCAGGTTATACAGCTTTTTCCGTAGGAACAGTTTATTCACCAGAGACTTAGATTGTTACAAAGTCCCTAACTTGTCCCACAAAGCCTTCACCGTAGCTTCCCCTGATACATTCAACAATACTGAATCTGAGACACACAATCGTATTGTGCTCTTTGCCTTCTGATCCAACTTCTTCCATTCTTCATCGGTCACTCCCGTTGGTTTAATACCTGGATCTACCACGATCCACTGATCTTTATCCACCAACAGATCCTCCATCTTGAGTTTCCACAACTCAAAACTCTGACCATTGAACTTCTCGATCTCTATCTTTTCGTTGCTCGCCATCTTCTTTCACCACCAGAATCGATCTCACAGAGCTCCCACTGAACAGGGTCTACCACAGGCCCGAGCGAAACCCCTCAGCAACAAAGGCATCCCCTTGAAGCCAAAACAGCTCTGATACCAAATATAGGTTTTAACCCCGTACAGAAATTACCTGCATACGAATTCTAAGTCACAGAAAAATAAACAATGCGAGAGCATAACACATAAAACACATATACACAGAGATTTTCCCCTGGATCCCAAAACCGAGACTACCAGCTTGATTTTTCATTATATTCCTTTCAATGTTACAATACATATTTATACATGTCAAAGCATCCAATACCATGGACCGAAAAGCATTGCATCCAAAACCATGGACCAAAAACCATAGGTAGGTTCGCCCAACCTAATATAGGGTCCAAAAAAAATTTCCCCGAGGCACTGCCCTGGACCCCGTAGAGGGGGGCTACCCCCCCCCCCTCAAACCCCCTGGACAGGGGGGCTGCCGCCCCCCCTGTGACCCCCCACTACGCAATCGGCGCAACGAATGGGGGGCTCCGCCCCCCCTCTAACCCCCCAATTCACTACGTGGGTTAGTCGTGGAAAGAATATAACACAACCCAACACATATCTCCAAACATATAGCGAGACAATATCTGAAATTTTTACCCAAGCTTCATTAATATTTCCTCCCATATGGATTTTAATTTCTAGTTCTAAAAGTTTGTATAACAAAAGTTATAGTGAAAATTCAATGACTGTTTCAAGTAGTGAAACCCTGGAATCCAAAGCTCTAATACCAAATGTTATGCAACCAGCTCACAAAATAGAAGAAAAGATAGATAAACAAATTTCAAATCAGCCTCTTCAAGGGGGAAACCTCCTTTACATTACACAAATGAACAATTCTTGGATGATACAAATCACAAGACCTCCTTTCTATATATAGGAGTCTAAGAGGTCACAATAGAATCAGAGCTGACATAACAATAATAATGTAAGGGAACAACAATAACAATAGTGGGCCTCTATGGGGCACAATAATAACAATATGGGTACAACATGGGCACAACCATAATAATAAGGGGCTACAATGACAATAATAATAAGGGAAACACTAGTATTATAGGGACTTAACATAGAGATTCCAACTTTGATACATATTTAATTACCATGGGATTAGAAAATGGGCATGCGAGACACAAAGGAAAGATTTCATTATTGGGAAATGGAAAGAGAAAGTAAGTAGGGCACACAAATGAAATTGGCATGCTCAAGAGAGTATTACTTGATAGATGATTTTAAGATTTTTGAGAAAGGTAGAGTGGATTGCAACCAAGGTGTGTTAGGAACAAACAAAGAAATAAACCCATAGAGAAGAGAATATGACAGAGAGGTCAAATCTGTAGAGAATATGGTAGATCTTGGACTTACATCCTTGCTCATATACCATTATTAAATCATACATATAAATATACAATAGATAAATAAGAATGTTGATCCATATCATTTAAATGATGTACATCTAACAACAATTTTATGACCCTTGGTTTCATCATCCAAGTGGCCTCTTGGACTCCTCATGACTTTTCACCTTCTCTTGTGTATTTTCAACTTCCTCACAAGTAAATAATCCAAATTTATATAATCCCTAGCGACTACATTTCTAACAATTCTTTACTATTAGGGGATTCCATTTGGATATGAGCTTGGGCTTTCTCATCCTCTTCACTGCTTTGAAGGTCTAAATTTCCCAATGTTTTTAACAAAATTGTTGGGCTTGTGATCCATCTTATTGAATTGTTACCAGAACATATAAATGCAAAGGAGGATTTGTTCATGGGACTCGTTACTCTCAACAAACACCTTACCTATGATTGTTTTTAGTTTCCAGGAAATTTTGTTCGAGCGCATTCACCAATTTCATTTCCTCCTTTCCTCAGTGGCATGAATGCTCAGTTCCTGTCCGCTCCCACTCGGCCGGGTCGGCCGAAATCCTTTTTAAGGAGGAATGCCTTCCATCAATCGCTAGAAATTCACTCTGGATCGGATGAATTGAGATTTGGATTTCGCTTTCTTAGGCCCTACGTTTGGTCTGTTGAATTCTGCATGGAGCCACCGCCTTCCAGACAGCATTCACCGGCCTACCTGGAATCACGCTTGTTAATAGATGTCGTGAAAGAAGTGTCCAATATATATTCGGTGCTAACGTTACATATTCACATTTCCCAATTATAAGTAGATAAATATGTATGTGTTTAATGGAACCAATGTGATATGGGGGCACGGATCATCGCTACTATTTGCATATATTGGGTCTGTCTACTACGATTGTTTCCCATGTTAGGGACCCATTTCCCCACATCATCCTCCATCTGAGTATCAAACAAGAATATTCTTTCCATGTGAGTTTTACACTTTATTTCTTCCATTTATTCTTATACTAAATGAGGGTTGAGTTAGTTGAATCTATGAGTTGTTTCATTAGTATACATTTGGATATACGTATTTAGTGAGGCTCCTTATTACTAAAGCTTGGTTTGGGAAAATCTGGACTCTTACTTGACATGATTTCCTTGAATAAAAAGGATAGAGATAGGGAGGATAAAAAATACGAAAGGGAGAAAGATAGAGTGGAGAGCTAGGAAGGGGTAAGGGGAGAGTGGGGGGGACAAGGAAAAGGGTGGTGGATAGGTTGAGAAATTAGGGAGAGAAAGGAAATTAAAATAGAAGTGGGAGACGATGGGAAATAAAATGACTTGGGACAAATGGACCTGCATTTCCCAGCCACCAAGAGGAGAGTTAAGATGCATGAGGGCATACCTAGCAGAGAGCCATGCTCGAACAGGTTGAAACAATGAAACAACATGGGGAAATGAAAATTTGTGAGGGCCAAGAAATATATGAGAGTGCAGAGTAAGGAAATATCAAACCAAAAACCAAATTAAGATGTCTTTGGGAGCTTAGCTTACCAAGATGATGCTTTTCTCGAAGAACACAAACATTAAAGGCTTCATAAACCCATTTTCATGCCAAGGAATTTGTTACCAAAGTATGATTAATGTCAAATGACCCATAACCATTTCTTATTGAATGATTATCAAGTTTGATGTATGCCAAGGAATTTGGTATTGAAGTAATGACCCATAACCATTTCTCACTGATGATTATCTCAAGTTTGATCATGGCGAGGCATTGGTGCAGAATGAGGTGACAAAAAGAATCCAAACTAATTAAATTTGCGATGGACATGCCTCCCTCCATATGGGAAATATTCAATGGTTTCCAATGATACAGGTTGAATCATTATAGTGTTTTCATTTATATTGATGCTTTAAGAGTGGAAAAATTAAAGGAATCAACTTGCAAATTGTCATTTTCACCGACGGTCCCAATTTAGAAAGTTGGGGTGGAAAACTTTAGGAGGAATTTGGAAGCCTTAAATGCCACTTTTTTTTATATGAAATTACATGAACTTAGATTCCACAATATGCACATCAATAACTTTCCAACAATCCAAGAATCACATTAATTAATGCTCATATGAGAAAGTTATTCCTCTCAGAAGTTAACCTATCATGATTGAACACCATAACTTGATTGGATGCCATCTTAGCCCCCATTACTCATGAAAAAGGGGATAGTGACATGGGAAATGTGAAGAATTCTCTAGAATGGCCAACTTGTAACTCATGTTGAGGGATACATGGATCAAATTTAACTTCTAGTTGGCTATTATGTTGTGTTCTAATTGGGGCACTAGGATGAAAAATGGGGGTTTCATTCTATTTGAGTGCATTTTGTGCCATAGTAGACTAGAGTAGCTAAGATTGTGTGTGTGCGCACACACACACATCTCTCTCTATTTCTCCCTTGTCACTCCCTCTCTCTCTCCACTTCTCATTCTCTATGTCTTTCTTCTTCCCTCCCTCTCTCCCCCTCCAAGCCCACCTCTCTATCCCTCCCTCTCTCCTCCTCTCTTGCAAGTCCTCTCTCTCATGCTTCCTCTCTCTCCTTTTCTCTCCTACCTTCCTCTATCTTCCCCCATCTCTCTCTCTCTCTCTCTCTCTCTCTCTCTCTCTCTCTCTCTCTCTCCAATCCTCTCACTATCTCCCTCCCTCTCTCCTTCTCTCTCTCCCCCCTCCATCTTTGTGTCTCCCTCTCCCTCTCTTACCCTTCTCTACCTCTCTCACTTCTTTCCCGCTCTCTCAATCTTCATTCCTCCTCTCCCTCTCCTTTAGTTTATCTCCATCTCTTCCTTGTCACTCCCCCTATATCTCCACCTCTATCACTCTATGTCTTTGTTCTTCCCTCTTATATATATCTAGAGTTAATATATATCATGATATATTAATATATATTATAATATAACAAATTTAATATTGTATTAATCCAAAGTTATTAAATTTAATAATTTTAATATTATAATATTTTAATATGAATATTAGATTTAATAATAATAATAATAATCTTTTAATATTAATATCAGGGTTAAAAATGATTTTTTTGCATGGTATTAATAATAATTTGGCCCATGACTTATCTGGAGCACTTCAAATCATAGATTGCAGAGCAGGTGCTAGGGATCTCGTGGCGTTTTCCTTGCGATTATCCCCTTCCTTCGCTTGCCCTCTGGAAGCAAGAGATGGTTATCAGAGGTGCCATTCTCAACCCCTGGTTGTCAAATGCGCAGAGACGCATTAGGGAAGTGGCATCTGCAGAGGAGGAGGTATCACTCAGCCGCGTCCCATTTCGCAGGCCATGCAAAAGTTCTCAGGCGTCTCCGAGATACCTCGCACCAAAGCCATTAAGAAGATATGGAAGTATATCAAGGAAAACAACCTGCAGATAAAAGGGGAGGAAAATCTGTGTGAGGACGCTGCTCCCATGGCCACCCCTGCAACCCTACGGCGCAACCTACAAGAAACCGGAAAAGGTATCCCAGGCAAGGAGGAATCGAACCGCGAAGCCCCGACGAGTGCCTGGAACCCTCATGCGCCCTCACCTAAGGTAAATCTCGGCCACAGCGGAAGGGGGGTATTGAAACAGGAAACAAACAAAGTTAACGCAGCGCTCATGCCCACTGCAAAAGGGATCTGGACGAGCCATCCCCAGAATCGCGCAGGAAAGCTGGTTGCACTGAGCAACGACACGAGGGCAAAAAGGAAGGGGGGCTTGGGTGCTGTAGGAACTAGATCTGAAGGAATTTTCATCGGATCGTTTCCTGAAATCAACGGAGGGCGGCTGCATGAAGCGGATCTACTCTCTCCCTCTAACCAGCCAGATCTGTCTGAAGAATCACAGGCATTTCAGATCCAAGTCAAACTCTTGGGCAAGACGTGGATGCAATGGGTTTGCGCAACAGATCTCGTGCAGGATCTTTTGCAAAATCTTGAACGCTAGCTGGGGATCCCCTCCTCTTACCTCAGATTGCTATATAAGGGTAATTAGCTTATGAATACCCTTCTTCTCTCCTTTTACAGCATTCATAAGGATGCTTCTATTGGGGCTTCTTTTCATTTAAGAGGGGGTTCCTTTGGGCAGACCTCCTCTGCCCCTTCTTTCTCTTATAAAGATGCAGCTCGCAAAGACGCTACCCAACCTCAGTTCTCTTCGAAGGCAGCCCAGCCAACTGGAGCTCCAAAGCCGTTTCTGGTAGACAAATCAGAGGAAATTCCCTCCATCAATTTCTCTCATCCTGAGATTGAAAATCGCTACCAGATATTTGCAGAATCAGCACTCATATGCAGATTTAATGGGCTTTGGCCTCGCACAACAGATCTTTACCAATGGGTCCATTCCTCTTGGACTAAAAAAAGCAAGATCTTCCTTTGTTCAAAAGGATTCTTCATTGTGGTTTTTGACTTAAATGAAGACTACCAGAAGGCCTTAACGGGAGGCCCTTGGTTCTGGGGTTCGGCTGGGCTTTTTCTCACCCCTTGGTTTCCAGACTTCGACCCTTCTACAGCTGTCATCTCCAAGCTTCCCATTTGGGTCAGGCTCCCGAATCTTCTGGCTCATCTATGGCATTTCTCTGTCTTCTTAGCCATTGGCAATACTTTAGGACGCTACCTGGCTACCGATACCTCAAGAAAGGAAAATGGTCTCTACACCTACGGTAGATTGTGTGCAGAAATAGATGTCAGCAAAGGACTGCCGGATCAGATTAATCTCAAATTTGGAGATTTCCACTGGACTCAGCCCTTGGATTATGAGAACACAGCTTTCCGCTGTCGCCATTGTCATCAAACGGGGCACCTCCAAAGTACATGTACCCAGTTCCTCGATAAAAAGAAGAAACTGAATCGCAAGCCCAAATCCAAGCGCTGGAATCCTTTTGAGCCTCCCCGTCCTTTGGACGATTTAGATTTCTCTGCTTCGGATGAGGAGGAATCTGAAGCAGATGTGCAGATTGAAGAGGAACCTGAAGCTAATTTGCAGAATGATGTGATTCCGATGGACGCTCCCTCAGTCAGTCCGACGGTTCCCTCTGACCCTCAGATCTCTAAGAAACGTTCTCATTTATCTTCGTCCTCAGACTCTGATAAGGACATTCCGCTGCTAGTGTAGAATAGTCTACAACTTGTTATGGCTCAGCCACACTCCACTGGATGGGTCAAAGTAAGCAAGAAAAAAGGCAAAAAATGTTGTGTGGCAGGAACTAACCTCTCAGGGTAGCTTCTCTACTTAGTTGTATCTTTTTGTATTCCAGTGTTTTCTATGGCCCTTTCCTTGACTGTCTCTAAGGAGCAAGGCTGATAGCCTATCACCTACGGCTCCCTTGCTCTTCTGCTTTGCTTGTATGCAAGCTTGATTGTACTATACTTTTCTTTTCTTAATAAAATTAGTCTTTATTCAGAAAAAAAAAAAAAAAAAAAAATTGGCCCATCGTATTAATAATTATTTGTCTCATGGTATTTGGCCTATAGGCTTCACCTAAATAAAACATCTTTTTTTAATTTATATTTTTAATTCATATTGTGATTATACATAATAATAATTACCTTTATTTTTAAATAGGGCCGACATTAGATTAAAAATGCTAAATGTTAAACATTATGTTTACAATTACATTTATATTTTTACCTGAGATCTACCCTGAGTTGTAGAGGGCCTCATATGAAACATGAAACATTATTAATGGAATTTTAAATCTGTAAGACAATGAAAGGAAGTAAATTATTTATAAATTATTACTTTAAATTCAAATGATTTATAAATGATTATTTTATAATTTTTTAATGAAAAAAATTCAAAATATATAATGCAAAATCTTAAAAAAAATAAATAATGAATTTTCATAGATGAATTCATATAAAATTTAATTAAATTAATTAAATAATAAAGGTAATCAGAAACATGTTGACTCAACTTCACATACTTAATTGTGCTCGATAGTAAATCATATATATATAAAATATGTTCGGAAACAAGTTACATAAAAATTATAATTTTTAATTAATTAAAATTAAATAAAATAATATTAATAAATAAAATTGAAGATTTGGTTTTTTATAATTTAAGTTCATATTAAATGTGATCAGTTATGATAAGAATATAAAATCTTCCTTTAAAAAATAGATTAGTTTAATTCTTGTAAATATTATTATATAGGTATTTAGTTTCTTTTCAATTTTTTTAATTATATAGGTTTTTGTTAAGTAACAACATTTTCATATATTAAAATATAAAACTTTTAAGTATTCCTTTTTATACTAAAATATAAAACATTTTTTCTGATGGGCTGAGATTAGGGTAGCATGTGGAGACCGCCTCCCATGTGTGAAAACAAGTGGATACGATGGGAGGGATGGGCTTCCCAGTCCCTTCACATCTTCGCATGCACTGAGAGAGGTACCGTCTTAATGTTAGTTGTTTATGTGAGCAATTATTCAACGTCTGTGTGTGGGGGTGGCAGAGTGTTAAGGAAACACGCAATGAATGCACCAGGGATTTGTCTCTGCATTTAGATATGGTGTTGGGAGTTGTGGTGGCTGTCAGGAAGGACGAAGAAGCACCAGAGGTCGACACTCATTGGAATCAGAGTGTGGTTTCTCATTGTGGAAATATACATGGGTAGTGGGCTCATTTGGTCCTTGTGGCTAGGAATCCTGGTTATTGGTGGTGGAAGGAAAGACTGGGTGCAGAAGAAAACCTCCTCACAATCTAGAGGTAACCTATTCGGCCTCGTTCTTACAGGGTGGTGGAGCTCGTCAGTAACATAGCTAGACGAGGAAGCCCAAGTTCCCCTGCTCTAATAGTGATTTCTAGTGCGACGGGGCCTTATGGGTTCGACTATGGTTTCTGGCTATCGAATTTGGTAGGTGGTGGCTGATTTTGCACTCGTCTTAGGACAGAAACAAATACCCTAACCCTGGGTGGTGTCCCCTTCATTGGTGGTATTCTCGAAGGTGGAGGTTTCAGGATTATCTAGTGGGGGTGGTCCTTCGTAGGTAGAAGGATTCATCTTGGTGAATTCGTGTTATTCTGGGTGGTGCTGCTCAAGTCTTCTATTTGTGGGGAGTGTTATTTCAGGTGGAAATTCTGGTGTTTGGTGCCTGTTCAAAGCATGCCTCCATCATGGGAAGCTATGAAACAGTCGGCGCGAAGGTGCTTCTCTTCCTCCCCTATTTCCCTTGCTTCTGAAGGGGTTACAGACTAGGCCCTGGTCACAATGATGCCCCATCAGGATGGAAAAACGGTTGGGTGTGTGGGGAAAGGAAATGTAGGTGTGAGAGGAGGTTGTGGAGGTGGCAAGCGGGGGGTGAACAGAGATGAAGGGTTACATGGCCGTGGGTAGGCTTGCAGGGGCGACGACACACATGGCGGTAGGGTGAAGCATGGGCAATAACACCCGAGGCTCAGGAGGTGCAGTGTCATGCCCATGAGCTGAGCATGTGTGATGAGCAACAGAGGGGTGGAAAACTTCGGTTAAAAGCAACGATCCGAGTTGCAACGAAGAGTAGGTGCGTTCAGTTAAACACGCCTCGGTGGGCATGCGATGATGAGTTGTGACAAGCAACTAAGAGGTTCGAAAAACCGAAAAGGAAATTCGGCTAAGTATAGGAGAGCATGTGTGACGAGTTTATAGAGGTGTCGAAAAACCGAAAAGGAAAATCAGCTAAGTATAGGAGAGTTCTTGCGATGAGTTTATAGAGGTGGTGAAAAACCGACGAGTTGATGGGTCGACGTGCAGACTGACGAGTTGGGTGAACCAACGCATATTTTGGCATTTTATTAAACGACTTGTATGCTCGGCCTGGGCAGGCCTACCCACCTTGACTCTTAGAGGTCACATATATATAGAGGGCAAATTGATGGAGGAAAGACATCAAGAAATTGATCCAAAAGCAAGTTGAGGCATAAGTGGTGGACAAGTTATGGAGAAGAGTGAATGAAGTAGGGTGAGGTGCCGATGAACCAAGAGCCGCAGTACCAAGCTAAGGCAAAGGTGAGATGCAGGTTTCAGCTGTGTTCTGGGTGGGCAAGCTATAGGTGGGGCGACCCTGCCCACGGACGCGTTACGGCGGGTGCTCTTGCTTGAATGGTAAAGCTACAGTATGGAGGACGAGTGGTGGGGCGCGTCTTCCCAACGAGCTGCAGAGGGCGACAGTGAGGGTGCCTCTGCCCGGGCGAGTTACGGGTGAACGGTGACATGGTTGGCACGATGAGCGTGGAGGTTGAGATGGGTGGGCGGCCCTGCCCAACGACGAGCTGCGGTGGGAGACCCGCAGGAAGGCGCCTCTGCCCGAACAAGCTGAACAAGTGAGGGAATTTTTGAATTGAAGGGTGACCCGGGGTGAGAAACCCTGAACGAGTTGCATAACTGAACAAGCGAGGGTGTTGCTGAATGGAAGGGCAACCTGGGGTGGCTGACCCTGAATGAGAAGGCCAATTTACTGATTTTGGTAGTTTGTCAAGGTGATCTTGGGGTTTCTTGGCAAAGGATGTATATGTAAAAATACTTGTAAAAGATTGTATTATTATTATTGGGTAGACTCTAATCAGGGATTTTCCCCTCCCATTAAAATAAAGTTATCCGTTGTGCATATTTATATGATAATGATGATGAATGTTATTTCTGTTGTAAAATGATGAATTCTTAGTAGAATTGCAGAAAAATAACTAAGTGTTGAATGTTAGGCGTAGTCCATACTTATTAGTATTGGTGAAAAGAAATTGGGTAGTGGTGCTACACCTGCCTATGTGCGGTTGAAAGACCACCACCAAGATAGAGGCATGACAGATGGTATCAAAGCTGATTTGGAAAACGAGTTGAAGCTGATCCCACTGCACTTCGTGATAGATGGTATCAGAGGTGATTTGGAAAACGAGTTGAAGTTGATCCCACTGCACTTCGTGATAGATAGTATCGGAGGCTTGATTCAGAACGAATCAAGATTTGTGAAGTATGTCCGTTTTGCAGAAAATGGGCTTTACAGGGATTATGATCTTTGAAGAATGACAAAGGCACACTTTGGGGCCAAGTAAATCTGAGAAAAGTCTACTTGAAGAATCAGATGATATTGAACAAAAAATTACAAAATTTTGTGAAGAATTTCATGAGACAAGAGAAGCTCTTCATGCTTTGGCTAAGGAAGGGATCTCTGACTCGAATAGAAGTGAGGTCTACTGACTTGTAGGAAAAGTGGACCGCTTTGATGCAAAACTCAAAGAGTTGAAAGAAAAGAAGAAAGTGCTTCAGGAAAAAAGAGAAGTTCTTCAAGAAAAGTTGACTCTTGAAAGGGAACGGTTCGTAGCTATTAAGGAAAAATCTGCGGTACATAACAAGAGGAGGTTGGTGGGACAAAACCTACCATAGCCGAACTAAACTTGGAAGATGTGTGACAACGAAAGAGGAAGAACTTGAGGTACCATTGATTACTCAAGTTGAACGAGGTTCAGGCACAATGCAAACATTGGTGGAATAAGGCACTCACATGGAGGAGCCTCATGATGAAGTAAGTATTCCTATTACTACTTGTGTTTCATTGGAGCTTTCGGAGGATGGGCCATATGCAGGGAAGGGAAAAAACTGTTTGCCGATGTGATGGAAAACCTTACCATGGGTGTCTACGATGAGACCTTATGTGGAGAAGCAAGGAACATCGATCGTTGTCAAGCTTGTCGAGACAGTTTTCTACCTCATGGAAGGAGGTGCAAATGCTTGTGACAAGGGAGGAACATGATGATTAGTGCGAAGGATGGGTCATGCTTTAGCCATATGGAGAATTGGCTAAGTGCCCGATATGACTCATGGACAAATTGGAGAGAGGGCACACTTGAGTTTTGATGATATGATACTTGGGTGGACTTCTTCATGGTTGAGACCAAGAGGCAGTATTGGTGGATCTTTAGTGGGGGAGATAGTGATGATGGAAGGAACCTGTGATGTGACATATGATATGATGAAATATGTGGTTTGAGTGACTGAGGGCACTAAACCTGATTGATGACTAGGATGAGATGACCAATGTTATGGTGGGTATACTTAGTTAGACAACATGAGCAACTTGAGTCATGGACATCGAGTTGGATAGATGGAGAATGGAAGACATTACGCAAGGAAATTATGCAGGAGCACTTGTAGAGATGTCATTTATGGGCATCCAATGAGGAGTGCCAAGGCAATGATGTTGTGTGAATGGATTTGCTGATGTGACATGGGGAAATTTCACTTATGAGCCGATGAAGATGTTGTGCACCTTTGTACAACAAGGCCATGGACTGATTGGATTTGTGAGAAGTCTATGATAGCATTGCTACCACATGGAGAGCAGAGGCATCTTGCAATGGCATTTTAGGTCGAGACATGCATGATTTCTGAGATGTTGGATGGAGATGATTCATGGAGCTCATGATGACTTGAGATAGTTGCAACCATTGAAGACTTCATATTATAGTGGTCTTGGAGTATCTGATGCATTGAGTGTTAGAGAATCTAGGGAAAAGTAGTGTTGTGATGGTTCTCTCGGACTTGATAACAATTTGTGATTCACTTTTACAGTTTATCTTATTATTATTATTAATGTGCGTATTTCATGAAATTGTTGCCAAAACAAAATAACAAGAACACGAAATTTGTCTCTCTGCCAGGGACAAACCCTCTCCACTCTTGAGAGGAAAACCCTTTGTAATATTTCTCTTATTGAAGCTTCTTATTTGAACAACTTCCCAACCCTAGACCCTTGACTATGATATCCTCCAAGCATAAGTCAAATACTTCCTCTTTTTGCACTGTCACTTCTGGCACATCTTCTAACACTTCTTCCGACACTTTGTCTTCTAACACTTTGTCTTCTTGGTTAGGAAACCCTAGAATATTAGGGCTTCTTTACTTCATTAAAGATAGAGGCTTCTTTTCTTTCCTTTGGATACCTTGTAGGCCTAGGTATACATGTAAATTAGGCTATTCATGTTGTTGCCTTAAACCATTTTCAAACCCTTCCTGCACCTCGCACGTGTGACTGTTTCTAGCCCTAGAAACAGTCCTATCTTTTTCGATCTTGGTCCTTCTTCCTTCGTATATGAGGGCTTCTTCTTCGCTTGTAGAGAGAGGCCTAATAGGCCTTGTTTACACCTTCTTCCTTCGTATGAGGGCTTCTTCTTTGCTTGTAGAGAGAGGCTTAGTAGACCTTGTTTACACCCAGAACAATGAGATATGTTGACTTATTCATTTTGGAAGTTATGTCTATAGTCAAGCCTTCTTTGACCTCGCACATGTGGTTGATACTACTTTAGAATGGCTTCCTTCACTTCATTGTTTTGCCTCCTTATCTTCGTTGTCCTTGTTACCTTTTTATGTCCTTATCTTCATCCTTTTAAACCTTCTAGTGTATGCGGATTTCAAAGATAGATTGTTGTCCTTTTGAGGAGTGGGCGTGCTCTATAAATAGATGTTTGTCCCTCCCTTTCTAGCCGACATGATTTTTATTTAGGTTGACTTACAGTTTGTACTATAATTTGACTTTTATTCATCATTTTGCTGCTTGTAGACTTCATTGGTGCTAGGAGAGGATTTGACGATGCTTGGAGGTGTTCCCTTGACCTTATATGATGTCATAAATGATGTGACATACCCTCAAAGGGTCTTATCATAATTGCATTTTGACTTTGACTCTCTAGAAGCACTTCAACATGTTCTTGTCCTATTTTCAATGAGAAAGAAATTCATTGACAAATAATATCAAAATAAATTTTCTTTTCTTGAATAAGTACAAATATCAAAATTACATTTATGAATACTGATCCTAGTTACATTTTCTCCAAAATGTGGGTTTTAACCCTGTACAGAAATTACTTTGATCCGAATGGAAAATGGCATCAACCCATGGTACTCATCCACCCATATTATTCATCTACCCATGGAATTTATCCATGGTATTGTAAATGGCATCCGCCCGGGCTATTGTAAAATCCACCCATGGTATTCATTTACCCATGGAATTGACCCGTGGTATTGTAACTGAAAAATACTATAAGTAACAAGTCACATTTTGTAAAAGGACAGATTGTCCACCACAATGTAGCCTTTATAGTTCAGAGGCATGTAGCTACCACATCTCTTCTCAGAGATAAGCTACCATCGCCCTAGCTGGGTTATTTCTATTTGTAAGCATATTTCCTTCACATTCATCAGTTTCACATAGCAACATTCGGCTTGGGTTATTTGGAGACGTGCCCTCCCACCCCAGGCTATGTAGGCACCTGCTACTTCATCAGCAACTAACATCATGGTTATGGGTCAACCGCATAAAATCCTTGTCATTGAAGTCCATTTGCTAGGCTGCACACTGTCAGAATCACAGTTGGTCACAAGCATTATAGGGTATCTCTATCCTCGGATCTTCGTTTATTAGGGTTTTGGGTTAACCACATAAAACCCTTATCTTCACTGGCTCTTCATATTCCACAAAGGCTTTGTAGGAGGGAACTTTACGCAATGGGGACCATTGCTTCTTAAGGAGGGAGGAATGATCCGAATGGAAAATGGCATCAACCCATGGTACTCATCCACCCATATTATTCATCGACCCATGGAATTTATCCATGGTATTGTAAATGGCATCCGCCCGGGCTATTGTAAAATCCACCCATGGTATTCATTTACCCATGGAATTGACCCGTGGTATTGTAACTGAAAAATACTATAAGCAACAAGTCACATTTTGTAAAAGGACATATTGTCCACCACAATGTAGCCTTTATAGTTCAGAGGCATGTAGCTACCACATCTCTTCTCAGAGATAAGCTACCATCGCCCTAGTTGGTTTATTTCCATTACTATTTTAAATAAAATTTTCTTTTTGGTTTTGTTTATTGGGCATTCTCCTATTTTTCTTTTGGCAATGCAAGTTTTCAGATCTTGGGGGTCTCTCCTCCCAAGATCTATTTCAATCGTTTAGATCTTGGGGGCCTCCTCCCAAGATCCGGATCATACTTGCATACGAATTCTAAAACACAAAAAATAAACAATGCGAGAGCATAACACATAAAACACATATACATAGAGATTTTCCCCTGGATCCCAAAACTGGGACTACCAGCTTGATTTTTCATTATGTTCCTTCTAATGTTACAATACATATTTATACATGCCGAAGCATCCAATACCATGGACTGAAAACCATCGCATCCAAGACCATGGACCGAAAACCATTGCGTCCAAAACCATGCGCAAAAATCATGCACAAAACCATAGGTGGGTCCACCTAACCTAACATAGGGTCCAAAACCAAAATTTTCTGAGGCACTGCCTCGGACCCCATAGAGTGGTGTTACCTACACCCTTGAAACCACTTGTGACCCCCCCACTATGCAATCAGTGCAAGACATGGGGCCACAAGAGAGATTAATCATTTATCCAGCCCTGCAATGGCCATTGTTTCTCTACACCAAGAGAACTTCTCAGAGCTCACAGATTTTGTCAATCCATCTGCAGTATTCTTCAAAGTGTCCACCTTTACCAGCAACACCTTTCTGTCTTCTATCATATCCCTGACAAAGTGATACTGAACATCAATGTGCTTTGTCTTTGAATGATATGCAGGGTTATTTGCTAAGAAAATTGCACTTTGGTTGTCATAGTCTATCCTTATAGCTCCCTATACTAACCCCATACTTGAACACAATCTTTGCAACCAAACTGCTTCCTTGCTTGCATGAGTGGCTGCCATGTATTCTGCCTCTGTAGTTGATAGTGCCACTACAAAATGTTTCTTACTCATCCAACTGACTACACTTCCAAATAGGTTAAACACATACCCACTTGTAGATATTCTCTGATCCAGATTTCCAGCCCAGTCTGCATCAACAAAGCCATGAATATCCAACACTCTGTCCAATCCTAGTCTTCCTTGGTAGCACAAACCATAATCACTAGTGCCACACAAATATATGAAAACCCGCTCCACTGTTGTTCAATGCTCCTTTCCTGGTTTTGACATAAACCTGCTCAATACTCCCACTACATGTGCAATGTCTGGTCTAGTACAGACCATTCTATACATCAAGCTACCGACTGCACTTGCATATGGAACATGGGACATGTCCTCTTCCTCTTCTTGTGTCTTGGGACACTATTCAGTAGATAACTTTACACCTACAGGAATAGGAACCTTCATCGGTTTACTATCCTGCATATTAAATCTCTACAGTATTGTCTCGACATACTTCCTATGGTTTAACCAGAGCTTCCTCTTTTCCCGGTTTCTTTTAATTTTCATGCCCAAAATATGGTTTGCAGCACCAAGATCTTTCATGTCGAATTTGGAGGACAATTGGGTCTTCAAATCCTGGATAATTTCTTTGTCATTTCCAACCAGCAACATATCATCAACATACAAGACCAAATAAATAACACGGTCACCAATTAATTTAAAATACACACAGTGATCTGTTTTGCTTCTGGTCAAGCCAAGTCCCCGTATAAATGTATCAAATTTCTGATACCACATCCTTGGTGATTGTTTTAACCCATACAAAGACTTCTTTAACTTGCATACCAGTTCTTTCTTACCCTTCACTACAAAACCTTTAGGTTGCTTCATGTAGATCTCCTCTCCGAGATCCCCATGAAGAAATTCTATCTTCACATCCATCTGTTCTACCTCAAAATCAAAAGCAACAACAATAGATAACAATAATCTAATAGAAGTTACCTTGGCAACAAGAGAAAAAATATCACCAAAATCAATTCCCAGCACCTGGGAATAACCTTTTGCTACCAACTGAGCTTTGTATTTCTCCACCTTTCCTTTTGCATTTATCTTCTACTTGAACACCATTTGCTGCCAATGGGTTTCCTTCCAGCCAGCAACTCCACTAGATCCCAAGCCTCATTTTTGTGCAAAGATGCAATTTCATCAACCATGGCCTCTTTCTAGAGTTTTCCATCCTCTGAATCTACTGCTTCCTTCACAGTTCTGGGATCATCATCAGTAATAGATAAAGTAAAATTTGAACAGAAAGTAGATGGACTATAACTTTATGGCTGCCTTCTTTCTCGAACTGATCTTCTCACACCCGGAGTTTGTGGCTCTTCATCTTCTGATTCCTCCTCTACTGTAGAGTTTGATTCTTCCTCCTTTAGCTCAAACTCTATCTTCTTAGGTTCCTTTCGTTGGACTTCATGTTTAATAACATCTTTCACCTCTCTAAACACCACATATCGGTTGTACACAACCTTCGTTGTTACTGGATTCTAAAGCGTATAACCATTTAAACCATCCTTATACCCAATAAATATGCACCTTTCAGAATCCAACTTTGTTCTTTTCTCATTTGGAACATGTACATATGCATCAGATCCAAATACCCTCAGATGTGAAAGAGAGGGTTTCTTACCAGTCCATACCTCTTTTGGAGTCTTCTCCTCCAATCCTGATGAAGGTGACCTATTGACCAGGTAACATGCAGTCTCCGCTGCCTCTGCCCAGAATTCTTGTGCTAACCCGGCACCACTAAGCATTCTTCTTTCCCTTTCCATCAACGTCTTGTTCATTTTTTCTACAACTCCATTTTGTTGAGGTGTATATGGAGTAGTGTTCTACTGTGCTATACCGCACTTCTTACAGAATTCTTCAAATTCCTTGCTGCAAAACTCTCCACCGTTATCTGTCCTTAACACCTTTATCTTCTTATCTGTCTAGTTTTCCGCTAGAGCCTTAAATTCTTTAAACCTATCAAAGACTTCAGATTTCTTCTTAAGGAAATATATCCATGTATTCCTTGAGGAGTCATATATAAATGATACATAGTACACAAACTTACCCAGTGATGGAACTTTCACATGTCCAAACACGTCACTGTGCACAAGATCTAATATCTATTTTGCCCTCTTAGCACCAGAGGGGAAACTCACCCGATTTTGCTTCCCATATACACAATTTTCACAGAAATCAAAATCCAGAGAGCTATTACTCATACCTTCTACCATACCTTTACCATGAAGTATTCGAAGACCCTTATGTCCAATATGTCCAAGCCTTTGATGCCACATCATGGTCTTCTCTCCAGAGACCACTAGATTTTCTGCTCCACTTTCAGGAACCACAGAACTGTTGCACCCATCAACAACTGTGCTACCTTGCAGCTTGTAAAGAGTTCCAATCCGAACTTCCCGCATCAATACCAGTGCTCCCTGAACCATCTGGCAAGTATCCTTCTTGAATACTATTTTTAGACTTGCATCATCCAACTTGCTTATAGAAATCAGATTTCTAGCCAACGTAGGAATATGCAGAATAGCCGGAAGTGTTCTAACCCTTCCACCTTACAACTTCAACTTTACTTTTCTACGGCCAATGATTCTAGTCTTCCTATCATCCCCTAAGAAGACATCACCACCATCGTATTTCTCATACTCGCAGAACCACTCTCTATGGGGAGTGAAGTGAAAGCATGCACCTAAGTCAATCAACCATGCCTCATGATCTACAAGTGTACTTGAAGAAGCCAAGTACACATCCCCACCTTCATCTGAGGTGGTTTTTGCCTCTGCAGAAGAAGCATCATCAGATCCCTTTCCTTTATCAGGAGCTTTAGATTTACAGTCCCTTTTGTAGTACTTTTCCTTTCCGCATTTCGAGCACACCACCTTTACAAGTTTTCCTGGAGATTTAGATCTCCCACTCGATGACTTATTTTTTGTTTATGTTCTGGGACCGTCCTCGTATAGACAAGGCATCACCATTCTGGCTCTCCATATTTTTCCATCTCATCTCCTCCATTAGCAAGGATGAGACTATTTCATCAAACTGCAAGGCAGTTGCATTGCTACCTATTGCAATAACCAGACTATCCCATGAATCTGGTAGAGAACATAACAAACTGATGCACTTATTTTCATCTAAAATTTTAATATCAACAGATGCTAGCTGACTTACCACGGTATTAAATGCATTCAGATGCTTCGTCACTGAGTCTCCATCTTTCATCCTTAGGTTATATAGCTTTTTCCACAAGAAGAGTTTATTCACCAGAGACTTAGATTGGTACAAAGTCCCTAACTTGTCCCACAAAGACTTCATCGTAGCTTCCCCTGATACATTAAGCAATACTGAATCTAAGACACACAATCATATTGTGCTCTTTGCCTTTCGATCCAACTTCTTCCATTCTTCATCGAACACTCCCGTTGGTTTAGTACTCAAATCTACATGCGATCCACTGATATTTATCCACCAATAGATCCTCCATCTTGAGTTTCCACAACTCAAAACTCTGACCATTAAATTTCTCGATCTCTATCTTTCCACTGCTCGCCATCTTCTTTCACCACCAGAATCGATCTCACAGATCTCCCACTAAACAGGGTCTACCACAGGCCCAAGCGAAACCCCTTAGCAACAAAGGCATCCCCTTGAAGCCAAAACAGTGTTGATACCAAATGTAGGTTTTAACCTTGTACAGAAATTACTTGCATACGAATTCTAAAACACAGAAAATAAACAATGCGAGAGCATAACACATAAAACACATATACACAAAGATTTTCCCTTGGATCCCAAAACTGGGACTACTAGCTGGATTTGTCATTATGTTCCTTTCAATGTTACAATACATATTTATACACGCCGAAGCATCCAATACCATGGACCGAAAACCATCGCGTCCAAAACCATGGACCGAAAATCATCGTGTCCAAAACCATGTGCGAAAATCATGCATGAAACCATAGGTGGGTCTGCCCAACCTAACATAGGGTCCAAAACCAAAATTTTCCGAGGCGCTGCCTCGAACCCCATAGAGTGGGGTTACCTGCACCACTCAAACCCCCTGTGACCCTTCCCCTCCCCACACACTAAGCAATCGGCACAACGAAGGGGGGGCTGCCACCCCCACCCCTCTCTCCCTCTAACCCCCCGGTTAACTACGTGGGCTAGTCGTGGAAAAAATATAACGCAACCCAACATAAAACTACCTCTTATATATGGAGGTATTCATACAATATTACAAGGTGTTTGGAAATTTTCAATCGTGAAGAATTCACATAAGAGAAACTGGATTAGCAATCCATCTGTTATAACATCATATTCATCAGCATTGTCATAATGCAAGGCCTTGACTAAAAACTCCATCACTTTACGAGACCATGAGCTACAATGCTGGTGAGACCAATGATTTATGTACACCTTCATCATTGTCTCTCAAGGTACATACTCACCCGGGTGTTCTTGAGTATGACCTTCAAAGACTATTCTTATCTTGGGTTCCCAACCCTTAAAGAATATATTTCCTCTTGCCTACTCTTGTCTTGGATGCCCTACACATCCTCAAAGAGTATCGGATGCCAGATGATTACCTAACCCTCCCATTATTTCTTCCCAAATGAAGACAAGAATGTTGTGTCTATCTTGTGACTACACTTCCATTCATGGCCTTCATCTAGACTTACAGTTGTTAGTCCTGGTATAGTGCATGCCCCATGAAATGGAAAACACAATTGTCACTCCTTTGTAATCAGGGGTGATCCAAAAAACCCCTCTTGATCAGGGACCTATCAGAGATCCTTCTTAACTGGCGACTCTTTCCTTCATTAGTAGATTCTTCTTCATGGGTCCTTCAGTTTCTTGATATTTTTCCTTTCATGATGTCATGAAGTCTTCGATCAAACTTCTTCTTGGTGGGGAACCATTCATCGATCACTTTCCTTCTTGGTTTGTCATGTCATTGCTTCATGGAAAGTGATCATGTTTGTCATCTTGGCTACTCCTTTTTCATCTTGTCCATGCTTCAGAATGCTCTCCTCATGGATGCTTCATAGTACTTGCTAGGTTACATGCTTTGACCTAGTAGCCCATTATGACTTCATTCTGATATTACTTCAACATTGCTTTTTATTTTGTTGGATGGCTTCTTCATCACGACATCTCTGTAGAGTAGAATGAGTTATCTGCACCTTTTGTATCTCCAAGGCCTTCAAAGGTGTCAAGGGTCATTTCTTCTTTTATCAGATTTGTCCTGCCTTCTTTCGGGAGATGTCTTATCAACGCATTTTGTCAGATAGTGATCCTTGGTGATCATGGTGTTCTTCACATGCTTGATCTCTTTCTTCATTTACTTCTCCTCAGATAGATAGGCCAACCATCTAATGCTTATTGTGAGAGAATTCCTTCATTGCTTTCTTACTGGACTTGTCAACATTTCTTCTTGCTTCTTAGTCAGCAATCGTATGCTCCTTATGTGAGAATATTCTTTTGTTGACCTTCATCGCATTGTGGTACATGCCTTAGAGCATGTTCTTGGTGAAAGAGATTCTTTCATGGTTGATCATGTTGTAAAACTATACCCATGATTCAATAATATACAAATGATAACATGACTTAAACTTTGATGCATACATACCTCATCTTGATTCTCCTTTGATCATCCTTTTGTGTGGCCCTTGTTGCTTCATCTTAGCTTGCCTTCATATCATCCTTTTCTTGAAACCCATCAATGGGATTCCTGATGAGACATCTGCCTTGGTCCATGAACCTTCTTTTGAAGATTCTATCATAGGATCTTAAAGATCCTCGTCTTGCAATTGTTTCCTTTCTATTGATGATGTAGGTATTCTAAGATTCTTGTCATGATAAATTTTTCTTTTATCATGAATGAGGTCCTATACTAGGTATGCTTCTTCTAGGTGAATATCTTGAGCTATATCTGTCATGCTCCTATATTCTAGAAGATATTTCTATTTATGCATCTTTGTTCTAATCATAAATGCTACATCTACATGAGTGTCCAAAACTCTATGTACATCATGCTGGTAGATTCTAGAGGGTGATTATAGCCATGTAATTTAATTTATTCCTACATGCTCATATTCTACTCAAAACTTTGAAACAAGTCTAGAAGTAAAGAGTTTTGACCTAGTCATAGTAGAGATATGGAGGATCTTCCTTCTTTTGCTTCTTTCCTTCTTCTTTCATCTCTTGAGTGAAGTGAGCTTCTTCCCTCTTCCTTTTTTTTGTTGTTGTCCTTCTTAAGCTTAGGGAAATTCCTTTTGTAGTGTCCATATTCTTGGCATCCAAAACATTGGATCTTGTACATGTCTTCGTTGTTTGTTCTTCGTGGACCAAACTTGCCAAATTTACCTTTTATTTTGGCCATGGTAGCAACTGCTTGCTCCTTTGATCCCACACCTTCTTTTTCCTTAAGTCTGGTTTCCTTTGTTCTACATAGAGACCACATTTCACTTAGAGTGGTTGCTTCCTTCTTGGCATAGATGCTAGATGTGAAGTTTCCCCACTCCTTAGGTAGAGCATTGAGTACAATAGTTGTTATCTCTCTGTCAAACATGACTTCCCCAAGCTCTTGAAGTTAATGTCTCATTTCAAATATTTTCATGAAGTAGGGAGTTATTCCTTCCTTTGTTATCTTCATCTTATATAATTCATTCCTTAAGGATATTACTTCTCTGGTTGTGGATATCGAGAATAGCTCTACTAGCTTATCATAAATTTCTTTTGATGTCTCAAACTTGGAGACATAGGGAAGGAGAGAGTCTTTGATTGATTTTATCAGAATCCTTTGAGCTCTTGTCTCATCCTTATTGTACTTGGCTAAGACTTGAGTCTACTCCTTAGCAGGGATAGTGATATTCCCTTTGACATTCTCTAGGAGTTCATTCTCCTTGAGTAGTAGATCAATCCTCTTCTTCTGTGCAAGAAAGTTATTGGTCCCTACCAATTTATTGCTTTCCTTGCAAAAAGACATTGATGTATATTCAGAAGGGGACATGTACTTACTTGATAGATTTTGAGATGTAATAGAATTTCTTCCTCCTTGAAGGCTTGGTGGCTTGTCTTCCATGGATCTTGATGCTCTTCAAGTTGCCTTCTTGCTTGATGATGAAATTTTCTTGATGACTTGTAGCTTGATGTAGGTCCTGCTCCAATGTACTCTTCTATGTAGGTTCCTTTATGTAAGGCTCTTCTTCTAGGCTTGTAGACCTCCTTGGTGAATGATGGATTATATACCCTTCTTGTCCTTGAAGTGATTGAGACTTTTAGGATTGATGCTTCAACTTTGTAAATGTTTCTCCTTGATGAGTTGATCCAGGTGGATATTGGTGGCCACCTGCCAGGTCCACCTGGACCCTCACCATGGTCTTTCTCAGCATTTTCAGTTTCCTTAATTGTAGCACAGTTTACTATTTTTAGCAGTTTTTCGGGTCCTGAACTTCCGGAGCCGTTTTGAGGCCCTAAACGACGTTTTTTTTGGAATTCTGGGGCAACCAAGCCCTATGTCGCCTCCCAAAGTGGTAGTACTCGGATAGATCTTTCTAACGAGCTATCGTACGCGTCAAATGGAGATCGTATGCCAAAGTTACGACCCCGGGAAATTGATGTACCAATTTACCCAAACGGGGCCCACAATTTGGCGTTTCATCTTCTAGGGTTAGGTTTCGGTATGTGAAGGGTTTTCCATTGTTTTTCAACAATAAATAGGCCTTCGAGCCTCATTGTAATACAGTTCAGAGGCATGTAGCCATCACATCTCTTCTCAGAGATAAGCTACCATCGCCCTAGCTAGTTTATTGCCATTTCTGTTTGTAAGCATATGTCAGTATTTTCCATTAATGAAATGAAGTATTATTTCCGCTGCATCTTTGTGTATATGGTTATCTCTGTAATTTGTTGCGTTCCTGTTTAAATCTGGATCAGTGGTATCAGAGCGGTCTGCTTTTTCTCTGTTTTTCTTTGCATGTCCCCAACAAGGTCGGGATATAAGGAGTTAGGGCTTGAACTGGTTGAACCTTTGCAAGACCAGCCTCGCAAATCCCGACGGCCTCCCATGGCAGACGAGAAGAAAGACGAGGGGGCAGGAGATCCCATCAAAATCTTGCTCGAAGAAGCGCTCGAGCGACAACGGAACGCGATGATGGACAGCTTTGCGCAGATCCTTCAGCGGCTACCCAGAAGCGGCGCATCGGCTTCCAGCAGCTCCTCTGGAAACGCCACACCCTTTAAGGTACAAGTTAATTTTGAAATCCCCATATTCGAGGGTCAGATAGACGCCGATGCCGTAGATAAATGGTTAAATCTGCTAGAGGGTTATTTTTCTGTTCATGAATTTTCGAGTCGGGAAAAGATTGTTTTTGCTCTTCTCAAAGCAGCCCCCCACGTCAAGGACTGGTGGGAAACCTACTGCGAGCAGAAGGATGAAAGTACTGGCTCACTATTTTCAGCCGCACCCACCTGGGATTCGTTCCGGGATGCCATCAAGGAGCAGTACTACCCTGTCGGAAGCTATGAGGATGAATACATAAAGTGGACCACGCTGCGGCAGGGAAGGGACCAAGATGTGCCGGAGTTCACCAATCTTTTCCATACCCTTCGCACAAAGTTGGGTATCAAGGATTCGGAGCAACATTTGATACTCAAATACCGTGGCTGCCTGCACAAGTACATCCAGGAAGAAATACAGTTCCTAAACATCCCCTTGCTCGGCGCAGCATACCGGTATGCCGTCAAAGTCGAGCAGAAGTTTAAACAAAAGAAGCGAGACTTTGGATCTGCGAATCCAAAGTAGGGGAAAGGTGCCCCTAAACCACAGAACAAAGGACAAAGCCAAGGCGGGACAGCCCAAGACAACCAGCTGAAGCTGCAAGCAAAGAGCAACGCCGCGAAGCCGAGAAAGGACACTGGAAAATGGTGCGAGTTCCATAAGAGCTCCACTCACAACACAAGTGAGTGTCGGGCCAAACAGTCACTGGTGGCTGAGCTAAAGGTTTCAGAATCAGATGCATGTTCCGACTCTGAGTCAGAACCCGATAAGGGGTATGAAAAAGGGAAGCAGATCATTGATGCGGATCCCAGCGCCACTGTTGCTACCGCAAAGATCCAGAAAAATGAACCCGAAGATCCAGAGGAGGAGGAGCGTCTCTTCCACTCCCAGATGTGGGTCAAGGGCTCCCCGATACAGTTCATTGTTGATAGCGGGAGTCAAAAGAACCTCATTTCGGCAGAGGTCGTGAAGCGGTTGGGCTTACCGACCACAGCACATCCACAACCATACACCATTGGGTGGCTTTACCAAGGGCGAGATCTTCGCGTGAGCCAGCAGTGTCGCCTTCCATACAACATCAAGCCCTTCACGGATGAGGTATTGTGTGACATTGCTCCCCTTGAAGTTTGTGATGTATTACTAGGACAACCATACTTGTGGAAGCGACATGCTGTGTATGAATCATTATTACATTGGGAAATAAGTTGTTCAGGATACCAGAGGTACCACCACCTGCCGCCATCTCTTTGATTACTGCAAAACAATGCAGTAAGATCATTTCCAAAACCAGGAAATTTGTTTTCCTGATGATACGCCCTCAAGGGAAGAAGAAGACAGTGGCCGCGGCCTCCAAACGAGGTCCCTCTGCACGGCAGCTACAAATGGACAAGATTGTGGAGGAGTACAAAGACATCTTCACCTCCCCGGCAGGGGTTCCTCTGCACTGTCAAGTCAAGCACTCCATTGATCTGACCCCAGGTGCGCCGCTACCCAATGGACCAATTTATCGGCGCTCCGTTCTGGAGAACAATGAAATCAAGAGGCAGATTCAGGAGCTCCTACAGAAAGGTCACATCCGTCCGAGTTCTTCGCCCTGTGGGAGCCCGATAGTGTTGGTACAGAAGAAGGATGGGACGTGGAGACTCTGTATTGACTATCGGGCGCTGAACAAGATCACTGTCCGTAATAGGTACCCGATCCCGCGGATTGATGACCTCCTAGACCAACTAAAGGGGGCGAAATATTTCAGCAAGATCGATCTGAAGTCAGGATATCACCAGGTACCAATTGAACCCTCAGATGTGTGGAAGACTGCCTTCAAATCCAAGGAGGGCCTCTTCGAATGGTTGGTCATGCCTTTCGGATTGACGAATGCTCCTGCAACCTTTATGAGGCTAATGGATGACATCTTGCGGCCATTCACCAACTCCTTTGTAGTAGTATACTTGGATGACATTCTGATCTTCAGCCAGAGTTGGGAAGAGCACCTCCACCACATCCGACAGGTTCTCCAAACACTGCGGCAACACAAGCTATGTGCCAATTTGGAGAAATGCACTTTTGGCATGACCGAGGTCCGATATCTGGGATACATCATTGATGAACAGGGGGTGCATGTTGATCCAGCCAAGGTCCAAGTCATTCGGGATTGGCCCTCTCCAACCACTCTAACAGAGCTCCGCAGCTTTCTAGGTCTTGCCAACTTCTACCGCAGGTTTGTGTTGGGATTTTCTCATATTTCTTGGCCCTTGAGTCAAGTCACCAAGGGCGGGGCGAAAGCAAAATTCTTTTGGTCTGAATCTCAACAGAAGGCATTCAGGGAGTTGAAGGATCGCCTCTGCACGGCACCAGTGCTCGCGTTACCAGATTTACAACAACCATTTGAGGTCGAGACAGATGCCTCTGACTATGCTATTGGGGCAGTCCTTACTCAACATGGACATCCAGTGGCATATCACAGTGAAACACTTTCAGACACAGTCCGGAAGTACCCCACTTATGATAAAGAGATGTATTCCATTGTACAGGCCTGCCGACAATGGAAGCATTACATTTTGGGGAAGGAAACGGTCATCCACACAGACCACCGACCTCTGCAATTCATACAGACCCAAGGGAAATTGCAGAATGATCGCCATCAGAAGTGGTCTACATACCTGCAACAGTTTCACTTGAATATCAAGTATAAAAAGGGCAGCACCAATAATGTTGCAGATTGCCTCAGTCGACCACCGATCATGGCGCTAACCACCGTGCTCAACTCTTGCGGGCACGAGACTTCTGATTGGCCACTTCTCTACAAAAGCGACCCAGAATTCGGCCACACATACCAGACACTCTTGGAGGGTCGGCAGGTTGCAGATTTTCACCTCCAGGATGCCCTATTATGCCACCTCGGTCACCTTTGTGTTCCTTCAAGCGAGCGTGCCAAGATGATTTGGGAAGCACACTACAGTCGGGCTGCTGGGCATTTCGGGGTCGAGAAAACAGTGGCAGTACTGCAAAACTATTTCTATTGGCCGAATCTTCGACAGGATGTTGGGAAGTACATCCGATCATGTACTGCCTGTGCCATTGCCAAACCGACCATTAAGAAGCAAGGCCTCTATACCCCGTTGCCTACCCCTAGTCGACCTTGGGAATCCATCTCCATGGATTACATGTCAGGCCTTCCTTCCACTAAGCATGGAAATGACTGTGTTTTTGTGGTCGTCGACAGGTTCTCAAAGATGGCCATTATGATGGCCTGCAAGAAGAATATCACAGCAGAAGCCACTGCTAAACTCTTCTTTGAACGAGTGTGGGTGCACTTTGGGATCCCACAGTCTATCATCTCAGATCGGGACAGTCGGTTTCTCAGCACATTTTGGTCCAGTCTCTGGTCAATGCTGGACACCAAACTCACGAAGTCCACAGCCTTCCATCCTCAAACTGATGGCCAGACAGAGGTTGTCAACAGGATGATTGTGCACATTCTGCGCATGTATAACTCAAAGCATCCACGCACATGGGACGAGAGCCTCCCCTATGTTCAGCACAGCTACAACCGAGCTCTTCACAGCTCCACTGGCCATAGCCCTTTTCAGGTGGGTTTAGGATTCCAGCCACTATGCCCCATTGATGTGGCCATGCCACTTGCAGCTACTCACATGAATTCAGCTCATGTCCAGTCCGAAACAGATAAGGCCACCAGCTTCATTGAGCGCATCCAACATATTCGCCAGCAGGTCCATGACATTCTTGAGAAATCAAATGCCAAGTACAAGCAGCGACATGATCAACACCGGGTGCCACACAAGTTTCAGGTGGGCGACAAAGTCTGGTTGCATTTGCAAAAGGAACGCCTTACTGGAGCCTATCGGAAATTGAGACCACTTCGATATGGTCCTTACACCATTACTAAGGCTATGGGAGACAATGCATTTGAGCTCAGCATTCCCCCATTCCTTGGCCTGCACCCAGTGTTCAATGTGGACCGCCTTCGGCCATACTTTCCACCATTGCTAGACACATCCGACATTGCAGAACAGCTCAAACCCACAGAATTAAATCCAGATTGCATGGAACAAGCTGCAACTGATCGGATCATGGACACACAGATCAAGAACACTCGCCAACAGCATATCCAACTGTATCGAGTTGTCAAAGCAGGCCAACTCCTTCAGCAGGGCAAGTGGCTCACCAGGGAACAAGTTCAGCAGAGGTTTCCTCATCTCATGGAGGAGCTCAACGCAATGGGGACCATTGCTTCCTAAGGGGGGAGGAATGATCCAGGTGGATATTGGTGGCCACCTGCCAGGTCCACCTGGACCCCCACCATTGTCTTTCTCAGCATTTTCAGTTTCCTTAATTGTAGCACAGTTTACTATTTTTAGCAGTTTTTCGGGTCCTGAACTTCCGGAGCCGTTTTGAGGCCCTAAACGACGTTTTTTTGGAATTCTGGGGCAACCGAGTCCTATGTTGCCTCCCAAAGTGGTAGTACTCGGATAGATCTTTCTAACGAGCTATCGTACGCGTCAAACGGAGATCGTATGCCAAAGTTACGACCCCGGGAAATTGATGTACCAATTTACCCAAACGGGGCCCACAATTTGGCGTTTCATCTTCTAGGGTTAGGTTTCGGTATGTGAAGGGTTTTCCATTGTTTCTCAACAATAAATAGGCCTTCGAGCCTCATTGTAATACAGTTCAGAGGCATGTAGCCATCACATCTCTTCTCAGAGATAAGCTACCATCGCCCTAGCTAGTTTATTGCCATTTCTGTTTGTAAGCATATGTCAGTATTTTCCATTAATGAAATGAAGTATTATTTCCGCTGCATCTTTGTGTATATGGTTATCTCTGTAATTTGTTGCGTTCCTGTTTAAATCTGGATCAGTGGTATCAGAGCGGTCTGCTTTTTCTCTGTTTTTCTTTGCATGTCCCCAACAAGGTCGGGATATAAGGAGTTAGGGCTTGAACTGGTTGAACCTTTGCAAGACCAGCCTCGCAAATCCCGACGGCCTCCCATGGCGGACGAGAAGAAAGACGAGGGGGCAGGAGATCCCATCAAAATCTTGCTCGAAGAAGCGCTCGAGCGACAACGGAACGCGATGATGGACAGCTTTGCGCAGATCCTTCAGCGGCTACCCAGAAGCGGCGCATCGGCTTCCAGCAGCTCCTCTGGAAACGCCACACCCTTTAAGGTACAAGTTAATTTTGAAATCCCCATATTCGAGGGTCAGATAGACGCCGATGCCGTAGATAAATGGTTAAATCTGCTAGAGGGTTATTTTTCTGTTCATGAATTTTCGAGTCGGGAAAAGATTGTTTTTGCTCTTCTCAAAGCAGCCCCCCACGTCAAGGACTGGTGGGAAACCTACTGCGAGCAGAAGGATGAAAGTACTGGCTCACTATTTTCAGCCGCACCCACCTGGGATTCGTTCCGGGATGCCATCAAGGAGCAGTACTACCCTGTCGGAAGCTATGAGGATGAATACATAAAGTGGACCACGCTGCGGCAGGGAAGGGACCAAGATGTGCCGGAGTTCACCAATCTTTTCCATACCCTTCGCACAAAGTTGGGTATCAAGGATTCGGAGCAACATTTGATACTCAAATACCGTGGCTGCCTGCACAAGTACATCCAGGAAGAAATACAGTTCCTAAACATCCCCTCGCTCGGCGCAGCATACCGGTATGCCGTCAAAGTCGAGCAGAAGTTTAAACAAAAGAAGCGAGACTTTGGATCTGCGAATCCAAAGCAGGGGAAAGGTGCCCCTAAACCACAGAACAAAGGACAAAGCCAAGGCGGGACAGCCCAAGACAACCAGCTGAAGCTGCAAGCAAAGAGCAACGCCGCGAAGCCGAGAAAGGACACTGGAAAATGGTGCGAGTTCCATAAGAGCTCCACTCACAACACAAGTGAGTGTCGGGCCAAACAGTCACTGGTGGCTGAGCTAAAGGTTTCAGAATCAGATGCATGTTCCGACTCTGAGTCAGAACCCGATAAGGGGTATGAAAAAGGGAAGCAGATCATTGATGCGGATCCCAGCGCCACTGTTGCTACCGCAAAGATCCAGAAAAATGAACCCGAAGATCCAGAGGAGGAGGAGCGTCTCTTCCACTCCCAGATGTGGGTCAAGGGCTCCCCGATACAGTTCATTGTTGATAGCGGGAGTCAAAAGAACCTCATTTCGGCAGAGGTCGTGAAGCGGTTGGGCTTACCGACCACAGCACATCCACAACCATACACCATTGGGTGGCTTTACCAAGGGCGAGATCTTCGCGTGAGCCAGCAGTGTCGCCTTCCATACAACATCAAGCCCTTCACGGATGAGGTATTGTGTGACATTGCTCCCCTTGAAGTTTGTGATGTATTACTAGGACAACCATACTTGTGGAAGCGACATGCTGTGTATGAATCAAGGCCCCGTGCTGTTATTATTACATTGGGAAATAAGTTGTTCAGGATACCAGAGGTACCACCACCTGCCGCCATCTCTTTGATTACTGCAAAACAATGCAGTAAGATCATTTCCAAAACCAGGAAATTTGTTTTCCTGATGATACGCCCTCAAGGGAAGAAGAAGACAGTGGCCGCGGCCTCCAAACGAGGTCCCTCTGCACGGCAGCTACAAATGGACAAGATTGTGGAGGAGTACAAAGACATCTTCACCTCCCCGGCAGGGGTTCCTCTGCACTGTCAAGTCAAGCACTCCATTGATCTGACCCCAGGTGCGCCGCTACCCAATGGACCAATTTATCGGCGCTCCGTTCTGGAGAACAATGAAATCAAGAGGCAGATTCAGGAGCTCCTACAGAAAGGTCACATCCGTCCGAGTTCTTCGCCCTGTGGGAGCCCGATAGTGTTGGTACAGAAGAAGGATGGGACGTGGAGACTCTGTATTGACTATCGGGCGCTGAACAAGATCACTGTCCGTAATAGGTACCCGATCCCGCGGATTGATGACCTCCTAGACCAACTAAAGGGGGCGAAATATTTCAGCAAGATCGATCTGAAGTCAGGATATCACCAGGTACCAATTGAACCCTCAGATGTGTGGAAGACTGCCTTCAAATCCAAGGAGGGCCTCTTCGAATGGTTGGTCATGCCTTTCGGATTGACGAATGCTCCTGCAACCTTTATGAGGCTAATGGATGACATCTTGCGGCCATTCACCAACTCCTTTGTAGTAGTATACTTGGATGACATTCTGATCTTCAGCCAGAGTTGGGAAGAGCACCTCCACCACATCCGACAGGTTCTCCAAACACTGCGGCAACACAAGCTATGTGCCAATTTGGAGAAATGCACTTTTGGCATGACCGAGGTCAGTATCTGGGATACATCATTGATGAACAGGGGGTGCATGTCGATCCAGCCAAGGTCCAAGTCATTCGGGATTGGCCCTCTCCAACCACTCTAACAGAGCTCCGCAGCTTTCTAGGTCTTGCCAACTTCTACCGCAGGTTTGTGTTGGGATTTTCTCATATTTCTTGGCCCTTGAGTCAAGTCACCAAGGGCGGGGCGAAAGCAAAATTCTTTTGGTCTGAATCTCAACAGAAGGCATTCAGGGAGTTGAAGGATCGCCTCTGCACGGCACCAGTGCTCGCGTTACCAGATTTACAACAACCATTTGAGGTCGAGACAGATGCCTCTGACTATGCTATTGGGGCAGTCCTTACTCAACATGGACATCCAGTGGCATATCACAGTGAAACACTTTCAGACACAGTCCGGAAGTACCCCACTTATGATAAAGAGATGTATTCCATTGTACAGGCCTGCCGACAATGGAAGCATTACATTTTGGGGAAGGAAACGGTCATCCACACAGACCACCGACCTCTGCAATTCATACAGACCCAAGGGAAATTGCAGAATGATCGCCATCAGAAGTGGTCTACATACCTGCAACAGTTTCACTTGAATATCAAGTATAAAAAGGGCAGCACCAATAATGTTGCAGATTGCCTCAGTCGACCACCGATCATGGCGCTAACCACCGTGCTCAACTCTTGCGGGCACGAGACTTCTGATTGGCCACTTCTCTACAAAAGCGACCCAGAATTCGGCCACACATACCAGACACTCTTGGAGGGTCGGCAGGTTGCAGATTTTCACCTCCAGGATGCCCTATTATGCCACCTCGGTCACCTTTGTGTTCCTTCAAGCGAGCGTGCCAAGATGATTTGGGAAGCACACTACAGTCGGGCTGCTGGGCATTTCGGGGTCGAGAAAACAGTGGCAGTACTGCAAAACTATTTCTATTGGCCGAATCTTCGACAGGATGTTGGGAAGTACATCCGATCATGTACTGCCTGTGCCATTGCCAAACCGACCATTAAGAAGCAAGGCCTCTATACCCCGTTGCCTACCCCTAGTCGACCTTGGGAATCCATCTCCATGGATTACATGTCAGGCCTTCCTTCCACTAAGCATGGAAATGACTGTGTTTTTGTGGTCGTCGACAGGTTCTCAAAGATGGCCATTATGATGGCCTGCAAGAAGAATATCACAGCAGAAGCCACTGCTAAACTCTTCTTTGAACGAGTGTGGGTGCACTTTGGGATCCCACAGTCTATCATCTCAGATCGGGACAGTCGGTTTCTCAGCACATTTTGGTCCAGTCTCTGGTCAATGCTGGACACCAAACTCACGAAGTCCACAGCCTTCCATCCTCAAACTGATGGCCAGACAGAGGTTGTCAACAGGATGATTGTGCACATTCTGCGCATGTATAACTCAAAGCATCCACGCACATGGGACGAGAGCCTCCCCTATGTTCAGCACAGCTACAACCGAGCTCTTCACAGCTCCACTGGCCATAGCCCTTTTCAGGTGGGTTTAGGATTCCAGCCACTATGCCCCATTGATGTGGCCATGCCACTTGCAGCTACTCACATGAATTCAGCTCATGTCCAGTCCGAAACAGATAAGGCCACCAGCTTCATTGAGCGCATCCAACATATTCGCCAGCAGGTCCATGACATTCTTGAGAAATCAAATGCCAAGTACAAGCAGCGACATGATCAACACCGGGTGCCACACAAGTTTCAGGTGGGCGACAAAGTCTGGTTGCATTTGCAAAAGGAACGCCTTACTGGAGCCTATCGGAAATTGAGACCACTTCGATATGGTCCTTACACCATTACTAAGGCTATGGGAGACAATGCATTTGAGCTCAGCATTCCCCCATTCCTTGGCCTGCACCCAGTGTTCAATGTGGACCGCCTTCGGCCATACTTTCCACCATTGCTAGACACATCCGACATTGCAGAACAGCTCAAACCCACAGAATTAAATCCAGATTGCATGGAACAAGCTGCAACTGATCGGATCATGGACACACAGATCAAGAACACTCGCCAACAGCATATCCAACTGTATCGAGTTGTCAAAGCAGGCCAACTCCTTCAGCAGGGCAAGTGGCTCACCAGGGAACAAGTTCAGCAGAGGTTTCCTCATCTCATGGAGGAGCTCAACGCAATGGGGACCATTGCTTCCTAAGGGGGGAGGAATGATCCAGGTGGATATTGGTGGCCACCTGCCAGGTCCACCTGGACCCCCACCATTGTCTTTCTCAGCATTTTCAGTTTCCTTAATTGTAGCACAGTTTACTATTTTTAGCAGTTTTTCGGGTCCTGAACTTCCGGAGCCGTTTTGAGGCCCTAAACGACGTTTTTTTGGAATTCTGGGGCAACCGAGTCCTATGTTGCCTCCCAAAGTGGTAGTACTCGGATAGATCTTTCTAACGAGCTATCGTACGCGTCAAACGGAGATCGTATGCCAAAGTTACGACCCCGGGAAATTGATGTACCAATTTACCCAAACGGGGCCCACAATTTGGCGTTTCATCTTCTAGGGTTAGGTTTCGGTATGTGAAGGGTTTTCCATTGTTTCTCAACAATAAATAGGCCTTCGAGCCTCATTGTAATACAGTTCAGAGGCATGTAGCCATCACATCTCTTCTCAGAGATAAGCTACCATCGCCCTAGCTAGTTTATTGCCATTTCTGTTTGTAAGCATATGTCAGTATTTTCCATTAATGAAATGAAGTATTATTTCCGCTGCATCTTTGTGTATATGGTTATCTCTGTAATTTGTTGCGTTCCTGTTTAAATCTGGATCAGTGGTATCAGAGCGGTCTGCTTTTTCTCTGTTTTTCTTTGCATGTCCCCAACAAGGTCGGGATATAAGGAGTTAGGGCTTGAACTGGTTGAACCTTTGCAAGACCAGCCTCGCAAATCCCGACGGCCTCCCATGGCGGACGAGAAGAAAGACGAGGGGGCAGGAGATCCCATCAAAATCTTGCTCGAAGAAGCGCTCGAGCGACAACGGAACGCGATGATGGACAGCTTTGCGCAGATCCTTCAGCGGCTACCCAGAAGCGGCGCATCGGCTTCCAGCAGCTCCTCTGGAAACGCCACACCCTTTAAGGTACAAGTTAATTTTGAAATCCCCATATTCGAGGGTCAGATAGACGCCGATGCCGTAGATAAATGGTTAAATCTGCTAGAGGGTTATTTTTCTGTTCATGAATTTTCGAGTCGGGAAAAGATTGTTTTTGCTCTTCTCAAAGCAGCCCCCCACGTCAAGGACTGGTGGGAAACCTACTGCGAGCAGAAGGATGAAAGTACTGGCTCACTATTTTCAGCCGCACCCACCTGGGATTCGTTCCGGGATGCCATCAAGGAGCAGTACTACCCTGTCGGAAGCTATGAGGATGAATACATAAAGTGGACCACGCTGCGGCAGGGAAGGGACCAAGATGTGCCGGAGTTCACCAATCTTTTCCATACCCTTCGCACAAAGTTGGGTATCAAGGATTCGGAGCAACATTTGATACTCAAATACCGTGGCTGCCTGCACAAGTACATCCAGGAAGAAATACAGTTCCTAAACATCCCCTCGCTCGGCGCAGCATACCGGTATGCCGTCAAAGTCGAGCAGAAGTTTAAACAAAAGAAGCGAGACTTTGGATCTGCGAATCCAAAGCAGGGGAAAGGTGCCCCTAAACCACAGAACAAAGGACAAAGCCAAGGCGGGACAGCCCAAGACAACCAGCTGAAGCTGCAAGCAAAGAGCAACGCCGCGAAGCCGAGAAAGGACACTGGAAAATGGTGCGAGTTCCATAAGAGCTCCACTCACAACACAAGTGAGTGTCGGGCCAAACAGTCACTGGTGGCTGAGCTAAAGGTTTCAGAATCAGATGCATGTTCCGACTCTGAGTCAGAACCCGATAAGGGGTATGAAAAAGGGAAGCAGATCATTGATGCGGATCCCAGCGCCACTGTTGCTACCGCAAAGATCCAGAAAAATGAACCCGAAGATCCAGAGGAGGAGGAGCGTCTCTTCCACTCCCAGATGTGGGTCAAGGGCTCCCCGATACAGTTCATTGTTGATAGCGGGAGTCAAAAGAACCTCATTTCGGCAGAGGTCGTGAAGCGGTTGGGCTTACCGACCACAGCACATCCACAACCATACACCATTGGGTGGCTTTACCAAGGGCGAGATCTTCGCGTGAGCCAGCAGTGTCGCCTTCCATACAACATCAAGCCCTTCACGGATGAGGTATTGTGTGACATTGCTCCCCTTGAAGTTTGTGATGTATTACTAGGACAACCATACTTGTGGAAGCGACATGCTGTGTATGAATCAAGGCCCCGTGCTGTTATTATTACATTGGGAAATAAGTTGTTCAGGATACCAGAGGTACCACCACCTGCCGCCATCTCTTTGATTACTGCAAAACAATGCAGTAAGATCATTTCCAAAACCAGGAAATTTGTTTTCCTGATGATACGCCCTCAAGGGAAGAAGAAGACAGTGGCCGCGGCCTCCAAACGAGGTCCCTCTGCACGGCAGCTACAAATGGACAAGATTGTGGAGGAGTACAAAGACATCTTCACCTCCCCGGCAGGGGTTCCTCTGCACTGTCAAGTCAAGCACTCCATTGATCTGACCCCAGGTGCGCCGCTACCCAATGGACCAATTTATCGGCGCTCCGTTCTGGAGAACAATGAAATCAAGAGGCAGATTCAGGAGCTCCTACAGAAAGGTCACATCCGTCCGAGTTCTTCGCCCTGTGGGAGCCCGATAGTGTTGGTACAGAAGAAGGATGGGACGTGGAGACTCTGTATTGACTATCGGGCGCTGAACAAGATCACTGTCCGTAATAGGTACCCGATCCCGCGGATTGATGACCTCCTAGACCAACTAAAGGGGGCGAAATATTTCAGCAAGATCGATCTGAAGTCAGGATATCACCAGGTACCAATTGAACCCTCAGATGTGTGGAAGACTGCCTTCAAATCCAAGGAGGGCCTCTTCGAATGGTTGGTCATGCCTTTCGGATTGACGAATGCTCCTGCAACCTTTATGAGGCTAATGGATGACATCTTGCGGCCATTCACCAACTCCTTTGTAGTAGTATACTTGGATGACATTCTGATCTTCAGCCAGAGTTGGGAAGAGCACCTCCACCACATCCGACAGGTTCTCCAAACACTGCGGCAACACAAGCTATGTGCCAATTTGGAGAAATGCACTTTTGGCATGACCGAGGTCCAGTATCTGGGATACATCATTGATGAACAGGGGGTGCATGTCGATCCAGCCAAGGTCCAAGTCATTCGGGATTGGCCCTCTCCAACCACTCTAACAGAGCTCCGCAGCTTTCTAGGTCTTGCCAACTTCTACCGCAGGTTTGTGTTGGGATTTTCTCATATTTCTTGGCCCTTGAGTCAAGTCACCAAGGGCGGGGCGAAAGCAAAATTCTTTTGGTCTGAATCTCAACAGAAGGCATTCAGGGAGTTGAAGGATCGCCTCTGCACGGCACCAGTGCTCGCGTTACCAGATTTACAACAACCATTTGAGGTCGAGACAGATGCCTCTGACTATGCTATTGGGGCAGTCCTTACTCAACATGGACATCCAGTGGCATATCACAGTGAAACACTTTCAGACACAGTCCGGAAGTACCCCACTTATGATAAAGAGATGTATTCCATTGTACAGGCCTGCCGACAATGGAAGCATTACATTTTGGGGAAGGAAACGGTCATCCACACAGACCACCGACCTCTGCAATTCATACAGACCCAAGGGAAATTGCAGAATGATCGCCATCAGAAGTGGTCTACATACCTGCAACAGTTTCACTTGAATATCAAGTATAAAAAGGGCAGCACCAATAATGTTGCAGATTGCCTCAGTCGACCACCGATCATGGCGCTAACCACCGTGCTCAACTCTTGCGGGCACGAGACTTCTGATTGGCCACTTCTCTACAAAAGCGACCCAGAATTCGGCCACACATACCAGACACTCTTGGAGGGTCGGCAGGTTGCAGATTTTCACCTCCAGGATGCCCTATTATGCCACCTCGGTCACCTTTGTGTTCCTTCAAGCGAGCGTGCCAAGATGATTTGGGAAGCACACTACAGTCGGGCTGCTGGGCATTTCGGGGTCGAGAAAACAGTGGCAGTACTGCAAAACTATTTCTATTGGCCGAATCTTCGACAGGATGTTGGGAAGTACATCCGATCATGTACTGCCTGTGCCATTGCCAAACCGACCATTAAGAAGCAAGGCCTCTATACCCCGTTGCCTACCCCTAGTCGACCTTGGGAATCCATCTCCATGGATTACATGTCAGGCCTTCCTTCCACTAAGCATGGAAATGACTGTGTTTTTGTGGTCGTCGACAGGTTCTCAAAGATGGCCATTATGATGGCCTGCAAGAAGAATATCACAGCAGAAGCCACTGCTAAACTCTTCTTTGAACGAGTGTGGGTGCACTTTGGGATCCCACAGTCTATCATCTCAGATCGGGACAGTCGGTTTCTCAGCACATTTTGGTCCAGTCTCTGGTCAATGCTGGACACCAAACTCACGAAGTCCACAGCCTTCCATCCTCAAACTGATGGCCAGACAGAGGTTGTCAACAGGATGATTGTGCACATTCTGCGCATGTATAACTCAAAGCATCCACGCACATGGGACGAGAGCCTCCCCTATGTTCAGCACAGCTACAACCGAGCTCTTCACAGCTCCACTGGCCATAGCCCTTTTCAGGTGGGTTTAGGATTCCAGCCACTATGCCCCATTGATGTGGCCATGCCACTTGCAGCTACTCACATGAATTCAGCTCATGTCCAGTCCGAAACAGATAAGGCCACCAGCTTCATTGAGCGCATCCAACATATTCGCCAGCAGGTCCATGACATTCTTGAGAAATCAAATGCCAAGTACAAGCAGCGACATGATCAACACCGGGTGCCACACAAGTTTCAGGTGGGCGACAAAGTCTGGTTGCATTTGCAAAAGGAACGCCTTACTGGAGCCTATCGGAAATTGAGACCACTTCGATATGGTCCTTACACCATTACTAAGGCTATGGGAGACAATGCATTTGAGCTCAGCATTCCCCCATTCCTTGGCCTGCACCCAGTGTTCAATGTGGACCGCCTTCGGCCATACTTTCCACCATTGCTAGACACATCCGACATTGCAGAACAGCTCAAACCCACAGAATTAAATCCAGATTGCATGGAACAAGCTGCAACTGATCGGATCATGGACACACAGATCAAGAACACTCGCCAACAGCATATCCAACTGTATCGAGTTGTCAAAGCAGGCCAACTCCTTCAGCAGGGCAAGTGGCTCACCAGGGAACAAGTTCAGCAGAGGTTTCCTCATCTCATGGAGGAGCTCAACGCAATGGGGACCATTGCTTCCTAAGGGGGGAGGAATGATCCAGGTGGATATTGGTGGCCACCTGCCAGGTCCACCTGGACCCCCACCATTGTCTTTCTCAGCATTTTCAGTTTCCTTAATTGTAGCACAGTTTACTATTTTTAGCAGTTTTTCGGGTCCTGAACTTCCGGAGCCGTTTTGAGGCCCTAAACGACGTTTTTTTGGAATTCTGGGGCGACCGAGCCCTATGTTGCCTCCCAAAGTGGTAGTACTCGGATAGATCTTTCTAACGAGCTATCGTACGCGTCAAACGGAGATCGTATGCCAAAGTTACGACCCCGGGAAATTGATGTACCAATTTACCCAAACGGGGCCCACAATTTGGCGTTTCATCTTCTAGGGTTAGGTTTCGGTATGTGAAGGGTTTTCCATTGTTTCTCAACAATAAATAGGCCTTCGAGCCTCATTGTAATACAGTTCAGAGGCATGTAGCCATCACATCTCTTCTCAGAGATAAGCTACCATCGCCCTAGCTAGTTTATTGCCATTTCTGTTTGTAAGCATATGTCAGTATTTTCCATTAATGAAATGAAGTATTATTTCCGCTGCATCTTTGTGTATATGGTTATCTCTGTAATTTGTTGCGTTCCTGTTTAAATCTGGATCAGTGGTATCAGAGCGGTCTGCTTTTTCTCTGTTTTTCTTTGCATGTCCCCAACAAGGTCGGGATATAAGGAGTTAGGGCTTGAACTGGTTGAACCTTTGCAAGACCAGCCTCGCAAATCCCGACGGCCTCCCATGGCGGACGAGAAGAAAGACGAGGGGGCAGGAGATCCCATCAAAATCTTGCTCGAAGAAGCGCTCGAGCGACAACGGAACGCGATGATGGACAGCTTTGCGCAGATCCTTCAGCGGCTACCCAGAAGCGGCGCATCGGCTTCCAGCAGCTCCTCTGGAAACGCCACACCCTTTAAGGTACAAGTTAATTTTGAAATCCCCATATTCGAGGGTCAGATAGACGCCGATGCCGTAGATAAATGGTTAAATCTGCTAGAGGGTTATTTTTCTGTTCATGAATTTTCGAGTCGGGAAAAGATTGTTTTTGCTCTTCTCAAAGCAGCCCCCCACGTCAAGGACTGGTGGGAAACCTACTGCGAGCAGAAGGATGAAAGTACTGGCTCACTATTTTCAGCCGCACCCACCTGGGATTCGTTCCGGGATGCCATCAAGGAGCAGTACTACCCTGTCGGAAGCTATGAGGATGAATACATAAAGTGGACCACGCTGCGGCAGGGAAGGGACCAAGATGTGCCGGAGTTCACCAATCTTTTCCATACCCTTCGCACAAAGTTGGGTATCAAGGATTCGGAGCAACATTTGATACTCAAATACCGTGGCTGCCTGCACAAGTACATCCAGGAAGAAATACAGTTCCTAAACATCCCCTCGCTCGGCGCAGCATACCGGTATGCCGTCAAAGTCGAGCAGAAGTTTAAACAAAAGAAGCGAGACTTTGGATCTGCGAATCCAAAGCAGGGGAAAGGTGCCCCTAAACCACAGAACAAAGGACAAAGCCAAGGCGGGACAGCCCAAGACAACCAGCTGAAGCTGCAAGCAAAGAGCAACGCCGCGAAGCCGAGAAAGGACACTGGAAAATGGTGCGAGTTCCATAAGAGCTCCACTCACAACACAAGTGAGTGTCGGGCCAAACAGTCACTGGTGGCTGAGCTAAAGGTTTCAGAATCAGATGCATGTTCCGACTCTGAGTCAGAACCCGATAAGGGGTATGAAAAAGGGAAGCAGATCATTGATGCGGATCCCAGCGCCACTGTTGCTACCGCAAAGATCCAGAAAAATGAACCCGAAGATCCAGAGGAGGAGGAGCGTCTCTTCCACTCCCAGATGTGGGTCAAGGGCTCCCCGATACAGTTCATTGTTGATAGCGGGAGTCAAAAGAACCTCATTTCGGCAGAGGTCGTGAAGCGGTTGGGCTTACCGACCACAGCACATCCACAACCATACACCATTGGGTGGCTTTACCAAGGGCGAGATCTTCGCGTGAGCCAGCAGTGTCGCCTTCCATACAACATCAAGCCCTTCACGGATGAGGTATTGTGTGACATTGCTCCCCTTGAAGTTTGTGATGTATTACTAGGACAACCATACTTGTGGAAGCGACATGCTGTGTATGAATCAAGGCCCCGTGCTGTTATTATTACATTGGGAAATAAGTTGTTCAGGATACCAGAGGTACCACCACCTGCCGCCATCTCTTTGATTACTGCAAAACAATGCAGTAAGATCATTTCCAAAACCAGGAAATTTGTTTTCCTGATGATACGCCCTCAAGGGAAGAAGAAGACAGTGGCCGCGGCCTCCAAACGAGGTCCCTCTGCACGGCAGCTACAAATGGACAAGATTGTGGAGGAGTACAAAGACATCTTCACCTCCCCGGCAGGGGTTCCTCTGCACTGTCAAGTCAAGCACTCCATTGATCTGACCCCAGGTGCGCCGCTACCCAATGGACCAATTTATCGGCGCTCCGTTCTGGAGAACAATGAAATCAAGAGGCAGATTCAGGAGCTCCTACAGAAAGGTCACATCCGTCCGAGTTCTTCGCCCTGTGGGAGCCCGATAGTGTTGGTACAGAAGAAGGATGGGACGTGGAGACTCTGTATTGACTATCGGGCGCTGAACAAGATCACTGTCCGTAATAGGTACCCGATCCCGCGGATTGATGACCTCCTAGACCAACTAAAGGGGGCGAAATATTTCAGCAAGATCGATCTGAAGTCAGGATATCACCAGGTACCAATTGAACCCTCAGATGTGTGGAAGACTGCCTTCAAATCCAAGGAGGGCCTCTTCGAATGGTTGGTCATGCCTTTCGGATTGACGAATGCTCCTGCAACCTTTATGAGGCTAATGGATGACATCTTGCGGCCATTCACCAACTCCTTTGTAGTAGTATACTTGGATGACATTCTGATCTTCAGCCAGAGTTGGGAAGAGCACCTCCACCACATCCGACAGGTTCTCCAAACACTGCGGCAACACAAGCTATGTGCCAATTTGGAGAAATGCACTTTTGGCATGACCGAGGTCCAGTATCTGGGATACATCATTGATGAACAGGGGGTGCATGTCGATCCAGCCAAGGTCCAAGTCATTCGGGATTGGCCCTCTCCAACCACTCTAACAGAGCTCCGCAGCTTTCTAGGTCTTGCCAACTTCTACCGCAGGTTTGTGTTGGGATTTTCTCATATTTCTTGGCCCTTGAGTCAAGTCACCAAGGGCGGGGCGAAAGCAAAATTCTTTTGGTCTGAATCTCAACAGAAGGCATTCAGGGAGTTGAAGGATCGCCTCTGCACGGCACCAGTGCTCGCGTTACCAGATTTACAACAACCATTTGAGGTCGAGACAGATGCCTCTGACTATGCTATTGGGGCAGTCCTTACTCAACATGGACATCCAGTGGCATATCACAGTGAAACACTTTCAGACACAGTCCGGAAGTACCCCACTTATGATAAAGAGATGTATTCCATTGTACAGGCCTGCCGACAATGGAAGCATTACATTTTGGGGAAGGAAACGGTCATCCACACAGACCACCGACCTCTGCAATTCATACAGACCCAAGGGAAATTGCAGAATGATCGCCATCAGAAGTGGTCTACATACCTGCAACAGTTTCACTTGAATATCAAGTATAAAAAGGGCAGCACCAATAATGTTGCAGATTGCCTCAGTCGACCACCGATCATGGCGCTAACCACCGTGCTCAACTCTTGCGGGCACGAGACTTCTGATTGGCCACTTCTCTACAAAAGCGACCCAGAATTCGGCCACACATACCAGACACTCTTGGAGGGTCGGCAGGTTGCAGATTTTCACCTCCAGGATGCCCTATTATGCCACCTCGGTCACCTTTGTGTTCCTTCAAGCGAGCGTGCCAAGATGATTTGGGAAGCACACTACAGTCGGGCTGCTGGGCATTTCGGGGTCGAGAAAACAGTGGCAGTACTGCAAAACTATTTCTATTGGCCGAATCTTCGACAGGATGTTGGGAAGTACATCCGATCATGTACTGCCTGTGCCATTGCCAAACCGACCATTAAGAAGCAAGGCCTCTATACCCCGTTGCCTACCCCTAGTCGACCTTGGGAATCCATCTCCATGGATTACATGTCAGGCCTTCCTTCCACTAAGCATGGAAATGACTGTGTTTTTGTGGTCGTCGACAGGTTCTCAAAGATGGCCATTATGATGGCCTGCAAGAAGAATATCACAGCAGAAGCCACTGCTAAACTCTTCTTTGAACGAGTGTGGGTGCACTTTGGGATCCCACAGTCTATCATCTCAGATCGGGACAGTCGGTTTCTCAGCACATTTTGGTCCAGTCTCTGGTCAATGCTGGACACCAAACTCACGAAGTCCACAGCCTTCCATCCTCAAACTGATGGCCAGACAGAGGTTGTCAACAGGATGATTGTGCACATTCTGCGCATGTATAACTCAAAGCATCCACGCACATGGGACGAGAGCCTCCCCTATGTTCAGCACAGCTACAACCGAGCTCTTCACAGCTCCACTGGCCATAGCCCTTTTCAGGTGGGTTTAGGATTCCAGCCACTATGCCCCATTGATGTGGCCATGCCACTTGCAGCTACTCACATGAATTCAGCTCATGTCCAGTCCGAAACAGATAAGGCCACCAGCTTCATTGAGCGCATCCAACATATTCGCCAGCAGGTCCATGACATTCTTGAGAAATCAAATGCCAAGTACAAGCAGCGACATGATCAACACCGGGTGCCACACAAGTTTCAGGTGGGCGACAAAGTCTGGTTGCATTTGCAAAAGGAACGCCTTACTGGAGCCTATCGGAAATTGAGACCACTTCGATATGGTCCTTACACCATTACTAAGGCTATGGGAGACAATGCATTTGAGCTCAGCATTCCCCCATTCCTTGGCCTGCACCCAGTGTTCAATGTGGACCGCCTTCGGCCATACTTTCCACCATTGCTAGACACATCCGACATTGCAGAACAGCTCAAACCCACAGAATTAAATCCAGATTGCATGGAACAAGCTGCAACTGATCGGATCATGGACACACAGATCAAGAACACTCGCCAACAGCATATCCAACTGTATCGAGTTGTCAAAGCAGGCCAACTCCTTCAGCAGGGCAAGTGGCTCACCAGGGAACAAGTTCAGCAGAGGTTTCCTCATCTCATGGAGGAGCTCAACGCAATGGGGACCATTGCTTCCTAAGGGGGGAGGAATGATCCAGGTGGATATTGGTGGCCACCTGCCAGGTCCACCTGGACCCCCACCATTGTCTTTCTCAGCATTTTCAGTTTCCTTAATTGTAGCACAGTTTACTATTTTTAGCAGTTTTTCGGGTCCTGAACTTCCGGAGCCGTTTTGAGGCCCTAAACGACGTTTTTTTTGGAATTCTGGGGCGATCAAGCCCTATGTCGCCTCCCAAAGTGGTAGTACTCGGATAGATCTTTCTAACGAGCTATCGTACGCGTCAAACGGAGATCGTATGCCAAAGTTACGACCCCGGGAAATTGATGTACCAATTTACCCAAACGGGGCCCACAATTTGGCGTTTCATCTTCTAGGGTTAGGTTTCGGTATGTGAAGGGTTTTCCATTGTTTCTCAACAATAAATAGGCCTTCGAGCCTCATTGTAATACAGTTCAGAGGCATGTAGCCATCACATCTCTTCTCAGAGATAAGCTACCATCGCCCTAGCTAGTTTATTGCCATTTCTGTTTGTAAGCATATGTCAGTATTTTCCATTAATGAAATGAAGTATTATTTCCGCTGCATCTTTGTGTATATGGTTATCTCTGTAATTTGTTGCGTTCCTGTTTAAATCTGGATCAGTGGTATCAGAGCGGTCTGCTTTTTCTCTGTTTTTCTTTGCATGTCCCCCAACAAGGTCGGGATATAAGGAGTTAGGGCTTGAACTGGTTGAACCTTTGCAAGACCAGCCTCGCAAATCCCGACGGCCTCCCATGGCGGACGAGAAGAAAGACGAGGGGCCAGGAGATCCCATCAAAATCTTGCTCAAAGAAGCGCTCGAGCGACAACGGAACGCGATGATGGACAGCTTTGCGCAGATCCTTCAGCGGCTACCCAGAAGCGGCGCATCGGCTTCCAGCAGCTCCTCTGGAAACGCCACACCCTTTAAGGTACAAGTTAATTTTGAAATCCCCATATTCGAGGGTCAGATAGACGCCGATGCCGTAGATAAATGGTTAAATCTGCTAGAGGGTTATTTTTCTGTTCATGAATTTTCGAGTCGGGAAAAGATTGTTTTTGCTCTTCTCAAAGCAGCCCCCCACGTCAAGGACTGGTGGGAAACCTACTGCGAGCAGAAGGATGAAAGTACTGGCTCACTATTTTCAGCCGCACCCACCTGGGATTCGTTCTGGGATGCCATCAAGGAGCAGTACTACCCTGTCGGAAGCTATGAGGATGAATACATAAAGTGGACCACGCTGCGGCAGGGAAGGGACCAAGATGTGCCGGAGTTCACCAATCTTTTCCATACCCTTCGCACAAAGTTGGGTATCAAGGATTCGGAGCAACATTTGATACTCAAATACCGTGGCTGCCTGCACAAGTACATCAGGAAGAAATACAGTTCCTAAACATCCCCTCGCTCGGCGCAGCATACCGGTATGCCGTCAAAGTCGAGCAGAAGTTTAAACAAAAGAAGCGAGACTTTGGATCTGCGAATCCAAAGCAGGGGAAAGGTGCCCCTAAACCACAGAACAAAGGACAAAGCCAAGGCGGGACAGCCCAAGACAACCAGCTGAAGCTGCAAGCAAAGAGCAACGCCGAGAAAGGACACTGGAAAATGGTGCGAGTTCCATAAGAGCTCCACTCACAACACAAGTGAGTGTCGGGCCAAACAGTCACTGGTGGCTGAGCTAAAGGTTTCAGAATCAGATGCATGTTCCGACTCTGAGTCAAACCCGATAAGGGGTATGGAAAAGGGAAGCAGATCATTGATGCGATCCCAGCGCCACTGTTGCTACCGCAAAGATCCAGAAAAATGAACCCGAAGATCCAGAGGAGGAGGAGCGTCTCTTCCACTCCCAGATGTGGGTCAAGGGCTCCCCGATACAGTTCATTGTTGATAGCGGGAGTCAAAAGAACCTCATTTCGGCAGAGGTCGTGAAGCGGTTGGGCTTACCGACCACAGCACATCCACAACCATACACCATTGGGTGGCTTTACCAAGGCGAGATCTTCGCGTGAGCAGCAGTGTCGCCTTCCATACAACATCAAGCCTTCACGGATGAGGTATGTGTGACATTGCTCCCTTGAAGTTTGTGATGTATTACTAGGACAACCATACTTGTGGAAGCGACATGCTGTGTATGAATCAAGGCCCCGTGCTGTTATTATTACATTGGGAAATAAGTTGTTCAGGATACCAGAGGTACCCACCACCTGCCGCCATCTCTTTGATTACTGCAAAACAATGCAGTAAGATCATTTCCAAAACCAGGAAATTTGTTTTCCTGATGATACGCCCTCAAGGGAAGAAGAAGACAGTGGCCGCGGCCTCCAAACGGGGGTCCCTCTGCACGGCAAGCTACAATGGACAAGATTGTGGAGGGTACAAAGACATCTTCACCTCCCCGGCAGGGGTTCCTCTTGCAAGTCAAGCCAAGAACTCCACAGATTTACCCCATAATGGTGCGAAAAATGGACCAATATTACGTCGTTCTTGAGAACAATGAAATCAAGGGAGGTTAGGAGATTCACAGGATCTAGGTCACAAAGTCAATGTTCATAAGGATGCGGGAGTTAGAAAGTGGTTAGTGTGTGTTGTACAGAAGAAGGATGGGACGTGGAGACTCTGTATTGACTATCGGGCGCTGAACAAGATCACTGTCCGTAATAGGTACCCGATCCCGCGGATTGATGACCTCCTAGACCAACTAAAGGGGCGAAATATTTCAGCAAGATCGATCTGAAGTCAGGATATCACCAGGTACCAATTGAACCCTCAGATGTTGTGGAAGACTGCCTTCAAATCCAAGGAGGGCCTCTTCGAATGGTTGGTCATGCCTTTCGGATTGACGAATGCTCCTGCAACCTTATGAGGCTAATGGATGACATCTTGCGGCCATTCACCAACTCCTTTGTAGTAGTATACTTGGATGACATTCTGATCTTCAGCCAGAGTTGGGAAAGCACCTCCCACCACATCCGACAGGTTCTCCAAACACTGCGGCAACACAAGCTATGTGCCAATTTGGAGAAATGCACTTTTGCATGACCGAGGCCAGTATCTGGGATACATCATTGATGAACAGGGGGTGCATGTCGATCCAGCCAAGTCCAATCATTCGGGATTGGCCCTCTCCAACCACTCTAACAGAGCTCCGCAGCTTTCTAGGTCTTGCCAACTTCTACCGCAGGTTTGTGTTGGGATTTTCTCATATTTCTTGGCCTTGAGTCAAGTCACCAAGGGCGGGGCGAAAGCAAAATTCTTTTGGTCTGAATCTCAACAAAGGCATTCAGGAGTTGAAGGATCGCCTCTGCACGGCACCAGTGCTCGCGTTACCAGATTTACAACAACCATTTGAGGGTCGAGACAGATGCCTCTGACTATGCTATTGGGGCAGTCCTTACTCAACATGGACATCCAGTGGCATATCACAGTGAAACACTTTCAGACACAGTCCGGAAGTACCCCACTTATGATAAAGAGATGTATTCCATTGTACAGCCTGCGCCGACAATGGAAGCATTACATTTTGGGGAAGGAAACGGTCATCCACACAGACCACCGACCTCTGCATTCATACAGACCCAAGG